>CAJQUW010008095.1:0-133179 GCA_907163375.1 Prostheceraeus crozeri | reverse complement strand
TTTCTTAGATAGATGTAAAGCACCATATGTGGGTGATGGTGAGGAGGTGACCGGGAACATAGACGTTAAAAACCAAAGAATCGGGATTCGTCGGAATTCCGTATCTCAGTCGTAAAAAATCCGCGGCCATCCGACGGAAGGTGACGAGTCAGCGGATTATCGAGAAAAGAAAAACGGGATTCCGACGGAAATCCGCGGATTTGTCTTTGTTAGTCGGGGAGCTCGCTGTGAGGCGGATATTACTAAAGAACTACGGGCGACAGTCACAACACAAAAAAGGTGGCATCAGAGCGCCGACTTCGCGAATGGTCGCGGCGAACAAACCCAATCTTCGCCAGCGAATAAGCTAAAATGATACTGAACTATAGCATGATAGTAGTTGATTATCAGCCAGCTTTTGCCATATTCGTTCCACAAGGCATACATGTTACATTTAGTGTTGAGATGTGGTAAATTACCGATAATTTAATTGATCATTTTACGGGGTTTACCTCATTACTTATTTTGCTATGACAAATTTGGAATACTCACAATTCTCAGGGTAGCTTTGCCTTCTCCAATTTTTACAATGGAAATTCTCGTTATTCCTTGATCGAGGCACGGTACTAATTAAAGGGACGCGCAACCTAAGTTTCTGCATGACCTTCGTTTTCGTCGGGAGTAGGCCATACGTCACAATCGTTGACAGGGACGTTAAGATAAGACAGTGATCAGATGATGAGCGTTGCACTGAGTGCAGAGACATCATCTGATCGACCACCAGCAAACCCGGTAGACTTCCATGATTTGTTTTTGCGGATTGAATGGTTTGGGGGGGGGGAGAGGGGGGACTCTAGTTCGAGCTAAACACTGATAGATGAAATACAAGGAATTCGAAAAACTAAGATACTGTACGTATCTATTTAGATGAGTCATAATTTCATGCCTTTCGTCCGCCGGGACTATATTGAAAGTGACAGTCGTCAAGCAAGGGCCCAACACATGGAATTTAAATATTCAAAAGTATCACAGAGAAAGAACTAGGCCTACCAGACCATTTCAATGCATCAAAGTTCAAACATAGTGCTGACCAGCCGTGAGAAAGGCAGAGAATTGTTTCCCTTCCCTCCTTTTATCTACGAGACGAAAAACGTAATCTTAGCAGCTTGAGTAAGGCGGTTCTGACATGCACGCAATCAAACTTCTGTGTGCATTCAATTGTCATAAAAAGACATGTTTCGGGAAATTGATATTAAAAATTCATTTTTATGAAATTAATGTCAATTAACATAAAAACGTTGGTATAGAAAATAGTATTCAATGCCGAGCGAAGGAGGCTAGGCCTGTGGTCTGGGAGCCCGCGACGCCCCTGGCCTGTAGTTAATACAAGGCCCCAAGCTCCAGACATAACACCTAGCAATCGAACCAAAAAAGCAGCCATCTCAACAATGAACACGCCCCAATTGTGAGAAGCTTCAGTGGTATGTCTTAGGAAATGATGACCTCTGTGCCGATGAACGGTCCAATCGACAGATTTGCAATAAAGTCTGTGTGCATCTAAGAAAGCGAATGCTTCGTGACATGATCTACTATTTGAGATTGCGAACCCATCAGCTAACGGGGTCTCCAGAGAGGCCTTAAAGTGTGACTGCAAGACCTGAACATTGACAAATCATCAACTATTCGCATGAGAATTTATCGCTTACCAAAATACTGCATAAAATCGTACTGCACAATGCAAAGACTAATGCGTGGCAGATCACGTTTCTTTGGACGGCTACTTACATTGCAGCAAAAGCCTCAGATTTTTAAGCGGTCCGGGTTTTTCAAACCCTTGGTTGAAAAGAGACGCAAATTATCGTGGATTGACAGGGAAATGTCGAATTTGACTGGAGCGAATTGCTCAGTTTTGAGGATATTCTGCACACATCCGCGAAGGAAGTGTTTTCTAAGAAGCTCAGTTCAATCAAAATAATCCGAAATCCGCAACTTCTTTCAACCAGCCATCATCTTGCTAAAAAATCGCTTCGGTTTCATCAAATTTTATTCATCCATTCGATCTAAAACGTAAAATGTCTTTCGCAGAAGCTTTTATTAGGTCACCTTTCCACCCCATAAATCAAGATGCAAATGTGACTTATACAATGGAACAAATGACGACACAACTGAAACATGAACGAAACTGTCTCTCGCGAAATCAGTTGTTATAGCATGCTACGTAGCATTCTAAAATCCTTTAGAAGGAAAAAATTGCACATCTTACAGAAGAACATGAGCTCTGAATCTGCGTTTGTCATGAAACGGACTGTAATTATTGAGGTAACTTACCTAGTGCGTGACAAGGTCCAACTTGAATTTCTCCACAAAACCCATGTCCCTTGATGTTTGGTGTTGATGAACACACTTTCACTGGATAGTTTTCCCTCTTGGTAGTCATTTCCGTTCCAAGAAACCGACAATTGGGGCTTGAGTCAATGATCACTTTTTTCATCCATTCTGTACTACTTCTTCGTCGAATTTCTCCTTCTTCGTGCAGAAATCAAGAGTGTAGGATAGACCATTGGCAACCCGGGGTTCGCCACACTCTTCGAACTCCTAATGAGTCGGATGGTCCGCATCAAGGTCCGACTTCGATCGACTGCAGCATGGGTTAGCAACAATAGCCGCCGAGTGGTATTGGCATTCTCTTGGCGGTGGTTCGCACGGAAGCTGTATTCTTGAGGCCTGCAGAAGAAATGACACCAAACAATTTTTTTTTTTTTTTTTTTTATATCTTATTTTTATATTTTTAATTTTATTTTTTTTTTTATTTTTTTTATTTTGTTATTTTTTTTTTTTTTTTCTTTTTTTGTTCTTTTTTTTTTATTTTTTTTTATTTTGTTTTTATTTTTTTTAATTTTATTTTTTTTTTTGTTTTCTTTTTTTTCATTTATCTGATTTTCTTATTTTGCTTTTTTTTATTTTCATTTTTTTTGTTTTTTTATTTGCTTTGCTTTTTTTTTTATTTTTTTTCTTATTTTTTTTTTTTTTTTTTTTTTTTTATTTCTTTTTTCTGTGAAAACTTATTAGGCGCCGATGTAAGTAATGGATAATAATTAAAGGTTACCCAATGAGCGATTACACGAGCTGTGAGTTTATGAGAGGAGTGCAACAAATTAGTCGCCACATAGAGGTGGATTATTATTATTTAAGATCTAAATTAACTCCAGCCCACCCTGAAGTCTCTCCAATGATTTCATAACGGACCCAAATGCAGCTGAGTCATAAGTGCATGTGAACCCCCCCCAACATTTCCTTTCGTTTGTTTACAGATTGCATTCTGTCCTGGATATCAGAAGGAAATTTACAATACTTGATTTAATTATTTACATGGAATATGCAACAAACATTAATCAACATCTCTCATTGCCGTATATAATCGCATCCATGAAAAGTACTGTATTTATGGTACCTGCTGCGCTATAATTGTGGATGATAGGTCACGAAACGTCTACGACATAGAGGAAGGGACAATATAGATACAACGGTAAACAAGTGGATGCTTTCAGAATGAGACTGGAGTTGGATCGCTGAACCGATTATCAATTTATGAAATCACTGATATGGATAGACAATAAAGATGAACTGCACAATTGCCTGTGGACTCTTTGGGTAAATCGATTTTTCTCCACTATCAGGGTGAAATTGCTTTCTATTTTAATCATTAATTATGATTTCTTTGTCTCACTGTGTGAAGTTTCTCATTGAAGGAAGCTTGTACATATGTGGTTCGACCACAAGAAATAAGTTTTTGCTGCTCTAATTAAATTTATGATATTTGTCAGCTTCGGATACCGGACAAAAAATTAGTTGCCTTATTGCGACCTCTTTTTCCTATTCTAATCATGTGTTACCGCCCATGGTAACGAAAATTATAATCAGTAAAAGCAAGCCACCATGCTGCACAACAACATGTAGAACACCGATGCTCGTGTGTTCTTCAGTTACCACACCATGAGTTGCATCAG
The DNA here is from genome assembly GCA_907163375.1 of Prostheceraeus crozeri. NCBI lineage: Eukaryota > Metazoa > Platyhelminthes > Polycladida > Euryleptidae > Prostheceraeus > Prostheceraeus crozeri. The sequence continues at coordinate 129,193 of CAJQUW010008095.1, read as the reverse complement.
ATAATGAATTCTTCCAAAGGATTCACAGCTGGGTTGGAATCGTGATTAAGTAGAACGAAGTACTGATGATCTACCATTCGGATTGCTGAAAGCATCAGGCATTTGAAAATCTTAAAAAGAAGAATCTAGTTTTGTTACAGCGGCAAAATCTACAATGGCCGTCAAACTATATGTTTGCCAGATTGCTTTTAGACATTCTGTTATTCTATAAATCTTCGAAAATGGAAATTTATGAATTACATAAAGTAACCCAGATTATTTCATCGTTGTTCGAAATCGTATTTCAGAATTCCGTCTATAAGTGATAAAATTTGTAACCAGGGAAATCTTGGTAGAGAGGGATTCTATCGAAGCATATCTAGGTCTAATAAATGGTTCTAATTATCCCGGATAGCGGCCAGTCTGCGATTTTCTGACATAGCTGAGGAAACTACATTGATCACTCGTCGGGCTAAAGCCTCGGGATTCATCAATAATTTCCCTACTATATATCCCAGAGAATGCATATCTCATCCTCTATCCATTACATGATCACTGGACAGAAGTTTGAAGGATGATGCCACGGGAGTAAAATCGATAGGTGACTCGTACAGTAGTCAAGCTTTGTGTTTACGAGTATTATATCAACCACGCAAAGTATTTTATCATTTCTACCGATGTAAATTGGAGTGAGGATCGATTCCATTTGGCTTGCGAAAAAATGCTAGGAGATAAGTGAATGCCAATCCCACTTAGTTTATGGTTGTGCTGTGTACAAACTTAACTGGCAAACTACATACTTATTGTCCCTATCGAAAATGTCAAAAATTGTTTGGATCGAACTTTGCCATCCAAATTGGCGTTTGACTTTGAACGTTTGCTTATCTAAGTGCGCTGGTGAGCGACACAAACGAAAATCGCATGTTTCAAATCAATTATTGTATACCCGATGGCTTATATGACCTAGCAGAGATGGGTCTTCCAATTCTTCTATCTCGAGATCTGATTACGCATTATTCTCTTTACAGAAAGGAACTCTGATTTTTTCATCAGCACATCTGCAATCGAAATAATAAAATTATTTGCTTATGTTTGATACTACGCAGACACAAATCCGTGTTCTGACCACCATGAAAGATCTTTTTGATTTTCATGGTTATCTTTCACACGGGAAGATAAAAGGAGGCATTCTGACTATGGGTCCAAATACCACAAATAAATAATTTCGGCGCACCAATCGGCAACGCTATAAAAGTTGCGCATAATTGACATCCAATCCAAATATAGGGTGATCGCTCTTCACATATGGTTTCGCAAATAGGCCTGCTAGGCTCTTCGTTCAACTCTTCGGTTCTAAGGATCTCAAAAATTTAGAGTCTGAGAGTCTCAATGAATGAGAAAGTCCTTCAATGGGTTTCTTGACCGGAACTTAAGCCACAGCATGCAAAGTTACTATCCACATGTTTCGTGCAGAACTAGTGTTTGCTCTCATGTTGAGAATTGTTATACACAAAACCTGAATTTAATATTATTAAATATATTTTGTTGTTAATAATAGATGTGGCCCAATACACTGCCTCAAAATACTGGTATAGGGATCTAACGAAGGCAAAAAAGCATACAATGTATCTAAGTCAGGGAATTTTTTTAACATGTTTGTTAACTCCCTTTTCATAAATCCAATAACCCTGAGTGCAGAAACTTAATTATTATCTACCTAGTGGTCCGTCTAACAAAAGTTTCCGAACAACAGTAGAAAAACTGCAAATCTTTCACGATTTTGACCCTGATGGATCATTAATTGGATATATAAAGTTAGGATTGTATGCCAAGTTTTAACTGTTTTCGCTTATTATTAGTCTGGGCCCCTTTTGCAGATGCAAGTTTTGGTTTATTTTGATGACTATATCCGAGTTTTGCTAGACCCCAGAAGACACAAGCAATATTATCGAATCAGCCCAGTTGGCTCGTTAACAAAAATCCAGGAGTCTCAGCCTGGAGCCCCCTTACACTTCGATCAACTAGTCTTTCTTTGCACCCCGAGGCAGACCCCTATCTCGACAGACGTTCGATTGCGATCAATCGCAATTGTGAGCAATAGTTTGTACTCCAAAATTGTTTTTCAATAAACTATGCGGTTTGGGCGTCATCTTCCACGAAATTAACTTGGGATGATTACACGCTGCCTAAGTAAACCCCAGCGTAACGCCGATATCTGCTCAAGAGAGTTACGCGACCCTTTGTCAACAAAGACCTGAAATTAATCTATATGGCAACTTATAATCGACACGTGCAAACATGCTCAGGTTATCCTCGGCTCATCCAGTAGACACGGCTACATAGGAATAATGGACTCAAGCGACGATCTCATGCCTACTCTGCTACGACAACGTCATTCATTCCCTTTTGTGTTATTCTATGCACAAAATCTTGTAGACATGTTACTAAATACTACTGATAACTTCATAATCTGGGCTCCAATGACGTCTCAAGAACCCTTGAATTTGTATTATGCAGACGTTTTGTAAAGATTGATTTTCAACTTTGAATATACACCCATATAATGTGAGTTTTCAGTGAAAAGATTGAATGCTGGGGGTGTAATTCGTCAGTGTATATTCGTTACTAAGCTATCAGAATCACGGAAATATTGGATACAAAGAACGATGGTAGAGCGAACGTCCTTCAGGGTCGACTATCTTAACATTTTTTTTTTGTAGGCAGAATTTAGACCGCGGTCGACAAATGTCAGATGAACTGATGATCACTGAATTAGGCCTGCCCCGCTGCAGCGAAAACCCATGAAGTGAGCCGAAGGTAAAGCTTGAACAGGGATCAAACGCATAACGTAATTCCCTACTTGGTGAGGCGCTGGAATGTATCCCTGGCAAATAGGCTGTCCAAAAGTCAGCTTGCAGTTCTCTTTTTTGCGGTTCCGATTCTAAGCTGGACATGGTCGAAGACGACTGTAAGCTTGTATTGCGAGTAGGCCTTATAGCGGTGTTTTCTTACTGTCGATGAAGCTCCTTTGTCTCTATAAGCCTACAACCCACTTTCCAAACGTGAAATCATTCGCATGAAGGAGAACTGTGGAGGGGAAACTTTGGAAGATGCGATCGAGAACTAATCATCGTCGATGCCTCAATGTTTTTTTCTATCATCGCAACAGAGATTGTGCTTATTGATTTTTTGGAAGAACGGTCTGCCCATTACCAGCATATTACCACCCGTGCCATTCAAAAAGATCGAGCAGCTACCGGAATTTACGAAAGGCTTGCTCATTACCACATTCTATCCATGACAACGTTCCTACTCACACATTCGGTATCGTGCAGCATGCTATCACTGATGCCGGTTTTATCGGTTGTTAACCATTCTCATGCTGCTCTTCTTCATCTGTTTTCTCGTTGCAAAGAAACTCTTACAAACATTTGCACGTTGGACAATCATGTTGCCTGTAGTTGATCGGAAACACGTTTGCGGATTCTAGGTAAAATCAATCTTCAAGAGTGTTTGCGACTCAGATGTCACTCGAGTAGGTGGTTGAAGTGTGCGCAACACGAGGGTATGACTAGAATGGGAATTTTAAGAACTGTTTATTTTTTTTGGTCACAACAGAACACATGTTGGATACATGTTTTAAACAACACAATCACCAGCCAGTTTGCGATGCACAAAATAGAAAAGCAGATCTTTATTTTGTTCTAAATTCAAATAATAATCAAAATTTCGTATGTGTTCTAAAATGGACCTGCAGACTAATAATAAACGAAAACTTCTTAAAACTTGGCATACCATCCCAACCTACATATGCCAAATTAATGATCTATCATGTCAGAATTGAAGGATTTGCAGTTTTTCCGCATTTGTCCGGAAACTTATTGGACGTACCACGTATCTACCGCAAGTTCAGTAAAAATCAGTATTCATAACGCATAAACAAAAATCATCAGCAAAGTATATTTTTCATGGTACTCAAAAAGTCAAAATACACTGCCTTTTGATATAATACACATATATACAGAGCATACATTATTTGAAAATAAGATTTATACCTCCAGAATAATGAAAATAAGGCCAAAATTTCTCGATATTGTATGTATTGCCTAATCAATCTATTGCCTATGTATTGGGCAATACATACAATATCGAGAAATTTTGGCCTTATTTTCATTATTCTGGAGGTATAAATCTTATTTTCAAATAATGAATCCCAAGCACCTCCTGCTCACGGCTCTTTTGTATATACAGAGCATACTACTTATGAAGCAAAAAATCAATTTTGCTTTCACAATTTTCTTCCTCCAATATTCAATCAGTGATATGTGATTCATAAATTTTCATTTTCCAAGCATTTGGATGGGAGTTTATATAAATTTGTGAAGTAATCTGGTAGCATTCGAGTGTTTTCGCAGCTATTTTGGATTTTTTCTCTGTACAAAGCGTACATTGGATGCAATTTTTCTGTTAAGACATTCTAATTCCTGACGCTTTTAGCATCCGAATAGTATATCATAATTCTAGTTATGCCGTTATATTCACACAGTTTTGCAACCGATGCAAGGTACGCGTATTAACTGATTTTCACTCTGTCCCGTAACCGACGCTTAAACACGGCGTCGATTACGGGACATACTGTAGAAAAAGATCTGTTTATGGCAGCAAATGTTGTGTATTTTGCATCTCAATCACAACGGTGCTGATCTGCGCTAAAAGTCGAGGCTTTTTGATGCTGTACCTCCAGCGCACAAGAGCAAGATATTTGTGGTTATACAATTGAATTCACATACATGTCAATCCCACATAGTCATAGATAAAAATTTGAAATTATTGTCGGTCAACATAGAACTCTTTCAGAATAGAAATATGAATGATGGGACAACAGAATAACAGGACTTCAGAAGGGTAGAGATTTCTACATTTCTCCCCACCAAAAACTACCCTCAAAAATGGAAAAATGTAGAAACAATGTGGTAGTTTTTCTATTCACCTTAACAGCACAAAAATGGAAAATGCATGTACACCTGCATATAATCGAGCAGAAAAAACGTAGAAAATTCCATGGGATGGAGAGTTCGCTAATCCAGGAAAGTGTCGATGAAGTTCATCTGTGATGAACAGAGCAATAACACATAGATGCTTTGAATCAAATGAGCTTAAAAATAGCACGGCATGAATGCACCTATATTAGCGCACGACATGCAAGTGCAAAAGGCACATGAGAAAAGTCCTAGGATTGTTATGGATCACTTCGAAGGAGAAGGGACGCGGCATCTGAGCGACTTAACAAAAAAAAGGAACAACACTACTATCATACAATCTCTTCTTCAAGCAAACACAACTTGCGAACATCACGAACTAGGGAACCATCAGCCAGCCTCAGCTTCACACGTCTCACGCAACCCTCACTATCCTCAAAGGCTTCTTCCACCAGACCTTTCTTCCAGCAGCCTCTTGGAGAGTTTTCATCCGAAATCAGAACCAGGTCACCTTTGCGTAAGTTCCGCACTCTGCGTAGCCATTTTTGACTGGTCTGTAAACTAGGAAGGTATTTCTCGAGTCCAACGAAGCCAGAATTGATCGGCAAGTGACTGAGCGTACTTCCATTTCACTCTCAAATCTTTTTTGTTACTGGGAGACTGGATGGGCTGAGAACTGGGGTTCCTTCTCAGGCGCAAGAGGTGATTAGGAGTAAGGGGCCTTCCAAGTCATCGGGATCAGATGAAAACTCGTGTGATGGTCGGTCATTAAGGATCTTTTCCACTTCAACAAATAGTGTGCGCAATGTTTCTTCATTTAATGTGTTTTTCAAAATCAGGACATTCAAAATCTTGAGTATAGAACGAACAATTCGCTCCCAGACTCCCCCTTGATGGCTTGCCGCTGGTGGATTAAAGGTCCACGAATCTTTGCGCTTGCCAATTGATTTTGAACATTGTCGTGATTCCATTTCCTCATAGCGTCGACAATATCGCTTGATGCTCCTTTAATGTTGGTGCCATTGTCGCTGTATTTTCCATTGGGCAACCTCGCTGGCCACAAATCGCATAATGCTTGTCAACAAAAAAAAAAAGCTGTCAGAGGACCAATTCTTCTAACCATCTCTAAATGCACTGCGCGAGTGCGCATACAGGTGAAAATGCATCCATAACGCTTGTACTGAACTTCTGATTTTCTTCTTGTTCCAGGTCCAAGGTTGACGTAGAATTGTCCAAACATGTCTGTTCCAACCGACACGAAGGGATATTTCTGATAGTCTTCTTTGATATCAACTCGAGCTTTTGGCAAATACGATGTAATTTGTTCTCCAACCTCTACCATGTAGACGCTTACAGGTTTGACATTTCCTCAGGACACCCTTTACCGTGCTGACACCTCGAATGATCCAATATCGTTCCCTCAATTTCGATAATGTGTAGTGAATTCCTTGTTGACAATTCTTAATGTGGCAATCATAATCAACAATTTAGTTATTGGATGTTCATTTAGGAAGAATAATCGGATGCTTGCTGAATTGCTTATGTTAGCATTGCGTAGTTCTGCCGCCAACACACAATAATTCGTCTATTGCAACAACGTTCAATTGCTTGAGCTGCTCCAGTCGATCAGACAGCGTTTCCTGTACCATGGACAGGATCTTCTTTTCAGCTTTGTCCAAGAGGTCAACTGTCAAAGGACTGACGTTTCTGTTGGAATTTGATGCTTTTGATTTTTCATATCTCTTCCACTTTTCCACTGACTCCATATTCTTGGCAACAGTCCGCACTTAATGCTGTCCACGAAGAATATCGCTCGAATAATCTTTTCCAGAATTCCGCTGTGCTTTATCTTGATAGACGAAACACGAACAACATTTTTGATGACCTCAAAATATTAGGTTGAGAGTTCCAAGTGTTTTCATGTGTCCAGAGAAGTTAGGTCCATTCAGCCAATGATCCATTTTGTCGGATTGATCTGGGTTTAGTGCTCGCGACGCAATATCAGCCGGGTTTTCTTGAGATGATACATATTTCCATTGAAGTACAATCAGATCCATCCAAGATTTTTCCAATTATCGATTCGAGTGAATCTGTCCAATTGTTTCTCCTCAGAATCGTTGGTAATGAAGTACAATCATACTGTCCGTCCAGTAGGTAACACTGTCTATGTGAAGACGATCTTCCAATTCAGGGATCATCATTGCGTTGACAGATACCAATACAGTAGCAGCTGTGAGCTCGAGTTAGGGGACTGTAATTACTTTCCTCAGGGGCTTCACTCGAGACTTTCCATAAACAAAGCTGCAATGTACATCTCCACTTTCGTAGACGAATCTTATATACGTGACAGTTTTTTCCATACCCATGCTTCTCTGAAGCGTCAGAAAAGTGGTGTATCTCGCGTCTTCTTATTTTTGATTCTTCATGTGGATGAAAGCATCGATGGGATTCTGACTTGCATAGTTTTGAGACCATTTAACCATGCATTCCATCGAATCTCAATTTCCTCGGTAGCTTTTCATCCCATTCTGCTTTCATCTGACAAAGCTCTTGATGGATTTCCCTTCCGGCTAGAAGTATTGGACTTGCGATTCCCAGTGGATCGTAAATGACAGAAATGTGACGAAAGCACTCCTCTTCTGGTGTGAGGAAAGTGGACATCTCTTCCAGTCATCGTCAATGAATCAGCTTCTATGTCCCAGTGAATTCCTAGGATTTTCTCCAGAGGTAGCTTGTCATGGTCCATATCCAAATTCTTGATCGTTGAAGCTCTCTCAGCAGTTTCAAACGAACGAATCACTTCTCGGCTGTTGGATATCCATTTGGTTAGCTTGAATCCCGCTCTTGCAACAATGTCCGTAACTTGTTGACATGTTCTGACTGCTTCCCTTTCACAATCAAACGACTTGACGAGATCGTCGACGTAGAAGTCACGCTTTATAGTTTCCACTACTTCTTCCGGAAATTCCTCTTCGTTGTCTGTTGCCGTCCTTCTCAAGGCAAAGCTACAAACGCTTGGCGACGAGGGTAGCACCGAAGATTAGTGTTTCTTTCATTTCGTAAATTTCAGGTACATTTGAAGGATCCAAATCAGGCCACCAAAGGAAGCGCAGGTACTTCCTTTGTTCCGGAGGCACAAAGACTTGATGGAACATTCGCTTGATGTCCGATGGTAACAGCAATTTTTGCCAACTCGAAACCGCAGAATGACTCCGGACTAATGTGTTGGTATTGTCGGGACCCCTTCATATAACTGATCATTGATTGACGTTCCTTGGTGTTTTGATGCGCAGTCGAAGACAATCGTGGTACTCCAGGCTTTTTGGGAGACCATACTCCATGGTGAGGTAGGAACCAACAGGAATTTTTCCTTGTACTCTGAAATTGTTCCAACATGCGTGACGCACTTCTAGTTCGTATTGCTTTAACACGCCATGGTAGGCGTTCCAAGATTCGCTTCCAGATAATCGTCTCTTCAACTGGTACAACCTCTTCAAGGCGGTGTCATAGTTATTGGGCAAATGTGGCGGGTTGCTTTTGAACGGCAGATTGACTTGATAATGTCCACTTATCAGCAGGAACTCGATCGATTCATTCATCATTCGGTCAGCCTTAACATCGTCGGGCAGACATGCACTTTGTTTGAATCATACTATCTCCAAATTCCGTGTTGTAAGTTTGTCCAGCTGTTCATTATAGTTTTGTCAAATTACAGAAACAGCAAAGTGGATTCGTCTTTCCCTGGGTTTCCGCAATTCGGTCCATCTTGCCACATACAGTCAACCTAGAGGTGTTTTGATCGCAATTGGATCGTTTGGTCCTCCTTTTCGAACATCAAGTTGTCGTTCAATCAGCTCATGATGATTCCATTCCTATTAGAATCCCTACTTTACCAAACGGAATATGGTGCATCTTCAATTTGGCTAGATGAGGCCAATCCCTCAATTCTTCAGGTTGCACAAGATTTCTCTTCATCTACAGGAATCAATTCAGTTGTGAGATACATCTTCCAACCGATGATACGCTCTCCCTCCAATTGAGCTGATACTGAACTGGACCCTATCAGTTGTCACTTTTTCTCACCATTCAATGTTCGAACATTATAATTGCCGGGCAGCGATTTCGATTCAATTCCAATTTCTTTGGCCAAACTTTTGAGACACAGTGTGGAATCCGATCCACCATCCATGAACGCGTATGTCTCTACCTCCTTCAAAGGACCCTTGATTCGAACCGGAACAATCTTGAAGCATACTTTGTCTTTTGTCTGTGTGCTGGAACAGCAGCTGATTTGATTCGATGTAGGATCTGAAGTGAGACTTGATTTATCTGGCTCTGTCAATTCTTCCCATTTTGTTGCTTCTGTCCTGAAAACAGTAGGATGGTTTGAATTGTGCAGCAGAGTATTGTGAAATTTGCCACAGTTTGGGTGTCTGCAAGTAAACCGTTTTCTGCAATTCTTGATATTATGCCCTCGCCGTAGGCAGCTCATGCAACAGGTTTTTGTTTTTTGACTGTTTCCCAGCGCTCGTTTATGTTCATCTGCTTGAACTTGGGGCAAGTCACAAATTGCATGTGAGCCTTCACACACAGGACAATGATTCGGCTTAGCACTTGAAGCATCCGAACTCCTTGTAACAGCATTCTACAACTGCTTTATTCTGATTGAGTTTGACTAAACAATTCGTCAGCATAGGGGTTATTTAGGCGACAGCCTGTGTCATGCACAAATTCGACGAAATGATGAAAACATGCATTCTTCCCTTGACATATCATACTGCCAGCAACCCTGCACCAGCCTTTTTGGAGTTCATTTGATGGCAATTTCTTCATCAGAGATTTCAAGAGTTCTTCGTTGTCTAAACGTGAAGTATATTCGGTGCCAAGACTCGACATTGCTCTGTGGCAGCATTGGAGAACACGAGCAAACTCCAACAAGCTGGACGGCATCGGGTTTCCGTACACTGACGTCTTTCAACTTCTTTACATAGGAATTCGCGACCATGTACGGTTGTCCGAAATTCTGGAACAGTGTCTCTTTTGCCACTTTATAACCGTCGACAGCTGGGAGGTTGACACAGCTTTCTAACGCTTCTTTGGCCTTTCCAGTGCATTGTGCTATCAATCTTGTAAGTCGCACGGAGGAATCAGTAACCGTTTTTCTTCAATGTGATCGGGAAGCATTTGATAAACTCGGCATATTCCAAAAAGGGTTTCCATCAAACTTCAACAATTCTATAGGTGGAAGTGATGATCCTTGACGAATTGTTTCCGCAATCAGACGCCCAAGCCTCTATCTGCTCTTCTGTCTATCAGACACAATCCTACCATCAAATTCGTTGTGTTCACTCAAACGCTGATCAACTTTGCATGCCGATTCTACCCTTTGAGCCCGATGACTCTGTTCGTCTCGTACTGCCGTCCAACATTATCTTCTCTTCTGCAAGTTTCTTTTTGGTTTCGAGTTCGAGCATCTCTCTTCGCATTCTTATCTCTGCTTCGGCCATGTCAAGTTTATGTTTTTCCTTCAGTGCTTGCATCGATATTACGGTTTCCCTCAACTCAATTTCGGCTGAAGAAGAGCCACTTTTTCTTGTGAGGACTAACCATTTGATCTAGCAGCGATATGAGGTTTCAGCATGATTTGTTTCCAATCTGGAGAATTCGATTTGTAAACGTAGAATTTGGTCTCTGTGATCCTCATACACACCATTGGCCTTATCTATCTCATGCGAGTCATTTTCAACGCTCAAATATTTTTCATGTGAAGCAACAAAAGTTAGCAAACGACTTTTCATAAGCATTTAGACAAAGTCCTGATCGTAGTAATGGACGAGCCATCAACAAACGTGGTCATCGCAGGCACGCTTCTTTTTTGTTAAGTCGCTCAAAATGCCCTGCCCTTGATTGCTTCAACTTTACAATAGGTTTCCGTCATAATCAAACTACCACGTCTTTTAGCACAATTTCGCAAAATGAAGACAAGATAATTACAGAAAACTGGCAAACTTTGTAGGACAAGTATCTAGAACTCAAGAGTTAGATTCTAGCTAATGACAAGCTGTTAACTAGTGGATAATCAAATAGCTAGGCAATACAGCAGAATACAGAATATGCTTTAAGGTCTACAAAAGGTCTAACACTATATTTCATAAGTCAAATAATAGACCTCACCGATATCCGACTGAAATTTGCTGCATGCAACTTGAAATGATCAGAAATCTTTAAAGTATCCACCGTTCACAATCCTGTTCAGTGTAATCCAGTATCTTCCTGTAGATCACCATTAATTCGCAGATCAATAGTGGAAATCCTTCACATCCGTTGAGATTCCATACCATTAACAGATTCCATATACCAATTTGGAGCGTAGACCACGTTGTGATAATGTAGAAAAGATCTGTTTATGGCAGCAAAATGTTGTGTATTTTGCATCTCAATCACAACGGTGCTTGATCTGCGCTAAAAGTCGAGGCTTTTTGATGCTGTACCTCCAGCGCACAAGAGCAAGATATTTGTGGTTATACAATTGAATTCACATACATGTCAATCCCACATAGTCATAGATAAAAATTTGAAATTATTGTCGGTCAACATAGAACTCTTTCAGAATAGAAATATGAATGATGGGACAACAGAATAACAGGACTTCAGAAGGGTAGAGATTTCTACACATACACTAGATGAAAAAGTACACATAAAGTCGTTAAGAGTTGCTCAGATTCAGTTGACATATATTCTCAGCTGTCATGGACTTCGTGGCTATACGCTGATGTTGATCTAGCATTTGATCTGATTATTGTACGGAAGCGTCAGTTACGGGACATTTTGTGGTAGGAAAAGAACAATCATTTTCATGACATTGATCACCAAACATTGGGCATTGATTCAATATAGCTGTAACCGATGAAATGTTTCTGTTCTTAACCAATGAAGATGCTTCGTGGCTAGATTCATGTTCTGATGTATCAGATGAAAATTGAGGGCGTTGGTTACGGGACATAGCAAATTGAGGACATCTACTTTTTGAACCCCAGTTTTTTCATGTACTGAGATATATCAACTTCATACTGTATAAAAATGAAATTGAGCAAGCTGACCATCTGGCCAGATGCATTTTATCCGTTTTAAAGTAATATCATATAGTGGAGATTGGACTGAATTAGTGGTGTTGGTGCTTAGGACACGTTTTTTTTAGGAAATCTAAGCTGATTTTCAGGTATGTTCAATGACTTTCTTCAGCTTATGAAACATTGTTTCGTATACTACACACATCAAAAAATATCGCAGACGTGAAAATAAGTCATTTGATCCATTTTTGTCAGAGTAATCATCAAAAGACATGTTTTCGTCAGAAAGTGGGAGAAAATCCGAATTTACCCTTCTGGAAGCATGCTGGAATATCACTTTACTCAGGATCGTTTGCAATGGATAATGAAGATCAATCATGCAAAAAATGAATCATAAGTCTGTCGGTACGACATCAATTTTCATAATTTTCTTTCAAGTTTTCTATAGGCTTTGTTAACGGTCCAATTTCATTCATACTCAAACAGGTGACATCTCTCATTTGGATCGTATTCTGCGTGAAAATATATAGGTTGTGCGGCATTTACATCAGAAGTTATCTCAAATTAAAGACATAGAAGTCCTGAACTACACCCGCTGTCATAGTCCAGACTGGTGCCATCCTAATCATCTATTGTCCTCTCTAGACAAGAGAGGACAATAGCATAGATATCTGATCTCTATGGTCGCCACAGTTTTTCTGCCAAACTGACATTACTTCTTCCATGTGTAAGCTGTGTGAATCATAGATATCGGTCCGCGTGACCAATGACTTCTGAAACCGTTTATAAACTATCGACACTCAGAATTTCATTATTTCATTGTTTAACTGGCGCGGGATTGTCATAGACACGTCAGAGATGCATAGCGCTCAATTTCTACCCAATGTTGCTGCATTTAGACGGAAATACATGACTTAGGTAGGAAGCATTCCTTGTGAACTTACCCGAATGTTGTATATCTCTGTTATGTTTTGCAGCTAACTTCATGATTAATATTCAGTTGCTATTGTTATGATGGGGAGAATGGACTTCTATTACACAAAGTGATCAGCTAGAGCACGTCTTCAAATGTTTTCTCCTTAGACATCGCAACCAAACACTTTTCTGCTTGGATATCAGCAGTTTTCAGACGGATCTTTTAATCTTTAAACTGTTAAACAAATTTAAGAGACCTCTGTGTTTGAAAACTCATTCATTTTTGGATCCCGTTGTTGAATTGTTAAGGTTAGAGTTTCTGCAATTTACATAGAAATCGTTTCAAGGTGCTGCATCACACTTGCAAGAGAGTCGCACTTGTCAGTCACACAACTGTGGGTGTAGTGAATTAAACACTTCTTACACCGCTACTGTCCGACAATAAGAAGGGTAAATATCTTATCCGTAATGTGCTACATCTTTGTGAAAGTTACGCCTACAGCTTTCCCGGTACTTATGTCAACCTTTGACATCGCTTATTGGAGGTTTTCATTTTCAGGGCAGTTAAAATTTCAACTAATTGGCCAATTGTATTCTTATCGTCTTATCGTTGAACCTATTTTACCGGGGAGATGTTGATATATCCCAAGATTCAATACATCCACAATTACTGTGCAACACAAATTGGTGCATGCTCGTTCCAACGATGAAATCGGTTTTTGCCAACTCGATCATCGTGTTGCTATCAAACAGAAATTTAAAGTGTGAATTCCACTTCAGCTTCATAAAATTATTTTTTAGTAACTGATCGAAATAGCTGGTAGATGCCTTGATAAACGATCTGTTTTGATCAGAAATCACATGAAAGCCACTTCAGACAATGGTGGGAGCATGTTTGAGTGAATTGGGGGTAGTTAACCAGTGATGAAAACTATAATAAAGAACAAGTGTAAATAGCAAGAAATAGTCTATTTTTATCTCTCTTACGCATCCAGCACAGAAAATACAGCAACTGCATGTATGCATAAACCAAATGTGTCAATACATTGTGAGGCTTAAAATCTGTCCATTTTATGCTTCGGATCTGCTGTTTGCAGCATAAACTGACACGATTACTCATACAAACTAATGTGTTCATATTATATTGCAATTATTTGTGTAGCAATTGCATAGTTGTGTTTATGGATGATTGAATGAACATAATATGAATAGCTTCATATGTGCTTTGTAAATGGTCTGCAAGTAATTGGAATCACTGCCAATTTACCAGCTGATGCAATATCAAGACTGTTCGCGTGGATTATCAAGCAAGGAGACCGTGTAATTTCATTGCGATTATCTCCAACAGGAACTTCTACAGATCTATAGCTGATATTGAGAGATCGCAAGCTTTACTTAATCTTCCAACACCGGTGTAGGTGACCGCCACCCTATTCAACTTGCAGAGATGCGATTGCTTTCCTTAAAAGTCGATGGGTCTCAAGCCGATTTATTTGATGAAATATTTTTGCGAACTTTTCCACAGTCTGTCAGAGCTCGGATGAATAATACAAATGGATTATCAATCGGAGACTTTGGAGTACGAGTGCATCCGCGTCCAGAGTTAACGCGACAAAAATAACCGATTCAACTGTTTTTCATGATCCAATATTGAGAATTTCAACAATGAAACGCAGAGTGCATCATTTAACAATCCGAAGTTTTCACAGAAATTCACAATAAACACAAGCCCACACTCTTCAGTTGAATGACGAAGGACTATGCTACAATTACGAAAAAGTTAGTGATAGAACCCGATATTGTACTCCTGGTTATGTTTACTCAAAAACCCTGAACAGCGGTCGTCAATAAACTCCATTACGACCGAAAACGAAGACAGTCTAATCCTTGAGACTGATCTTTTAAGTGGGATCAAATTCCTCAATGACACATGTACTTCTAAATCGGTTCTTCCACCGCCGTTCAAAGTTGATTCCCATACTGCATACGATGGAACACAGTCATCAGCTTCACCTAATGGAGGATTCATAAAATTTCTCGAACAGAAAACTCTTATGGTCAGGGTAGATGATTGCGATTTCACATAGACATTTCTCATAGCGGAAGTCAATCAACCGATTATTGGATCTAATTTTTTTGCTCATTATGAACTACTAATCGATGTCGCAAAACATCGATTAGTGAAAGCCAATGACTTTTATCAATTCTATTTCAGGTACACGCTGGTAATCGTATGAGCCTAAAGGTGGACAAACACTGACAAATTTTTGAAACTACTTGCCAATTTTCCAAAACTTTCTACTCCTCAGCTCAAGTCATTAACTGTCTCACAGGGCATTCAGCATCATATTGAAGTTCGAGGCCCACCAGTTTGGTCTCATCCGAGGAGCCTATGTACAAAAAGATCAGCAATAGCTCAAAAAGAATTTCGCAAATTGGAAGATATAGGCATTATTGATGTTGAAGGCTGGGAATAGGAGGTAGTTTTCCTAGCATGGTGCTAAAAACAAGCGGGTCACTCCTTCTTTTGCGTTTATGAAGTTATGACCAAGATAAAAAACTGAAGGTAAAAACCAACGTTGAAAGTAATCGCAAGTAAGCACCCGTAACTGAACACACTTGGAAAACACAAAAACAGGTAACTTTTTTACGAACAAAGACAAACTGAAGTTTAGTCTCTCCTTTCATTTCGCATATACTGTGCTCAAACAGGTATATTGTCAAGACCAGACGTGATCTTTATACGAGAATGAAAGAACATATTCGCGGCATTCCATCTGAAAGTGAAGTGTCTAGACATTTGCACACAGCTGACTTTGACGATTTCTGTTATCTACATGACTAAGTACAAAATATCGCTGAAAGTATCGCTCTTTGCATAGCACTAACAGTAGAACTTTGTTGAACGAACACGGCAAGCTGCGGGTCTTTCTCTTACCGGTGCATTTTATCGTAGATTAGTATCCTATTAGTTTTAATCATTTTTTTGCCATAACGTCTATAGTTTCTATACCTGATAATCGCCACCAAAGACTGAAACCGTCGTGATTTAGACTTCCATCATTTTGAAATGAATTCGGTCAGTTTAGCAAACATAGTTAATAGCCTTTTTCCACCAGACTAAATGGATCTATAAAGCTCGTAAAATTTAATAGTCATTACCTTTTCCAGGTTGTCATGACACAAAGGATTTGTAAAAAATTACAATCTTCTGCATTGTTATCATGATCAGTCAATTCCGTGCTTATTTCTCCGAATGGGGTCACAACTCGAGTTCATTTAATAAAATCGAAACTGCATATAATTATTACTGAGTTATTACCCTACCTAATATGCTTAATGTATGATTACAACATCCTTCGGTTCGTTCGAATTCCTGAGAATGAGTTTCGGTCTTAACGCTGCACAATCCTTTATGAGAGTTATATATGAATATAAAGGTCTCTATAGTCTTGATTTTGCATTTATCGATCTGGATGACCTTCTTGTGTTAAGTTCGAGTGAATCTGAGCATGAAAATCATATTCGAAACACTTCCGAACGTTTGCAACAGCAAGGAGTTATTAGAAATCAAACTAGGATGTGCATTTGCGAATGCAGAAATTGAATTCCACGGTCATGTAATTGATTCTTCAGGGATTTGACCAACTAATGAGAAAGTTAAAAATATTTAATTTTTCAGATGCAAGAAGCACCATGTTTTGTTAGTTTGATTAACTATCATCACACATTCATTCCTAATTCCGCAAGAATAGTGGCGCCAAACTATTCATCAATCGGCACCAGAAAAAAGTATATATTTGGAAAGAAGATCAAAGTAAAACATTCAACGAGGCAAGGGGATTCAGTAATGCTATGTTGTTGAACCATCCCGTCCACGGCACAAAGACATGTTTAAGAACTGATGCATCTGGCTTTGTCTTATAGCAACTTGTGAATGATGTATTTTAATTTGGTATTGTTCAACTGAAAACTTCGCGAAGCAGAACAGAAGTACAGTGCATTTGAGTTACTCGCAGCTTTCTCATCAGTCAAACACTTAAGACATTATTTAGAGGGAAAAAGGTTCACTCTTAATACTGATCATAAAGCTGAAAAAGCGAAGATGCTGAAATACCTGATTGCTACTTAAAGAATCCTATCTTAAAATTAGAAAAAATTCGATACCTGGCTCCACTGCGCGGTTGTGGTGTGACATCTCTGTGGAAAGACCAAGACCAATTGTCACTGATTCATATGAAAAGCAAGTAACTAGAGAAACAAAATTCTTAGAGAAGACGTATCAAGGAGGCCTTGTATATGCATGTCAACAAACTAGAAATATTCAATCGGGATACAGGTATACATATCAACGATATATGTTTGCAAACCTCTCGTCTCTAAATTCAGCCGGTATTTTGTATTATAACTGTTTTACCGTTTTTTGCTAACGTAACTTTATAAATAGTACTTTATTTCGCAAATTTCTGTCTACAGCTGTCTTGTGACCTTCAGCTGATGTGCGTAACTGATGCTCTTTCAACGTATAGTGTGTGAAGTGTGCGCATCATTAACTTCTTCCTTCACATGATCAAGGCGCGGTTGATCGAGCCAAAAGCTCGCGATTTTAAATGTTATGTATAATATAGAATCCAAATATCTTATATGCCTGCCTACAGCTGCATTTCTCCGAAAAAACAATGGCCGCTGATATACTGTCACCTGGAGATGCATATTCTACAATAAGCAAGTTTTTGCATTTAAGCATTCAACTGAACACCCATCAAAAAGAAAATTGATCACTGAACCTTGCCTTGTGTTCGGCAATTCTCCTACTGACTTGAATTATTAAATGGTGACTAGATATCTGGCAACGGAAAAGTTCAGAAATTGCTATTATGTTCGAATTGACACTGACAACAATGCAAATTGGTGCGATCTAGACAAATTCAGATAGCGGAAAGCAGAAACTGAAAACTAGGAAGTTCTGATTGCCAGCAGTTCTGACTGCGTAGGCTAATCTCCGCAAAAGAAAGTCAATTGGAAAATAGAAAATCGAATGGTGCTTTGAGGAAGTTACTGATGCTGGTCAAAAGTTTGTGTCAACACAATGGGTTATAACAGAGACAAGAAGGAAAATTTGTTTGGCACGACTGGTTGCAAGAGGCTGAAAGGAATAAACAGGAAGTCAACGAAAGGATTCTACTACCAGTTCAGGAGTCAACTCGATTGCTAGTTTCCATTGCATCATGGATTCAATGAAGTTGTCATTCTACTGATGCTACGGTAATGTAGGTATTTAAAACGTAATGAGATCAATCGTGAAACATGGGCCTATTTGAAGCTTCTATAGGAACTTAATGCTGTTAAACTAAGGAAGTTGAGAAAGACTTCTTGCGGCTTAAACGACTGTGCAACAGTATGCTATTTGAGTGTTGAGGAAGAGCTGATGAAATTAAAATCAAAGTCTCCTTATTTAGATCCTGCGTTAATTTTTTGATTGCAGAAGGGAGATTTACAAGGAATAATCCGCATCTAGGTCGATAACTGCTGTTGGGCAGTGAAAACCTTTCGAGAAAAATGTGATCAAGACATAGAAAACAATGTTCACCATCGGTAGATTGCCGAATCATTCAAATGCCTTCGCCTCAATTTCTAGTCCTCTTTTTGTCATCACATTGAAATAATTCCGATATGCGAAACTTATTGCCGCTTACCCCATTACCATCGGTCATGAACGATCATGCTTCAGGTCATCTGAGGTAGTGGAAAAGAGAAGACAATATCCTAGTCTAATCGGATATCTCAACTAACTGACAGCTCAAATTAGATCTGACACGTCATTTGATATTGTGAGCCAAATCTAGCCTTCAAAAATGCTACAATTAGTCAAGCATTGAAAGTCATTGAAGTTTCTACCCGGGTGAATGACAACTTCACAAACAGAAATTAACTGTGCGTCTTCATGGAAATATTAATACAAATTACAAAAACAACAAATTTCGATTTCATCTTCCGCATTTTGAGTTTACTGATGGAATGTTTTCTGATGCATAATTTGCAAACTTGCTCTCGAAGTCCGTTAATGTGGCAAAATTAGGCTAAAATGTGGCCATACATTTTTCAGGTCACTTACCGATATTTGCAGCAGCTATCAAGTGAATGTAAAATAGTTAATCGACAATAGAAGCGTAGAAAGTTTCTAAGTTTCCAAAAGTGATCAGACGCGATGAATGAGACCTTGTTCTTCCAGGCTTGTTGAAAAGAAATCAGATAAATTTTCGTGGATGCAACCAAATTATCAAGGGGTGATCGCTTCATGAACAAAGATGTTTCATGCAAATTATTGGTATCAATACAACTAAGAGTGGATTTTGTGACATGGGATATCGAGTTTTAGAATCATGTTCCCTTTTTAGAACCATGTAAGATTGATTGCTTACTGATTTAGATGCCACTCATAATTTTGATGCTACTGGCATCATTCACTTCACGCAATATGTTTTGACAGAACTGCAAAATTCTATGATCTAACAACATGAGTGAATTTAGCAATGAAGCTGTCTAAATTCTAAATCGTTTACAAAGTGGTTCTTGAATCTTCATTCTGCAATTCATTTACCTATCGAATTGACGTTTTCACAGGAACTACAAGGGACAGTGCTCTGTATCTTCTAAGGCTTCATTAACATAAAGCTTTATTAAAAGAAACATCATGGCAATGAATGCATTCAGTCACATAGAGCATAAAACACATCCAATAAGTAATTATATCCTTTCATCTCAGTATATTACAAAAATGTTCAAGAAATGACAGAAATGTGCATTTGCATGGGCAAGTGAGCAAAATTAGATAATAGAATGCGATGATATAACTACAACCGACTCCAATACATTTCTAAAAAGGTGGACAATAAAAAATGGACATCCTACTACTTACAGACTTTATTAAGCATGGGGAAAAAATCGAATTATTCACGTCATCTGATTCTGGATCCTGACAAATTCAACTAAATTCTGACGCGCTTAGTCTTCAAGGAATCATTAAAAAGAGCTACAAATGTGAAAGGGTCGACAATTGAGAATGTGTATATGCTTCATCTACTGTCAGAGCAACAGGTAACTGATATCTCCATTTTGTTTTAAAGAAACGTAACTATTTAAAGATATTCCAAAATCAGCAGCAAATATACGTGCATTTCCTCATCTAAAGTCACAGGTTGAGAGGTTGTAAATCACAACATTTATTGCGCAGGCTAGAAGCATACAGTAAGATAAAAAATTCTGTAACGTTCATGAAGTTCAAAACCATGCTTCAGTATAATATTATAGAGCTTTTGCATTTCCAAGAAAACGTAAAGTTTGAACAATACATGTAGCAAGAATGTTTGCCAAACCATCCTTGCTCAGTGGAACCAGCTGAATTTTGTGAACAAATTAGCTCTGGCTTAAAATGATTTTTGAGTAGAAATGTCAAATATTTCGCATTTGCAGATAAGAAATAAAAGTATTTATAAAATACTTTTTGCATACTCAAACAATCAATTTTGCACTATCTAGCTTCATTATTGAGCAAATTTCACACTGTCGTATTGATTCATGCGGAGTGCATTTTACAGGAATCTGATAGCTCACTCATACAATCAAGCAATTGGAGTCTGTTATTTTTCAAATGACTATGCATTAACGTACTGAACTTCATGCGCAGTATAGTGTAGTCAGCTTTCAGTTTACAACATCATGGTGCTAGATTTCTATAACCAAAATCGTGCTCCACAACAAAGACTAAAAACCTAGGTAAACAACTATTGTCAGTTGACTGACACAAGTGGCTACTTTGCGAGTATGGAACTGCTTCTTATGTGTGAGTTGATGTGTGTTAAATAAAATGATTGCATGGTATGCATTTTCTCATTTTTTCCAGAACGACTTCTTCACCGTGTATTCTTGAATTTTATGAATGTGGACCATGAGGAAGTCGTAGGACAATGGAGGTCTCTTAGAATTATATGATTTTGACTCTTCAGACATTTACTTTCGGGCACCATCGCGGTGCTTTCATCCTTTGTCTTCTCATTCAAATTTACATAATAGGAGAAATTGTTTAGTCGAATCAGATAGAGAGAAATTAGGAAGGACTTAGGATATTTGTTTATTCTAAAGCCCCGCAAAGTTTGTAATTTCGCTACATTTGTACACTTCGTTGTTTCAATAACTACTTCAGTGCCTACTTCATTTTTACTAGATATTTATTTGTGACAAAAGGTCATTACTTTGAGAATGAATTTAGTCTGAATTTTATCTATGATGTCGCATTATCTAAATTTCGAAAAATGTTGGTTTAATCAAAAATATTGCTATGTTTTAACTTCATGTAAGGCCGATAACAGGTTCAAAGAAAAAGTATTGCATCTCACCACCTTTCTTTTTTGTATCTGCTCAATTTCATGGTAGAAAAATTATCTCCTTTTGGAGCACACGAATACAGATTATCCAGGGGCGAGATTGTAGACGAGTATATCGGATTATTTGCTCAATATAAGCTGGGATAATTTTCCTAGACAGTGGCTACCACACCGGCTTGGACAGTGGAATCTTTGTTCCGACCATTATTACGCCTCATGTTTCTTATCTATAAGATGCTTGCTGAATCACTCAATATGGCAAGATGTGTTCATAAAAATGTGATTTGACTAGTTTCTTTGTCTTTCTTCGCCGTGCTGTGTCTGTCTTCATTTTGCATTTTTTGAGCATTTCTGTGATTTCCCAGCCACAAGTGGCAGACAACAATTTAAAAGTTTTCCTGTAGATGAGCAACTGGCAAAACTACTTGAGAGTCTGATGTGGCCGTTGCACGGCACGCAGATGGATGGGGGACTGAATTGCGCATTTGTTGAAATCCCACGCCAATTAATAATATCATTGAAAGAATTCCATCTAATTCAATAGATGCATTGAAATGAATATTTTCATAAGATGTGTATTTAAACAGCCGTATACCAGGAAGATAGAAAAGGTTTTTAGTACAATTTACTTGAATCTACAGCTGATAATTAAATGACATTGATTTATTGAAGAATTTAAACAAGCATTAAGTGAACGTACAAAATTATGCATGTGAGCAGGTCACAACTTTCCACCTCTGAAACAAAAGAGATACTCATTATGCATGCAACACATAGCATGCATCTTTAACCAATTAGATGTAAGGCTAGTAATTTAAATGACAAAAAAATGATATACAGAGTAACAGACCGCTTCACTAATCGTTGCACAGCACAAAAAATTCTTATATCTTTTGTATATTCTCTTCAAATTTAGTCGCACGCTGATAATCGATCATTAAACTTATTTACTTGGTAAGCTGAGACACTTGGTTCTGGAAATATAGTGGTGTGGTTTGCATAATTAAATTAAGTAATTAGTGATTGTCTGCTTTGTTACTTTCACGATGCTATTTGAGATATCAATATCATGTTGGCCCATGTGTCACTCATTCTCCTTTTCATCATTGATGAGCTGCTCCATTAATCGGACGCAACGCAAGTGTTAGCATTCCTACGGCGTGAAGGAAATGCTGTTGTTTGCTGTGAACAGGTGCACAGACAAGACAAGTCCTTGTCTAATCCGAGATTCGAATTACTTCTGATCTCAAGTGAGGGAAGTGATGACTCACGAGATGGCTGACTATGGGAATAATACAAATTTGAAGTTTGTCATTGAACGGATGGGCCGATTTTGATAAAACTTGCATATTCTTGGAGCTGATAACACCAGCATTATTTTGAGCTCAAACTCAAAAGCACCAGCGTTAGTACAACAGAAGTTGTTAAGTTGTGTGCAGTTGACCGTTGTTGAACATTGTTAACGCGAAAGTGGCGTAAAATTAGGTAGAAGTGCAAATTGAATGAAATTGCACAAATTGACGTCCGAATTCGAAAAACAATATATCATCTGAAAGCTTAACACGAGGCTGATTCAATGGTGATAATCTCAATTTTCTGTATTGCATAGTTTTGTCTGTAGGTGTCGGTGAACGAATTGACCAAACATTCATACTTTTAGGTCTGCTGGCCACAGCTGACGAGACATAAGCTAAACGCGTTGCCAAATTTAAGTGCTTGGCATAACCTTTCACATGGCACAAAGGTTATTGAATTTGAACATCTTCATCAAAGAGAAAATCTTGAGAGATTTTTTTAGCAGCATTTTTTTGGTAAAACTTATTAGCATTGTATCTTTTTGTACATGCAGCCAATCCTAAAAACCGTATATCATGATGAAGCTGACTGATAGTTCATGATGTCTGCCAACTTTCATAAAGGGATTCTGTCGTCTTCATGTTGAAACTCTGCATCAAAGAAAACGCTCAATTTTTTTCATAAGGCCTACTGACCACAGCTGACCACACATGAAAACGAAATATATCTCAAAACAATCTATGGAACACAAGGTTTCATATGGTATATCGTTTATCAAAATTGATCCAGGACTTCAACACGAAAATTTCATTTGAAAATGGCCTAGCTTTTTTGTGCAATTACTTTTGAAACGGTCTGTATTGCATAGTTCGTTAACAGTTCATCAAATCTTCATTAAGATGAATGATTAAGAAAAAGTAAATGAGAATGATTGACTTTTTCCTTTGTATTCATAAACAATAACTTGTGTGTTGGTTGTGTTATTAGAGTGAATATCTTGGCCGCTATGGCTATGCTTTCGTTATGTCCGTGAAATTAGATAAACCGGAATTTCCTCTTTAGCGCGTGTTTTGTACATGACTGGTCTCTAAGGGGTCTTGCGCTGTTGCTTTATTTGTGGTGAACTGCTGTGTGAAGTTTGGTTTGATTGCTTTTCGTATTTTAAGATCTGTGGCTATGCTTGTACTTGTATTCTATTCATCTAACTTGTATTCTGACTTTGCTTGTTGTTTGTATGTAAACAGTCCTAATTTGTGATTTTTTCTTTTCTCTTTATGGTTTTCCAGACTAAGTCCGCCTTAAATAATAGGATCAGTGTTGCCAGACCTGCGCAATAAAAATGATTCCACGCCTCTTCCTGCACCAAGTTTTTTGCACCACTCTCTGCGCAATAAACTTATTGAATTAGTTGTCTTCAATCACTTGTTCAAGTCCTTTTCGCGAAAGACCATCTATTGTCAAAGGATATAAAGTTGCATCAAATTTTTGTTAACCCATGATTGATATCACTGTTAGAAGAAACTCATGCCGCAATGTGTGAAATTAAATGTAAGGAAAAAGATACATTTGAAGAAACAAAAAAATAAAGCCGAAGAAAGATAGAGCTGAAATCTCGTTGGAGGAAAAGACTAGTCGTGATCTTCAGAAGCTTTTGTCAAAGGATGGAGGTGAGCTACTTTCCGAGGAAAATGCCCAGGATACAAGAAGACAGCGAGCTGAAGAACACATGAAACAAGATTAAGTCATTATATCGGAATCTTCCGTGGCAATGTGCTCGGTAGATGCGGGCGGAACTTGACAAAGTTCGCGATCAAAAATATAAAAGACAAATAATCGTTGACAGTGTAGTGAAGCGAGCACTAAGTCCAAGCATCGAAGACATAAGTGATTCCTAATAGACCAAGAACTGAATGTGTTCAGGTGTGGATTATGTCTTAGTTTAAAGTGCAGCCATTAACATCGGAGTAAAATAATGTAATCCTAAACATCATATGGTAAAAATTCTAAAGACTTCTAGCTAACTTGAACCAAATAAACTCGAACCAAATATTGGAAGATGTTGATGTTAGCTTTTGTAGATGAAAGCCAAAGGGATTTCATTTAACTATATTACTTACTGAGTTACCAAATCTGCTTCAGTCGATGATTTACTGAGCTTCATCAGCAGCAAGCTTATGAACATGCAGGCTCGAACTTTAAAGTCAAATTCTAACTATATGCAGTACTTAACAGAAATATTGAATAACCTACATTACAGTTTTCTAACAACCATAGAGATCTCAATTTTAAAGAAAAATTATGTTATTTTTCTTTTAAATGGGTATATTTATGGTTGTAAATATCTAAATATGGTTCTAAATAGCTATGAGCATGACTGCAATTGATAAACATTAAAAAAGATGTAAAAGTTTGACTTTTCTACATGAAGATAGTTTACGGATGTTGACTGAAATTTATTGTAAAAAATAACGAAAACGAAATTGGACTCAACATCTTTCAACAGTGGCTCTTTCCAATTCAATTCAAAACATGACAAACAGCCAAGACAATTTATTTAAAACTCGAATCCAAGTTACACGAGTTGTAATCGGAACTAGAGGGAGTTGGCGTCCTTATGAACTTATTTTGTGTGACTTCATTTTACCGACAGGCCTATTTAGCTTAACAGAAATTGTTGTTCTCTGTAGTTAGCTTTATAGCGGGATTGATCACTACATTTTGCTTTGATTTCGCTGAATTATTCAAACAACATCTATGAATTTTTGAAATCCATTTTATGCAAAGTCAGCCAAACTAGGTGATAGTTTTTTAGTAAATACGCTTTCTATGAGATTTATCTAGTTATATAGTCTAATATCGCATTTTACATTTTGTTTATTCTTATAGTCCCTTCATTCTGAACCATTTATAATTTTTTTTCAAGTAACTGTGTTTTTAATTTGCTGGATCAATAGGTGAAAGTTTTCACATCTTTTTTGACCAATTAAATGAAATTATTTGTGTAAATTTATCAGTGCAGTCTGGCAATGTTTTGCATTGTGTATTTTTTTCACGTTTAACTACAAAATTTTGCGTTATGAGATTTTCCAATTTTCACAACAGATTTATCGTTTTCAGTGAAAGTATTCAGTCTGCAATTTTGGTTTATTGTTCAGAATATATTTTTTGCACCAAATAGAGTAGAGTGTTGTCAGAGTGAAGCTGCATAAACATACTAACTTAAAAAATATTTGATTGAAATAGATAGATTACATGTGTTGAAAAATAAATAATGGCGATGAAAGTAATACAAACATGAGCTGTCAAATAGAGCAGAGCGTCTTAAAATTGAGGTAAATTCTGAAGCAGAAAAAGGGATGATATCAACGAAGTAGGAAAAAGTGTGTTTATATTTTGTGCTCCTCAATTTTTTTTGGCTGAGCAAAAAAATGTCATTTATGTCTGGCAACCCTGAATGGGATCGGAGAACAAGTTTTAATCTCCTTTCTTGGATTGGCGGTTACGAATGACCTATCATGGAAACCGTACATGCTGATCATCAGCAAGCAGGCACCTCAATGTTGATCTCTATCGTGCCAGCAGCTATCTTCCACCACAGACTGTCTGCTATCTTTACAAGTCCACTATTCGTCCTCTGATGGAGCATTGCCAGCGCCCCACAAGCGCATCTTAACCTCCTTGACCGGGCTGAGAAACGTGTCAAGAATCTTATGGGTGAAAAACTTGCTAACAAGTTGCAGCCGCTCAGATGAGATGTTGCTTCAATCAGTCTCTTCTACAGATACTATACAGCAGCAGCTATGCAGTAAATGAATACGTATCCAAACCTAAGATCTTCTCCAGAAGTACACACACAGCTAATGTACTCACATACTATCATGTGAGTTTAGAACGCGCGCGCGCACTGTCATTTGCTCGAATAGCTTTTTGTTCGCACGGCACAACTTTGGAATCAGCTTCCCCAGACCACTTTCCCTGACCAATACAATCTTGATACTTTCAAGAGGCGTGCGAACAGGTTTCTGATGGGGACAGCTTAATCAGAATATAAGGTCTGTTTTTTCCTTTATTTATTCAAAATAATACAGTTTATTACTTTTTAATTGAATAACCGCTAGCCTCGTTCATATCTAATAGCTGTTCCAAGGGTGAAACTTCTGTAAAAAATATACATCGCAATTCAATTTCCAATCTTGTAAGTTTCATGTCACATTAATTAAAACTGAAATACTGACTTTGCGGTTAATCATGGCCACATGCTACATTTATCAATGGTAAGTTAACATATATGAGGGAAGTAACCCAACTACGCAAAATGAACATAATGGTATTATTGAAAATATGCAGCCTCCATTTCGAATGCTTAAATTTTTACGCTGTTGTGCTCCATTAACAGCATTAAAAAAATGGTGATTAGATGACTAAGGAGAATTTGATTTTTTTAAGTTAAGATGCCTCTGGATTGAAATATGCACATATCCGGAAAACCTATCTTCATGGAGGAGCTTAACATACAGAAAAACGCAATTTTCATCCATTTTGATTCATTAATGACAAAAATAGTATGCCTTTATGCAGCAACCATTAATACGATTGTAAATTCTTCTCAATATTTATGTCACAATGATCGCAAAATACTAGTATTATGTATGAAATTGACCAGAGGACGAAGCACGAGAGAGACCGCTCATTCTTAAGGGCTGTGTCTTAGACTCGATTTTGAACTTCTGACGCATGGTTTTTGTGTGTGGCCATGCAATCTCAGGAGTCGAAAACCCACATAAAGGTTTTCATGTTATATTAACGTGGTGGTCTCCGTGGCGCAGTGGCTAAGTGCTTGGCCTAGCGATCTTTTGGTACAGAGGTCGAGCCCCGAAAGTGTCATTGGAAGTCGGCAGGAAGGGCATCCGGACTAAAAGTACTACAACGCTCCAGAAACGTCTGACTATGTCAGCACCGTCCAAGCCCCAAGTATGGGGAGTAGTGACCTTAAAGCTTTACTAACTCATCCTTTCATTTGAATTTGTCGAATTCATGCTATAGCCTACTTTAACATCAATAGACAGTGAGTGGAGCCAAATGATAATTTAGAAACGCAAGTGTGTAAATGGAAGATCAAACGGACAAATTTACTTCGATTCGTTGTAAGCAATCGCGTACCGTATAATCTATCGCGGTAATACTTAATTAAATACTATACTAATATACAATTGAAACATTTACATATACAGAATGTTAGCGGTCTTATTATGGGCTTTTATCATTTCGTGGAATAATGGATTTCATGTTGTAGAAGAGCCATGTTGTAGGCCTATATGTATAGTAAAATGAAGAGCTGTAAAGGTAGGTTCATGGTAATCCGTATTGCGGATTGCGCATGTGACGTTACAGGGAAGAGGGAAATCCCCGTCATTCACCGTCATCACTAGCACGTGACTCGCATCATCGCCTCGCCCATACATGCGGTTCTCTCCGCCAGTGTCTGCAGGAAAAATATAGCGAGTTGGGATACATTCAACTACTTTCGTATTGCGCAAGGGTTGTTAATTCGCGGTTGTCATTCGCGCCTCTGCGTTCAGTCAGGGCGGTCGACGCCTCGCGCTGTGCGTTCTCTGCGAAACTCTTTTCACGTTTTATTTCAATTTTTTCGCCTAAACCATCATTTTTTTGTACCGCCTGAATCCTCGTTATCCACGCTCCGCTTTGGTGTACATAATTTATCAAGCTCTTTCGAACTCACGGAGAAAACTCCATTTGAGTACTTTTGCGCAGTGTTTCTCATCTTGGTTTCTGCTCGCTGCATCATTTTTTCCCAAAAACTCCCCTGGTGGTATGTCAACTGTTCGTCTGACCTATTCTCGTGATCAGCTCCTTAACCTACATCAGCCAAATTTTCCCCTTGCTCGCCGTGTCAAGCGCGCACTATGGCTGCACAGGATCCGACGTCCATCGTCTCAGTCTCAACTCTGCGACCGCTGCGACCTCTATTGTGATTCCAGCCGTGACTAATAATCCTACCTTCCCTGTCAGCAGCAGTGATAAGGCCACAAACAAGAACTGCTTACAGCGCTCGCGTGCCAGAATCCTCTTTTCCTCTCCTCCCTTGACGTTACCTGACTCTCAGCATCGTGCACCCCGAGAGACAGCGAGAGGGATGCAATTCCCTATCAACCATATGACATCAGTGATCCGCGGGTACAGGAACTTCGAACCTTCAGAGACTGCCAAAACGTCATCGCACTCACCCTGATCGACCCCTTACTTTCAGTCTACTCAACATACGCTCGCTAGAAAATAAGGTGGATTCCTTGCTAGATCTTCGAACTGACCATGACATTGACATCATGCTTTTAGTGGAAACTTGGCATGATACCGAATCAGTCAGTCTCTCGCACATTCGTTCTAATGGTTTCAACGTGGTGGATCGCCCTCGCCCAAGGTTTCGCTCTGATACAATGGCGACAAATCACGGTGGAATCGCAGCCATTTCCGTCCCTGGAACTTCTCTTGCTCAACTGCAGGTTGCTAACGTTCCTACGACGTTCGAGCTTCTTACTGTTCGGCTCACTTCCTCATTCTCGTCCTGCACTATTCTCCTCATTTATCGAACAGGTACCATATCAAATCGCTTCTTCGCAGAGATGTCTGATATCCTCGATGAGTTCATATCCTTCGTTGATCCAATCATATCGCTGGTGATTTGAATATTCATATTTGAACGAACTGACGACCGATCTTCCCAGAAGTTTTTAGATATCCTCGACAACTACGGCCCTTACCTGCGCTGTAAACAGACCTACCCTAACTGCGGCGGCACTCTGGACCTAGTCATCACTCGCTCTGATCTTCGTCTGCCATCCGTCGATGTCCTGGATGTCGGCTTATCAGATCAGCAGTATGTTACGCTGGGTTCTACACTCCGGTCACCAACTCCCATCTACAGAACTGTCTCTGCCCGTCCTTGGAATCGCCTCGATCTCTAATCGCTTCCGGGCCATGCTCTTTCATCGTTGCTTGCAAGCCTGAATCCTGAGCAGATCTGGACGTTTGATCTTGCTTTTGCAGACATGTTACAGCACAGAGTATCGGATCTAGACATTCTGATTCCTGTTCGTTCTATCACCTGCCGGCGACGACCATCCGATCCGTGGTTTGAACGAGGAGTGCCGCATTGCCAAAGAGAGTTGTCCGCAAATTAGAGCGTCAGTGCCGTAGAGCTGCGAAGGCTGGTACCCCGATTCTGTCGACATGTAACTGCCTGGAAGACCCAAAGAAAATCCTACAGAGATTTTCTCGACAATAAGCGCGAATCCTTTTGGTGCCAAAAAAATAGTCCGAATCCCACCTTCCTGCTCAGCTTTGGCGTTCCATTGATGCATTATTGGGCAGAGGACGTCCACATGGAGCAGCTTCATCAGTGCTGATGAAATCACAGAAGCATTCGACAAAAATGGTTGCTGACATTCATGACACACTCTCTGATGCGCCCATTCCAGTGTTTTCCACTGCACCCATGGATGCCACTTCCACGACTTCGATATCCTGTCGGAACCCATATCGTAAGTGGATGCTACAGAAGCTTCCTAACAAACAATGCTCCAGCGATCCTCTACCCACGAAGTGCTTTTTACTGAAAGTAAATGCTGACATCCTTCTCCGATTTCATTACTTTCCTGTTCAATCTCTCTCTATCCTCTGGACTGATTCCCTTCCAAGTGGAAGGTGCTAGAATTACTCCTGTATTAAAGAAAGGTGTCCGTGATGCTTCGAAAGCCGACTCTTATCGTTCGTTCTCATATCTCCCTGTCCTGTCGAAACTACTTGAAACGGGTAGTCGCACAACAGCTTCTCGCTCACGTCACCAGATACGAACTTCTTCTACGTTCCATATTGCTTACCAAACCCAGCCCGCACCACTCTACTGAAACCGCCCTCCTGCACGTGTTGGCTTCTAGCCTTCTCACGTCCATAGACAACGGTCAACTCTCTCTCCTTCGCTCTATTGGATTTATCATCCGCCTTCGATTCGGTCGACATTCTATCCTTTTTACAGCGTCTGACATCTTCGTTCGGCCTGCAAGGCTATGTTATTTTCATGGTGTTCGTCTTTCTTGTAGTCACGGTCTTGCTTTGTTCGTCATCTGGATTAGAAGGTTTTTAATTTTTCCTCTTTTTTTGTTTTTTTTGGATATCTTTTTTCTTATCTTTTTGTTTCTTTCTTATTTTTTTTTCTTTCTTGTCTCTTTTATTTTTTTTATCTCTCTTATTTTTTTATTTTTTGTTTTTTTTGTTTCTTCTCTTTTCTTTTTCTCTTTTTTTTTTTGTTTTATATTTACACTTTTTTCTTTTTGTATATCTCTCTCTTTCTTCCTTTTTTTTCTATTTTATTC
This sequence comes from Prostheceraeus crozeri, assembly GCA_907163375.1. Classification (NCBI taxonomy): domain Eukaryota; kingdom Metazoa; phylum Platyhelminthes; order Polycladida; family Euryleptidae; genus Prostheceraeus; species Prostheceraeus crozeri. Next base: position 98,180 of record CAJQUW010008095.1, on the reverse strand, counting down.
TTTCTTGTCATTTTTTTTTTATTTCTTTCTTTTTGTTCTCTTTTTCTTTTTTTGGTTTTTTTTTAGTTTTTTTTTTATTCTCTTTCTTTGTTTTTCTTTTTTTTTGTTCTCTCTTTCTCGTATTATTTTTTTTCTTTTGTTTTTTTTTTTTGTTTATCTCTTTTTTTTGTCTCTTTCTTCTTTTTTTTCTTTCTGTTTTTTGTTTTTTTCTTTTTCTCGTTTCTTCGTTTTTTTTTTTTTTTTTGTTTTTTTTATTTTTTTCTTTTTTTTTATTTTTTTTTTTTTCTTTCCTTATTTTGTTCTTGTGGCTTTTTATCTTTCTTGTTTTTTTTATTTTTTGTTGTTTTTTTCTTTTTCTTTTTTTCTCTTTCTCTTTTTTTTTCTTTTTATTTTTTTGTTTACTCTTTCTTTTTCTCTCTTATTTTTTTTTTTTTTCTTTTTTTTTTCTTTTTTTATAACTTTTTTCTATCTTTTTTTTTATTTTTGTTTTTTTTTTTATTTTTTTTTTCTTCTTATTTTTACTTTTTTGTTTTTCTTTTTTTTTTTTTTTCTTTTTCTCTTTTTTTTTTTTTTTTTTTTATATGTTTTTTTTTTTTGTTTTTCTCTTTTGTTTCTTTTTTTTTTTCTCTTTTTTTTTTGTTCTTTGTCTTTTTTTGTTGTTTTATTTTTTTCTTTTTCTTCATTTTTTCTGTTTTTTTTTTTTTTTTTGTCTCCTTTTTTTTTTTTTTTTTTTGTATTCTTTGTTTTTTTTTTTATTACTTTTTTTTTATTTTATTGTTTTTCTTTTTGTTCTTTTTTCTCTTTTTCTCTTTCTTTTTTTTTTTTATTTTTTTTTTTTCTTTTTCTCTTTTTTTCTTTTTTTTTGTTTGTTTTCTTTTTTTTTTTCTTTTTTTGTTGTTTTTCTTTTACTTTTTTTCTTATTGTTTTCTCTTTTTTAATATTTTTGTTCTTTCTTTTTTTATTTTTTTTCTTTTTTTTTCTTTTTTATTTTTTCTCCTTTTCTTTTTTTCTTTTTTTTTTTCTCTTTTCTTTTTTAGTGTAATGTCATTCTTTTTTCTTTGTTTTTTTTGTCTTTTTTTTTTTCTTTTGGTAATTCTTTTGTTTCTTTCTTACTCTTTTCTATTTTTCTCTATTTTTCTCTCTCGCTGTTTTTTCCCTCATCTTTTTCTATCGGGTGTACCTCACGGTTCTGTACTCGGACCCCTTTCTTCGTTCTCTACAACGCCGATCTTTTTCATTAATCCATCAAACACGGACTTCAAGCTCACGACTATTGTGCATGATGTGAACATCTTCGGTTTCCTGCCTTCCTGATATAATTCACAGCTTTCCCCCCCTCCCAAAACAAAAATCAAATGGAATGTTGTCTTACGGAAGTTCAGCAAGGTTGAAAAACAACAGACTTCAGTTTGATGCTGAGAAATCAGAATTTGTGTGGTGTGCCTCTAATCGCCGTCAGTATCAGATCCCTTCTAATCCCATCTACATCAATGCTCGATTCCTATCACTCCCGTGACCTCTGCAAGTAGTTTGGGAGTGATAATTGTACTCTCGCCTCTTATGAAGGGTTTCATTTCAAGGAAAGTGTCGAGTTGCTTTGCCGCCCTCGTGCAAATAAGATCAATTCGCCAATCCGTCACTCATCCCGTCCTCAGGTCTGCTCATAGTATCCCTAGTGCATTCCCGACTGGACTACTGCAATCTGTACTCGCCGGCCTTCCTGCCATCCCAACAGCGCCCGATACAGTCCGTGCTAAATTCTGCGGCACCAGACTTGTAAATAACACTGGGACATAGGCAACACGTCCTATCCACTCATGAAGGACCTCCACTGGCTTCGCATTCGAGAAAGGAATTGACTTCCGCCTTGCTGTGCTTTGCTTTAGGTGTGAAAGGCGGAGCGATCCCCTACCTCGCCGATTCTCTAAACCATTATCTATCTATAGAATCACGAAGTCACAAACCTTGCGATCGTACGGCGTCCGATCTGCAACTATTCGTCCAAGGCGTATCTACCCGGCTCTCTCTTCAATTGGGGATCGTGCATTTCCCATCGCTGCATCACGTATATGGAATTCTCTCCCATCACACGTGACGAACCAGACCTCTCTCCAGTCATTTAAACGATCCCTCAAAACTTTTCTTTTTTCACGTTCCTTCCCGCAATAACTTGTATTTTTTCTCTCTATTCTCATTAATTTTTTTTTCTCAGTGGCCTTGTAGTCTGTCTTGATAAAACGCCACTCAAATGTTGTACTTTGAATAAATAAATAATTAAGTCATTCCACAAAATTCAAGGTGCAAGGATTTACATGATGTAGTATGATGACTGTCTCATCGAAGTTGCTATAAAATTTCCAAATCTTCATGTTACCAACAGCCAAGAGTATAAGAATATACCAGATACAGAGTTGGCATTTTTCTATTCAATGCCCAGGGGAAATGGCACTCTGCAATCTTAATGGTAATCAGCCGTGCGGCAAAGCCAGGATAAATAAGCGCCGAGCAGCTTGATATGCAGTCTTTCAGCTTGTTCAGCCATTCTGGATATTTCAATCTAGTTTGGGACATTCTGAGCCGTATTGACAAACCCTTGTGGGGTGAAACGCAGCGTCTACGGCTGCCAAGGAATTGTGCCGTCACTTTGTTTTTCAATATGCTCTATGTGTTCTCCAAAGGATTCAGGTCTGAACTGTTTCCAAGCCAGTCCAGAACACTGATGCCGTTGTTTTTCAGCTGTGACAAGTCAGCTGCGAATGCAAGTTGCACCAACTTACATGAAAATGGAACACTTTAAGGCGTCGAAAAGAGTTTGCAACTTTTCTCTTTACATACCATTCATGTCTGTGTTTTTGAAGCAATGTCTGTCGTTGATGAATTTGTACACCGCAAACACAACTATTCTTGAAATCATAATTTATTGAAAGTTAAAATAAGTCAAAGGAAAAAAGTTAACACCCGAACGTTTTCGCCGAGTACGTGGGCCGCACTCAACGTGCTTTGTCTGCCAGAGTGTCTGAGCATCTACCAGCATGGATATACTCTTGTGGTTTTCGTCCTCGCTCAAAGTCTTTGCCGGATAGCGGTGTTACCAGGCATGTTATGTTCTGCAACCTTTTTGACAAGTCTGTTCCTCCAGTCAGTCATTTTTCTGTACTGGCTCATTCTGACTCTGTTTTTCTTCTAAGCATTTTGGAGGCATTACTGATAAAATTGTACAAACCTGCTTTGTGTATCCAGAAACAATTCATTTTCTCTCTTGCTTTCCCTTGGTAGATTTCTATGTTAGTTCTGTCTGTCATTCCGTCCTTTTGAGTTGTTGTCATTTCGCTGTGTCAGTGTCGATTGCATTAGTGTATTATTGTCAGTTAACCGGTGTCCACCCTTGAGAAGACCCGGCGAAAACGTTCGGGTGTTAACTTTCAATAAATTATGATTTCGAGAATAGTTGTGTTTGCGGTGTACAAATTCATCAACGACATACATTGCTTCAATTATTTGAAAAGTCGTTTGCCTCAATCTGAAGTCTGTGTTTTTGTCAAACAAGATCAGAAACATCGGCCTCGGGAATAGGCAGCCCAAACCATCACTGATGCCAGGTATTTCATGGCTCACGTGCCGTCATTGTTGGGTGAATGGCCGACTTTAGTAGAATTCGGCTAATACGTAAGGACGGTGGTTCTAAGCATCTGGTGATGTCGGCAATCTCCTTGTTTTTTACACCTGGAATAAGCGATTATGTAACCAAGTTGAGCACTTGAGCAAGTGATTTACACCGACCCTTGTTGAATGAAGAGCGAAAGTCAAAATGGTGTTCAAATCATCTTCATGAAGCTGTCTAAGGAAAAGCTTCGAAATTACAGGAAAGTTCTTAGCAGCATCAGAGACATAGGTTTGTCCCAAGATTTTAACAGAAGACGATCATGTTCTACACCCTGTGACTACTACAAAAATACGCGCCTACCGAGTTCCTGTGATCTATAGACAAGATCAAAGAAAAAGAAATTAATTGAAGGAAAATTAATATCTAATCGAGGTTGTATCACAGGGAAAATCAAAGACCTCGAACCGCTTGAAAGTAGACCTATGTCTGCCTATCTCCACGAAGTGTCAGAGGCTATTGACTCTCCGAAGAAGTGTTAACAGAAATGTGTGTTTTAGACAATGCAAAGAACACTTCCGTTATGTTCATCTAAATTTCGATTTTAGAGCTTCCCTGGAGTAGGACTTGGTTGGTTCCTGGACCATTTTGATCAGGGACTGAATGATTATTATCCAAATGTATATTATAGGCTACAGCTGTATGCACAGGTAGCTGATATTCATCATAAATTGAATTTATGAGTCATTTGAAAACATTTAAAATTGACTTGTTTGATATAATCAGTTCCGATACAATATTTTGAATAATGCTTCGATTAAAATGTCAAAGCAATGAAAAATATGGTTTGGTCTTAAACTTTTGTCAAGGATAGTATTTCACTGCGATCATTCTGATATCATGATTTCATATCATTGCAGTTATCTTTGAATACTGTGTTGACTAAGTCCCCGCTTCTCGGTATAATGATTGCTTTGGATTACTGATAACTTGCTTCAGTAGATTGGCTTAAAGGTTAATGCTATGTTGTCTTTAGGGATGAAGCCATCTCATTCGATACCGCGGATTCTTCACTTGAGGACTTATGTCGTTTTGTCGCTCGTGGATAGCTCAGTTGGTAGAACGTTGGCTTAGAATGCCAGAGGTCGGTGGTTCAAATCCACCAAGACGCGCAGTTATTCTCCGTCTGTTGAATTATTTATTCTTATGTTCTCTTGTGCTTTAATGATTATTTAATGTTGCTAGTGATGTGTAAAATGCCAACCATAAAGTAAATGTCTTCCTACAAATAGCGACTTCTCGTCCAGGTAAGGCTTGTAATTTGTTCGCTTGTTCAAAGCTGACATTAAAATAAACAGGCCAATTGTAACAATATGAACATAGAAACATGTCTCCTATATTCAACTTCACTGTTTGAGTGACTTGTATTGGAATATCATGATTTATGAATTGTACAAGAAAAGCTTGAGGCTCACTTACAAGAATCTTACATAGAACTTAATGAGAACTATTTTCTTTTTCCTCTTCCATTTTTACTCTAGACCGAAATAGATAACTGCGAGAATTAATAATAATGATATAATGTGTATATTCAATGAATTAAAATCATCATTACAAAAAAGTTTACAAATTTGTTTTCAAGGAAGGAACAACATGAAATGTTAGAGGAAGTAACTCAGTGGGTCTCATTAAATTGCTTTATACAGAACGGGAAAAAAGACACAGCACGTCGATTGGTACGAATCTCTGGCATAATCAGTTGCAAAGAATTTTGTCTTCAGGAACAGTTTGTTTGCACAAGCATTGCGACGGACATTTAGCGCTGAGAATGTAGAACATTTAAATCCTTTTTCACTGTCAAATTATAACATCGATCTTGAAGTCTTTCAAGCTGGACGGTTTCGTCAGAGTTAATGCCAACAAATACAGCTGAACTGTATTCTAAAATGGACCGTATACAATTATTGTACACACGAATCAGATCATTCTTAGATAAGCCAGCAACCGAAGTACCGTATATACTCGCATATAAGCCGATCTCGCATATAAGCCGACCATCTAAAATTGCTTTAGAATTACCAGTTTTTGCAAAAACCCGCATATAAGCCGGTACTCAACTTATCTAATTTTACACTATATTTTTGGTTCATAGAAATTTGTTACTGTAAAGATGATAAATGCTTACTTTTATGTTACTTATACTACTAAATAAAAGAAATTTTTTTTTTATTTTAAAGTAACCAAACCCGTTACCAATGGACGTCGCTTTCACATACCTCTAGCTGGTTTCGGTCGCCACTGGTGACACACAAACCAAATAAAATGGCAGATAGCGATGATAAGTGTAGCTGGAAATATTGGCTATTTGTATCTCTGTCCTTGTGTTCATTTTGTTTTATACGCATATAAGCCGACCCCCTGATTTCAGCATTGTATTTTATACTTCTAAACTCGGCTTATATGCGAGTATATACGGTAGATGAATTCTTTGACTGGCTTTTTTACATTGACCATTTTAAATCACTGTTGCATCTAATACCAAGAAAGCTCATTTATTGTGTATTGATTGTGCGCCATTCATATTTCCCCATGATCGGTTGTGTTGGATTTGTGCTATTGACAATGTTATATGTAATTTTAGGATACTAACTTTTTAGTACAGAATGATTTCTTGTCATAGTCTTAACTTCAGCGAGTTTCATTATGTAATACATCGATTGACACTTGGATATTCCTGCGAGACTTGCGAATGGCATGCAAAATTTCTGCCTCTTGCATTTCTTGAAAATCGAGCTTGGGCTAGCGCATGGTATCGCCGTTGAATGAGAAGAAGTCAATCTTCTCATACAAGCCATCACGGATGAACGACAGTACTTTGAAAGGGTACATGACTCGTATGTGAAAAAAATGATAAATCGTAGATGTTTTCTATCTGGTAGCCGCTGTTGAAGATCGTAACTACTACCAAGACATAACTATCGCCGAATTTTAGAAAAGAGTCTCAGTCGTTTCCAGTGACGTAAATTGAAGAAAGAAACGAAAATGAATACAAAAATTGTTTATTTAAAAGTAGAAATAATGAAACCCAGTGACGTAAATTGAAGAAAGAAACGAAAATGAATACAGAAATTGTTTATTTAAAAGTAGAAATAATGAAACGCTAAATGCGTGCAGCCGACAATTTGAGACTTCGAAGTTTGGGTGGTTTTAGGCAAGGGATATGCTACAGTTGGGAATTCAACAAGGTTTTGGCATCAAACACCATTGTAGAACGAATTGAGAAACTGTAGAGGCAGAGAAGCTTATGACTGAAGCAGAAAAGGAGGCTTCTCAGAAACACATGAAAGTGTACCGGAGTTGAGGCAAGTTAAGGATCGTCATTCCCTGCAGATATTTTGAAGCAAATTATTGCCAGCGTTGCACGATTTGAATTTGTTATGCTTGTTTCATTCACGTGTAAAGGCAACATTGAAGCTGATAATTTTCTGTCCATCATACATACATGTAAGTTTGAGCACATCAACTTGTGACGAAATGTGGCTTTCCTCGATCATCAGAATGTGCCATATGGCACACACGTGCAAACAACAAGTGCATGATCAGCTCGATGCAAGATCGATGCGAGAACTTCCGAATTATTTCCGTGATTTGTGACCAAAATGGCAGCGTTGCTTAAAGTATCTGTGAATTATCCTTTAGAGTTCGAAAAATGTAATTCCACGTGAATCATTGCAGGAATATTTCTTGGAGAGACCTCCCTTTCAGGACACTATCAATGGAAAATTATCAGAAAATCAAAAGTATCGGAGAAGGCGCATTTGGAAAGGCATGGCTAGTCATGAACAAACGTGAGCAGAAACAATGCGTCATAAAGGAAATCAGCACATCTCGTGTAAGTCGCTCATGTTTGTCCATAATCAGACGATGATGTGTAAAGGTTTCTATTGTAGATGCCTCCGAAGGAACGCGAGGAGTCACGAAAAGAAGTAAGAAATATTTTACCATTGATGTCTTGCTTCTTGTGTGTTTCTACGATGTATTTCTAAACACTTGGACGCCTAGTTGCCGAAATGCTGTTAGTTTGTGTTCTAATGAGTTATATCTGATCCGTGGGGGAGTACAGGTGTCAATATATACATGTTGACTTAGCTACTACACTGAGTGTGTATGCGCATGCAAACTATTTCATGTATTCATTAGTTATCGACATTCATAAAAGGCAGAACCGTAGGGCTGTTGCGTGACATACGGGCATGAAGCTTTATGGAGATTCTCATGTGTGGGATTTCTATATAACACCTGTGAAATGCAGAGACAATGCACCGCAGACGTTTTGGCCACAGGAGAAATTGCATTACTCGTCTGCAGTCGCTAGCTGCGTCACAGAATGACATCACTACAAGTAATATCAGCTGGTGTTTGTTGGTGTACTCCTTGACAGTATTAAAAGCCTACTTATGGGTCGAATGGGGGATTTCTAGCTATGTTAGTTGCACTTGCAGCTTCGCCATGAAACCTTACAAAATATCATCTACATGCATGTACGCAGAGTTGGAAAAGTCGGAATTGGAATTGGAATTGACGATATTTAAATCTACTGGAATTGGAATTGACGATATTTAAATCTACTGGAATTGGAATTGGAATTGACCTTGATAAACCTCAATTCCACTTTTTCGATAGACCTGTGATAAATCTATTTGTACAAAAATTGAAATCACAGTATTCGGCCATTGTGCAACTGCACGCAGAGATACATGTAAGAGAGAGAGAGAGAGATAGATCGACAGAGCTAGTTTTATTCTATTGTTGAATAGAGGGTGCTAATTGTGACTTTGATGGGCCTACAGCCCCCGGACAATGATAATTCAGCAATAAAGCAAACAATGAAAAGATAATCATCTTCGTTCAATCTCTTTATTTAGTTATTTATCATGTAAGATAATTTAATCAAAATAAAACAATTGTTGAAATTTTTAGTTATTGATTGGATAAACACAAAAATTGGAGATTAACTTAATTGTTATAACACACGAAAAACAATCGGTTTTGGAAAGAGGAAAATTAACCCTGCATTAAAGGGCAGCCTGTCAGTTCAAATCACAATATAGACAGTGTCAACAAATTAATCTAATAATTAATGATTCAATTAAAATGGCAATTGAACATGAAATATTATTCAACTTCCAATCACAACAATTGACAATATTACTTTTCAAGACTATAGTTTTACAAATACGATACTCAACGATAAAAGAAAAACTTTAAACTTGCAGTTCACTTCTTGATGTTGAATTCACTTCAATTCGATCGGACTCACTTATACCAAAATAATATCACAAATATCATGAATATCAGTGTCATTAATACCGTCAATTTTCAATCGCGCTCGCTGATGTGTTGCCGTATACGCTGCTGGTGTTGTTGTTCGCTGCAGTTGTTGCTTGTTGTTACTCTCTGTAGTTATGTTGCACCGCGAGAGCGCCCGGCGGAGTTCTTCTAACAGCTACTGAAGATGTCGTATGTGTTGTTGTTGGTAGTTGTTGTTTGTTGTTTCAATTTCTCATCGTCTCTAATTTATGCAAATTTTTGACACTTGACGATAAATCCACTTTCTTTTGAAAATTGAAAGAGTATTCTTTTAATCCTCTGCTCGTTAGCTTTCGACCAGACCACATTTCGTTTCACTATCACGGAATTTTTAATCTCCTTTTTTTAACATGGAACCATTAATCAGTTTTCATGATATCATTTTTATCGTCGTTTTTTCTTTCATCAACAATCACGTTATTCGCACAATGAATTTCTTCTGTCAGTTTATTAATAGATTTATTCGCATCTCTCTCTCTCTCTCTCATAGAAGTAGATAATAGTACACTAGAATAGAAGTTTGATATCTTGCCTATGTACAATGATGTCACATGGAAAATCTATGGTTTGTAGATCAGATTCGATCTAAAACATTGTATCATAGTCAAACTATTTGCCAAGTTGGTTGTAGAAGTTGTTGGCAGCAAATTCATGCAGGATTCTTATAAAGATAATATTAAGTGAGAGGTGGTGAGGTGGCATTGTCTTCATGTGGTATAAGCCTACTATTCCCTGGGCTGGTATATTGTGTCGATTTGCAGCAGTCATTAACAACTATTTTTCAAAATTCGAATTAAAAAATTGGTCCACAAAGTCATAATATGAAAGTGGGCGGTGTACTGTTATGATAAGAATATCAAGAGATTCAATCAGAAAAAATTCTCAATTATAGGATGATCTTCATACGGTTAAAAACCTAGCGCTTTTGTCGAATAAACACATTGAAAGCTTCTTCACCGACAATAATTTACTCAGATAAGTGAATATTCGCTGGAACTTTTCAATTAATCATTAAATGACACATGTGATATAGTGTGTGTGATGATATTTTGGAAGCTGATATTCGAAAGCATGTAAAGATTTTGAAAATTGTTCAAATATAGTGAACAGGAGGCAGCCCTTTCAAGTAGAAAATGAATGCTCTGAGATTTCTTGACCTCTGATTTTCAAGCTGGGCAATAGCATGTATGTTCTGTAAATCGACATTACAAGTTGCATTAATTGTGACTGATAATACTCTTGATAGATTATAGGAGCGATATTTCAAAATGATGAACGTTACAGAACGTTTTAAAGGATTTCCCCTCTTTCTTTGTCATCCTGTTGCCGCAGTATTTTGTAAATTCACTATTGCTTTTGTGTATGATCTTTGGACAAGGGGGCAACAACTACCAGATCACAATTTGGCTTGATAATTAATTATAAATACAAATATCTAAGAAAACATGGAAACCATCTCGCACAATTTGCGTTTATGCTCCAACTTAGTTCCCACCCGGCGTGTGCCATAATTTTCATGCAATTTCCATGTCTAGTGAACTTTCTATGGTACTGTTAATATTCTTTAGCTCTTCCTCGTCTCTCTCTCTTCTCTCTCCTCTCTCTCTCTGCTCTCTCTCTCTCTCTCTCTCTCTCTTCTCTCTCTCTCTCTCAGCGTTTTGATTCGTTTTGCTGCACCGTCAATTTTCTTTTCTCTTTTTCATCAAGATGTTGAAATATCTCGTTTGACGAAACGAAAATGGGCGTAGGCTGACTCGTGGTCTTACATATATACATGCTACATGTACACATGAAATATGAAACTTGATGCAAACAATAGTGAGAAACGGCAACATATGTCAACGATGCAGGGACCGGCACCATCAGGAATCAACGAGGGCTAGGTCTGCGGGCCATGGGTTAGATTGAAGCGAGGAAATTTTAGATACATTAACATATACGCGTCATGCAATTATCGGAATTGAATCTCATTATGGAATTGGAATTGGAATTGAAATTGAAATTTCTGCTCTGGAATTGGAATTAAAAATTTCAGTGGAATTTTTCCATCTCTGCATGTACGTGTCGATTATGAGATCGCAACTGCTGCCTGGGTTAGGATTGTAAAAAGCAATATTGTATTTTACATGCAAATCGGGCATAAAACTGATTCTTATCAATAAATTCCTTTGCTTACGATGCGGAGATGTAGTATCACGGCTCTACAATGCTTAGCAACATACTTATGATGGATGTGCGCAAGCCTATTGTGTGAATATGTCTAATACTGCAGAAACAGTCCCTACGGTGTATGGGAATTCTTACAGGATTCACAAACAGATTTTATGATGAGGGGATGAAAAATTGCGGCCAATGAAAAGTCCACCCATTGGTGATTGTGTAATTCTAAATTTTTCATCATCCTTAGCTATTAACCTCAATATCAAAGTTTTTCGTGTTTCCTTGAATAAAGGTCTCATTTTGGCGACGTTTAATAAATCAACTGCGTCTAAAGCAACAGCGACATTAGAAACGAAATTCTATGCACTCTTTGAAAAGATAAGCACTGCCAGTAGTGTGTTTAAAGTGATATTTAATGAATGTCAGTCGAAATTTCACTAACTTGCTAATTGCAAATCTCAAATTCACCCGGGCATGGCTGCAACTTTAAATAAGGAGTTGTGTCGATGTTGAGAGATGTGAAGTAGGCCTGCTGATGATTCCTGACATTTGGATGAAATAGCAGCCATTCAGGTCTGTTTCCATTTTCATTTGAGGATGCAACTCAATATTTGATTATTCTATTTACATTGTGTTTACAAAAAGCAGTATTTATTAATTATTTCTGGTGCACTAACTGAGGCGATTTGTCAGTAGTGTGTTTAAAGTGATATTTAATGAATGTCAGTCGAAATTTCATCAACTTGCTAATTGCAAATCTCAAGCACTGCTTTGTCTTGAAATAATCATCTTGTGCGCGTAAAGTATGAATGCGTGTATTTTGTAAGTGATGTATCTTATAGACCAGCTATTATATTCTAAATCTGATGAAGCCATATAGCCATGTCAGTGTTGTAAGTTGAATGATGCGGTACACTTCAAGCAGCATTTCAAATACACGTGTATTTGCAGAGGCTTGGACAAAATTGCCGAATTAAGTTAAATATCAATTTAGGTGGCGCCGAATTGTGCGGATTTTGCTGCCTTTTGTTGCTAGTCATTTACTTGTGATTATCGACGCTAGGGTTTACAATCTCGAGGCGTTTTCTCAATCTCGGGATTTTCGAGACTAGCTAATCGCAATCCCGGGATCCCGGGATCTCGATCGAGATTGTAAATTTTTTTTTTTTTATATTTAATATATGTATAAATCTTAGATTTCATATCGAATAGTGAGAATCTTAGATTTATAAATATACTGATCGTATTGTTAATCATTAAAGTTTCAAGAAATAATGTTTCAAAAGACGATACGTGCTTGTAAAATGTATATTCTTTCAACGTGAGAAACTAAACAAACATCTACTGTAGGTAAACTCACTAGTCAACTCGTAAAAAAATATTGGCGAAGTAAGTGTAAGACCACTGAATTGTGTTTTATCACTCATCTCGAGCGCATACCGTAAATTTCGTGAAGGACTGAAGAACCAAACCGGCCGCGCTGAGAATGCCCTTTCGGATGTCCTACCGATTGTTGGGAGGGAGCATCAATTCCCAGGACTGTGTTTCACCCGCTTGAGGGATCATTCCTTGTGTCTCCGAGAACGTCACTAAACCCCGCAAACCTAAGCCCCCCCCTTTTTATCTGTTTTTTCTGAACGAGCCTTTAACTCGTCATTTTAAATCGTTGTGATTTGTCTATTCCAGCTATCAATTTACGAAAGTATTTAATCAGTTTAACAAGAAGCAATACTAGTAGCAGTGTCACAAACCAACACTGTTTATTACGCGTACTGAACGGTTTGTTGTTCACGGCATTGATTTAGCCCAGAATTTCCGGCGGTTGCTCATCGGCACTAATGTCACGACACTTAGTGTCATCGTGTGAACGACTGGCGTATAACAGCTGGCTCGGCAAATCCAGTACATTGGCAATTTATCAAACTTGGAACATAAAAAACATTTATAGATGCATTTTTCACAAAAAGGAAAGCCATTGACTCACTCTGTAACTATTGTCACTTAGAAGAACTATCAGGGCCAATCTTTCAAATAACTCGAAATACCTCGAGATCTCGAAGACGTAATCCCGGGAATTTTAATCTCGGAAATAGGGTCGAGATCCCGGGATTGTAAACCCTAATCGACGCCCTTCCTATCAAGTTATTGTCGTCTGAACATTGAAATTCGCATGTTTCTACGCCTTGCTGTGTTATCTGACATGGATGGTTATCTGCGGATCTGTAGACCAAATGATGTCTATTTCCTCATCTTTCACTACGTTTGCTTGTGATATTACTTTCATTGGTAGTTGTAGGTTTTATCCCCCCCCCACTCCTTCAAAATTCGATAAATCATGTTATACTGAACTGATCGTTATGAAACTTGAAGAGTGTCTAGATATGGATATTTTGTCTCTACAAACCAAATTTCATTCAAATCGGATAAATAGTTTCTGCGCTACAGTCGATAACGTAGAATATCGACAATCCTCTAAAATGACTGTTCATGGTGGACCTGATCGACGCGCAATATACGCACATATAATATGTGACTCATGCCTAGGGGCAACACACACGATCCGCGATGAGCACCTGTGCACTTATTGTCACTCGATCAAAAGGAATAACTAGTTGACACTGCACTGATGCATCGATTCCTATCTGTGGCGAGTTTTATGTGCGCTCACCGCCCCCCCCCAAAAAATTTCAACGGCACTAGACATCGTTTGACAAAATTACTGCTGCACACTTGTTTGATTACTGGGCTCCTCATGAGTACATAGATCCAGACAATAAAGCTATTGGAATCGACGTGTAGTTCTTTCTTAAATTACGTTATCGACTGTAGCGCAGCAACTATATATCCGATTTGAATGAAATTCGGTTTGTAAAGAGAAAATATCCATATCTAGACACTCCTCAAGTTTCATAACGATCAGTTCAGCATAACATGATTTATCGAATTTTGAAGGAGTGGGGGGGGGATAAAACCTACAAGTACCCTTTCATCGACTTACTCATTAATGTCATTAACTGGCGCGTCCATCAACATCATTTGACCATCGTTCTGTCTAGGAAGATGTTGATGTGCAGATTGCCATCCAAGTGCGGACTAACACAGCAGCAACGTAGGCTTGAACACATGTTAACTTCAAAGTCTCTGGTTTCATTCTTGGTGAGATCTTCTCTTTGTCTTCAAATCCGTCAAGATACAAGGCTTCAATAAACTCATCATCATTTTCAGGTTGCTGTTTTGGCGCAGATGAATCATCCCAACATCGTCAAGTACTGCGAATCATTTGAAAGTAAGTTATGTGCATCAACTCTATCAGAGGACTGTTGTTCAGATTTTGAAGAAATTGATACTTCTGTGATGTGATTCATTTATGCACGTTAATGAGGTCCAGGTGATGTTCTAAGTACGACCCAGGGACTGCTATTCTCCATAGATCCAACTGAAGTGGATTCGGCATCCTGGTACGACCCTTCTCATGTCATTCTCTTATCATAATCATTGATGACCGTTTCGGAGAGCAATCTCCGTCCTTTCTCTTGGTCAGCTGATACAGATAAAATGATAAAAATTCATCTGACAGTGAAACAGCAGCCTATACTGCTGCACAGTTCTACTGCTACAGTTCTCTCATACTGTGAGAGAATCATCTGCGCGCGCTTCGGTTTCCTAGAAAGGAAGAATCATATCTAACCTTAATATCGAAATGGCACATCACAGAATTAGACAACTTGCTCCTTCTCGAATGGATAATTCGTGTAACGCTTGCTATTGGAAATGGCAAACAATAAGCTGTCAGCAGAGGACACCAGAGCCAGTGAGAGATGCGTGCGTGCTGTGATATCACTCGCACACACCAAAACACACATCTTGACTAACATTCGATTCAGCGTGCATACTATACAGTGAGGAATGGTGAGAAGACGATGGTGAAATCATCAAGTGAACTAATTTTCATACACCTGCTACTTTCTTTAATAATGATCGGAAGGGTCAACATTATGGAGAAAACTTGTGCGCAATGATCTGAATTCTTCGAATCTGAAGGAATTTTGGCAATCGAAGTACTTTGCTGGAACTCACATTAATCCGCAAGCGACGCACGACTTTTTTTTCCTATCTCTGTAAGGTATTAGGAATTCCTTTTTGTCCACTTAATAGGTTCCTCAATGTGCCGTCAATTTCGTATTAATCACACTTCTAGCAAACCGAAGCAGATAAACAAAATATTTAATTGTGTGGTGAACATGCATGCTGCAGTCTCAATGTTTCTACATCCTGGTTAACGCTGTCAACAGTCTGCTGTAGTTCATGTAACGGTGTTATCATTGAGAGAAGGCAGCTGATGAAAGAACTGGCGCAGATGTGTTTTAAGAGTTTATCACGTCAAATTCATAGACCCCTCAATCAGCATGGTTGATTGTGAAGCGACACCATCCTGTGTAAATTTCAACATTCAGAATCCAACAAGGTCCCTTCTTGTAATATTTCATTTACTCAAAGCTTCCGCGTGTGTGACCTTGAATATTTGAAGTCTTTCGAGAAACTGATCAACCAGCGAATAGTAATGTGAAATATAATAGCTGATTGAATATAATTCCTGGTGAATAACTCGAGCACATCCACTCGAATGTCCGAAGTCTTTATGATCATAGCGGCCACCCACGAAGTGTTGAGATCAGAAAATATGTGCATGCGGTGATTTTCAAGCTGATGTGAGTTAAGAGTCGATAAATAACTCAACGGCAATCATTTTCACTTGCATGATTCTTGCAATGTTTAACTTTCTCATCTCAATTTTAATGATTTCTGACACTACTTTCATTTGTTGAATTTTCAGTAACATGTGAGTGATGTATTATGTGATCTTAAGCTAATGGTCCAAGCACAGAATTAAATATTTTGTTTATCTGCTTCGGTTTGCTAGAAGTGTGATTAATACGAAATCGACGGCACATTGAGGAACCTATTACGTGGGCAAGCCTCGGAATTCCTAATACCTTACGTCAGAAGACAGGAACAAAAAGTCGTCTTGCGTCGCTTGTGGGCGAGTATCTTGGTGATATCCATCTCGCACAAAGTGCTTCGATTGCCAAACAATTCCTTCAGATTCGAAGAATTCAGATCATTAGCGCACAAGTTTTCTCCATAAATAATGTGGCCCTTCCCGATCATTATTTAAAAGAAAGTAGCAGTTCGTATGAAAATTAGTACACTAGTGATTTTCACAGTCCTGCGTCCACTCGGCGTTTAAAAAAAAAATCAAAACGTGGGGATGTATCGAACCCCCTCCATTCAAGCTCCTAACCTTCATGAATGGGAACCAGGGTCCCACAGAATTGTGAAAACTGCATTTCAAAAAAAAATCGGTCGTTAGCCTTTTTTGTTGGACCATTTTTTCAAAAATGGCGGCCAATTTTTCAGATTTTTGCCCTTTTTTCGAATTATGACTATTTTTGACCCATCTTTATGCACAAGCTCTATTACAAATCCTGTATGAATTGATCAAGGAATATCAGTGTGACATATTATTATGTATGCATGTTTTGTGTCATTGGCACATAATCGATATCCAAATTATTCAAAATGGCGGTCATTTTTATGACTTTTATTTGTGCATTTTTGAAGTCAGATTATTTATGCAAAACATAACGAGATTGCTTCTAAGATCATGTTCTCTCCCATCGACACACATGTCATAATCAGAGCTACTGTTGTCGTTGTCGCTTTTCTTCCGAGAGAACCAAAAGCAGCTATTTTGAGTCGGTCACGAATATCTATGTCCCATCAGACAACAACGACCGATGCTCGTTTCAATTCAATGCAACACATAACATGGCGCTATTCAGTGATGATTTGTATTGTGACGTCAGCTCAGCAATAGCATGATGCTAGTCAGCAAATTGACACATCAGAGTTGTTTTCATCACATTTCATACAAGTTTGCTCGAATAGAGCGAATGAACCACAATGCGTGTAGAGAAAATAGTTTGTTTACTATGTCTCCGAAAATCGAAGGAAAGTGAGTTCTTACAGAAAACAGATTAGGATAAGAAAAAGTACGAAATGAAATAGAAGTAGAAAGAAGAATAGGAGAGAGAAAAAGGAGAAATTAGGAAGAGAAGGAGTAGAGAGGAGACTGTGTATCTTTCGACAATAATATTTTTACTCGCAAATTAGCGTATTCGTTTATTGAATATTTTTTCTCGATCTAGTGTGTTTGTTCTTTTGCGGTATTGCAAACGGAAGAGAGAAAAGGAGAGAGAGAGTAAAAAAAGAAAGGAGGAAAGAAAAGATGACAGAAAGAAGAAAACACGACGCCGATAACTTGTATAAACCACTATTAATTAAGAATCTATAAATACGAATAAAACAGTGTAAAAACCCATAAATATCAAGTTTCTGTGAAAAAAATAACGGCTACCACCACCCACCCCTAGACCGCCCCCGACCCAATAACTCCGCGCACCCCAAAGCCCCCACTTTCTCTAACCCCCCTGACTCACACAACTACACCGAAATCACCCTATATCCGAATACAACCCCCCCCTTTTTATCTCACTTAACCACAAATACCATCAAACTCCTCCAACAAATACAACGCACCAATAGCCTCCAAACACAAAAACATTACCCAACCATACATACCAAACAATAAACCCGCCAACCCCAAAAACTTTGGAGCCTCAAACAGTACGAGATTAGAACCTTCGATAGTACCAAATTTCCGAACCTTACGAGAGTTACACAAAACAATAGGGAACCAATAGGCGCAAAGTCAGTAAGTGTGAAAATAACAAGAAGTACCAACCTAAAAACCAAACAACTACTTGAATTAGCAACCTAGAGACAACGTAGATGCCGAATACAAAGGAAACATACACGCACCCGCACAAAAGCCCTAGCCTATCCCCTTCACATCGGCTGTTACAACACCTCCATACACAAAGCTGCCAATAGGGTACTAGTACTAACCCTTTATCGACTTACACTCGCTAGCCCGTGTTATCATGCCTCCTGTGAGACTACACCCCCTTGCCTTGACCACCAGAAATCCTCTTTCCTTCTGTCGCTACACCCCCGCCCCAGACAACGACAGTACACCAGCAAGGCATAGATTATATCCCCCCCAGATACATAAACAAAGATAATCCACAACGATACTACAACACGAAGCCCACGTAACCTATCTGACTACCACTCAACCCCCCCCCATTATAACACTACAGCACCAAACACTACCCAATAAACAAACAATAACTCTACTACAAACCACACATGCATCAGTATCTATCATCACTCTCATATGTAATATAACTTAACAACTATTACCTTCATGCTCTGTTGTCTCTATGATTAATATAGAATTCATTTAAGTCCGTGAGCTCCCTAAACTACCCAACGTCCTCATCTCTCAAGAGCTACTAGTTAATCTTCACCTCTTTTATTGGATTAGATTATCTTCTATAGTAGTATTCCCCCACTGGTATCCCCCATTTCTCTTATAAACTTTCCCGCAATTTGTAGACGGTGAAGAACTAGGAGGATTGTCTTCCTGACATTTTTCTAATTCTTATTTAATTCATTCAAATTTAATGCATTTTTTGATCCCTATCATCACATCGATATCCAAGCAGCAGTTTGTGGAGCGCACACTGTCGTCTACATCTTTCCGAATATTCCGAAACATATATGATCACGCACTGACATTGAATTACAGATTATTCATTGAATATGGCGTCCATGACACGCAACTCGAGATTCTGGATTGTGACTGCTACTTTTGGTAAAATTACAAAGTCAACCTCAAAATCCAAATTTGAAACAAGGCATCACGCGTTTTCCATGGAAATAAAGCCTGAACATCGCAACAGAATATGGAACTTCTAACGAAACTGTGTGCAAATGTCTGATCTGAATTCGGAATAGGAAAAGACAGACATCAGTGTACCAAATATACTTTAAACAGAACTTCGGTGATAATCAGTCTCCCAAACATCAAGCTTAGGAATATGAATGGGTGGGATGCTACAAGCCATTCCTCAAAGCCGGCCTAGCTTTCTAGATTTCTTCAAATGTCTATATGCTCATATTCAAAGTGGATTTGAATCGTTCTCGTAAACAAAACACTGAAGCTAGGTCAAGAAAATTCGTAAAGCAACGATGAAATCCAGCATCAATTGAACCATTTTTCTGAAAGACAAGTTGTACAATATTAATCATTTTTCACGCTGAAACGATTTGAAGTGAAAACGAGCGAGACTTTTTATTGATATACTGGGGAACAGGACGAGAGGCCTGTGGTAACATGCAAGGATGTCTAAAGACTTATCCATGTGGGGGTGATGATGGAAATAGGCACAACGATAGTGATTGACCACAACAATTGTTTTATCAATTGTCTTTGATGGAGTCCGGAGGCTTTGTAAAAGAGTCCATGATCACGTTTTAACCACGATGACGAAGAATTACTCTCATCACCAAAGACAAGACATTCGAAAACAGATACTAACACCATGTAAAGAAAGATTTTCTTTATTTTGAATTTCTCCCTGACAGTGGAGAGAATTATCGAAACGTACTCAAAGTTCGTACTCTATTAGAAATTAAGAAGATCTTGGAGACGCGGTGGAAAATTGTTTCAGATTTACAGCATGCCCAACACATTTATTCATGTTTGAAGTCAATCATCGTCTAAGTCAAGCCACGGATCAACCCATCCTTGCAGTTATTGTTATATCGATAAGTCAAAGTTGGCTATAGAAGTGAAAACTCAGGTGAGCTAAATGTTGTCGCCAAGTCGTGACGTGGCAATCATCTTGAGGAAATACGTTTGCAAATTGTTCATATATCATACTGTAGGAGAGATGTCCTCTAAACAGCACATTCATAATATTCTTGTGTTTGAAGTGCGACTTACATTTTTATAATACGAGTATCAAGCTAAAAGCTGCGAGCACTATTGCACATGTACATCGTACGCTGCATAATCTATCATACTTAGACCTATGATAGATTGAAGTTCATAAACTGGTAAAAGTCAGTCGTGAGTGGCTAACTTATTGAACACTAGGATCTATAGACAGGGAAAAAAAACTCTTGTAAACATTTTTGCAAGATTTGAGCCGCAAACAATACTATTTTTTTATTATTATATTTTTAGGACCATGGCAACTTGAAAGACAGAGTCTGGCGTGGTTTCGAGCAATAAGGTGACTCTCAATGCAAAACAATTTGGAAATGTTATTCATGTCTCCCCTTGTCAAACATGTGGAAGAAATGTTGGAAAATTATCGCCATCTGTACCAACCGGAGCTATATCTCCCTCATTGGTGTGGAAAATGACGTTGTACAATCATCTGATCAAGCCACAGATTTCCCGACTCATTTGGCCAAGGAAAATGCTATGGTAGAAAAAGAAGGCCATGCATGGAGGAGCATTCAAATGGCAACTCTTGTATGACTCTTTTGAATAAAATTGACATTGTATGAGATCTTTTGTGGCCCACTACGATGGCTACGATTCGTTTGAGTTTATTCTCACATCTTCAAATTGATTGTGAAAATCTTGCTTTGGAGCAGCATTGCAATCCTCGATCTTCTCCGCCGTTTATTTTATTGATGATGTCAGGAGAGCCAACACCACAAAAGATCCAGGACTTCCTGGTCACACCGACATGTGGTAAATGTTTGAGCTGTTGTGCGTTGCCCCCGTTCCGTTCCGCATATTGGGAACTGTCTGTGTGGTGATTATCTAATCGCGACTTTCCCTCATACTCTCGTGCTAACTGCGATGTGACGTCATCCTATTGACCATTGAAGCTGTGATATAGCGAGACTGAAACAGCGACTATCACATCAAGTGATGACCATAAGAGCAATGTTACTATGTGAGAAGAAGAGCACACTTCTTATTGACAACGAATTGCTGTTATTTCCTTGCGTCAATGACAAGCTATCCACGGCAAAGGCGGGAATGAAGATAATCCGACGCGGTGAATAGAAATTCTCGGGGCCGGCAGAGGAGAAGATATTGAATTCTGGATGGATAAGTTCCTGCTAACAGCCGAACATCACCATTGAGAAATAAGGACCGAGATAGAACCCTATGACCGACTGGGCGAAAATCCTACCTATTCTTCCCAGGAGGGAGCGGCCTACACCACATGGAATGCATATCCCCCCTCTGCAACTCAGCAATCCGACCTTAGCGCAATTAAGAAAGAGGCCCGAACTCATTCGAATGTTTTTGGCCGCTCAAAGCTGCGCGCATGGCAAAGACAGTGAAAGAAACCGAAAGCATGATATCCTGGGAGAGTCCAGTAGACCTGGTCGTGGATCAGATCAAGAAGCGCTCTGGCGTCATGATCGGCGCAAACCGAAGCCGCAGTAACCGGATAACAACCTCGTCTCGTATCATCTCGTGGACCGCACTGCCAAAAACAAATATGTACCTTCAAGCTCCTCTACAAAAGGGGGTGTTATTCAATGGGAGAAGAAGATGGAGTCTGTCCCGAGATCATTTCCTGTGCTAAAGCCCTTCTGGCGAACCCATCGGAACTTTTGGACATTGCGGTCAGCTGGAACAACCAGCGTCGGAACACGCTAACGTTGGGATTTCCGCTAGAGAACAAAACAAAACCGCGCTGCAGCGGCTTGCAAGCGTATCGGACATCTTCTTCGGGACCTGCAACACTAATCTGCCTACAGCTGTGGAGAAGTTCAGGGCATCTTCGCATCCCATCTTGCCCCAAGTCTACTGCTTCGGTAAACGGAAACGTGCGGAGGCGGATGTGCCGGATCTCATGCTGTCCCCCCCGCACAGGGCTACAGGGGAAAGCGTCGCGCAGCAGATCTAGTCTGTGTTTAGATAGCTGATGAATAAGGACAAGTTGCATACGTTGTGGTGCCAGGTTCATGCTCAGGTCTGTTGTCGACGGACGATGAAAGGTTATGGAGTTAGGCCCGGTGAAAGCACATGTTGTTATCTCTAAACGATTGCCGCTGTGATGTCGATGTTGTGGCTAGGTTTAGACATTCTAATCTCACAGAGAGCCTCGAACTCAGCTATGTGAGGGATAAACTCTACGGTTAAGATTTCTCCCCAAACATCACCCCATGTTGACAGCCTTGCCGTCAGTATCTGACGCTGACTGGGCCCCGGCAAAGCCTAAGCCGTTAGTGATATGCGACTATTAATACCGCCAGCTCTCGTGTTGAAGGGTCGATGGGTAGCCTAGCTGGAAGAGGACCGAGGATGGTGCTAATACCGATAATTTGCATAAAACTCCCTCAATTGAACTAAATGTGAAACCCTGCGATCGCAGAATGGCTTATTCGAAATGCCGAAATGAAACTTCTTGGGTTAGAGCGAGGGGATACAGTAAAGTTCTTAGGTGACGCCACTCAGCATGGTTGGAAATTCAGAGTTTTTTGCCTACCATGGCTGTGCTCCAAGAATAAAGGAGATGAAAGAAAAGATTCGCCCGGTTTTTAGATTATCGGAATGCTGGAACCATGACGTTTAAATAGTTTTCCAGGGGGCTCCAGTACCTCTATGTTCAGATTAGGCTTCGGGAATGGCGAGAGCAACCGAGGGTCTAATTGTTCCTCTTAAGACACTACACGGTAAAGCTTATTTACAATACAACGTGCATGATCACTGTGGGTGCGATCAGGCCCGTTATAGAATGGAAAAACATGTAAAATATTACTTGCTCCACCCAGGCTGGGGTTCGGTCTCTTCCGTTGCTCCTAAGATTTATGAACAGCAGTAGTAGATAAAAGTGATATCACTTGAAAAGAGAATTGAAGGAACTCTGTCTCCAGCTATCGTGGATGACTACTCTATTCTATTGACGAAAGTAAAGTAAGCGTCCTCTCTCATGTGACACTCGCAAAATCACCTGTCACGCAGTGGGGATTACTGACCAAGGAACCCGTTTAAGCTTAGGGACAATCCAGCAGGAGTTCGTGTACCTGGGCATCCGATTCGAACGAATGACTATTGTCATGGCAAAGAGAATAAAACTATTCCCACCATAAACCTTTCCCAGGACAGTGTTTCGTCGGGCGTCAAATTAATTGGCATCATATGGAGAGCTGTTAGGCTACTTTCCAGTTGCTGGGTGGTTGCGCGTTTTATAATGTAGTTTCCCTCCAATCCAACGCTTGACGTTTCGTTAAGCGCAGCTTAAGTGGGATGATAGATGTCCACGCACGGCCAGTTATGGATTCTCATTAATCAGATTGATTGCGGCAGATAGTCGACTAATTGGAGTGATCCAGTGAGGGAAGTGTGCCGGTCCCTGAAAATCGTCCTATTGTTGTTTGGTCCTGATGCTAGCAACCTAGCTCTGAGGTGTTTGTCTTGACAGTTAATCGATAAGATAATAGAGGACGCTTCGTGTTGAGCACCACATAACGACACTGGACAATATCAAATATTAGTGAGTTAGACGCAGCTATACAAAGGGCTTAATATGGCCACCCCCCCCCCGCCCTACCGCTGGGGTAAGAGAGACATCATTATTAAGACTGATTCATCCCACTGTGTATAAAATGCTTGAGACCCGCGGCAGTTATAAATAAAACGCACAAAAGTCAAGGACTCGTGCTCTATCAGAAAGACTTATCAAACGTGCGACTTGATACTCTAGAGAGAGATTATAGAAACCGAAAAAATAACAAAGGTCGAACCGCACTTATGAAATCGTGCTTGAAAATATTTCGATACAGCCCTCACTCCGTGTCCCCCAAAAATGGATTACAGGTATATGAGAGATCAAGCAGACACAGAAAATGATTCTATCCGCAGCAGTAGCAGAGGGCGCAGATAATCAAAACCGCAACCTCATGGAAATTAAAAAAGATCCACGTAAAGGTGCCACTATTGGTGTAGATCGAACCTTGGAATCTAGCCAAACAGAAGCTAGGAAATATTGGTTTCCCCCTTCTAGGGTAGGCCTAGAGAATGAAAGATCCGTCCGTAGTGATAGTTGACAGGTGTGCTAGGATAGATCCGGCGGTGAATTTTAGTTGGATAAGGGGCGCCTTCAGCACTAGTCCAGTTATAATGGCAGAACATAGCAGTTGGATATAACTCACTATAATGGGATTCCTTATTTGACTATAATCGAACCTTTCATCTGCGGTACAGGCTATTTGGAGGACGGCTGCGCAATGAGTCTTCATCTGAAGTGTCGATGCGAGTTGTCTCAAATTATAGCGGAGTTCGGTCCTCCTAGTTCGGTGTTATCCGATAACAGGTACCCGTGTTTTAGAAGTAGAGATATCTATGGAGCTAATTCGATAATTTGGGAGATTAAACATGTTTTTTTCTAGTGCTTATCGCCTCCGCAAGGCAACGCAATTATAGAACGAGTTCCACCGTACTGTTTTAAGAGATGTTGCCAAGCGAGCGAAACGCGAGATATCGATGAAGCAACGTTCTGGGTAAATTAACTAGTAGAGACGGAGAGGCGGCAAAGCCCCTACGAGTTAATGTTTGCAGGCCACCTCACTAAGAAGCCAGGAGTGACTACTGAAGCGTAAACACATCCCGCGGGTAGGCCCTGAGCAGGTTGACTCCGGAAGAAAGTTTCAAAGTATGAGGATTTAGATAGAAAATCAGCTTCAGTATTGGCGACAGAGTTTACCTGAAGTGTTTCGGGGAGGTGCGATAAGTATACTTGGTCGGGTCCCCATCGGATTAACTAGACATCTGTTCTAAGCGTAAGTGTTTATTCTGAATGAAGGATGGCGTTTGCAAACGCCACACGTTTCATCAAGGACAACCTATAAGGCTAGTCCCTGGTGAGGAGTGTACGTCTTAGATACGTTTCCTACATACTTCAAACAGTGATGAAAGCGTTTAAAGCGGTGAAGATGATGAGGATAATGAGGTCCAGTATTTTACGTCGTAGCATTCGCGAGAGGAAGCCGCCCCGGATAGATTCGGTGACTTAGTGATGTGGTGTGCGTGTGAGGTCTGTCGACCTGGGGGCGTGTGGGAGTTTGAGCTGTTGTGCGTTGCCGTTCCGTTCGCATATTGGAAGTCTGTGTGTGATTATCTAATCGCGACTTTCCCTCTTCCCGTGCTAACTGCATGTGACGTCACTATTGACCATTAGCTGTGAATAAAGCTGAAACTCATATCACATCAAGTATGACATAAGCATGTTGTATTGAGAAGAGAGCACCTTCTTATTGACACGAATTGCTGTTTTTCCTTGCGTCAATACACTGAAGTTGCACATGGTGTTCTACCATGTGCCAGAAGTCTGCGACCGTACCAATTGTGCTCTTGGTATATGGTCGGAGCAGGCATCAGAAGCTGCGCACTCGGACTTTAAAGTCGCTTGGTTAAAATACAAGGTCAATTTGATCAATTCAAGATATCCTCAACGACTCCTTCACGCAGTTTGCGAGTACAACTCTTTGCATTTATAAATTTAAGCTGTTAGGCCTATATGCCGCTATTTATGCATACGTATTTCTTGTACACCAATACATCTGTTTTTGATTAGCTATGCCTGCAATTTTCCTACTTATGTACAGAATGCCGAGTCACAGTCGATATATTCGTAGAACTACATGCACGTATATACAAATCACGAAGAGTATAGAAAATGCATTCATTACATTGTTCAAACAAGATTCGATCATTGTGCGAACTTAGGCCAATAACACTAATGAAATAAATATACTCATATATACATACTACAACCATGTATGACTAAATCACAAAAACGTCTGACTATGACATGTGTGCATCACCTGAATGAAAGAACATGATATGAGCAAACTCGTATGTTTGCATAAATAATCTGAACTTCAAAAATGCAAAAAAAGCAAAAAATGACCGCCATTTTGAAAATTTGGCATCGTTATGGGCCAATAACACAACAGCATACCTATAATATGTCACACTGATATTCCTTGATCAATTCATACTGGATTTGTAATAGAGCTTGTGCATAAAGATGGGTCAAAAATAGTCATAATTCGAACAAAGGGCAAAAATCTGAAAAATTGGCCGCCATTTTTGAAAAAATGGTCCCACAAAAAAAGCTAACGACCGATTTTTTTTGAAATTCAGTTTTCACAACTTCTGTGACCCTAGGCTACCCATTCATGAAGGTATTTTGAATGGAGTCGATACATCGATTTTGACCCCTCAAAAACCCACCGTGAGCCAGGCATCGATGTGTGTTTTGGTGTATGCGAAGTGATATCACAGCACGCACGCATCTCTCACTGGCTCTGGTGTCCTCTGCTGACAGCTTATTGTTTGCCATTTCCAATAGCAAGCGATACACGAATTATCCATTCGAGAAGGAGCAAGTTGTCTAATTCTGTGATGTGCCATTTCGATATTAAGGTTGCATACAATTCTTCCTTTCTAGGAAACCGAAGACGAATCTAATTCTGTGGTGTACGCAGTTCTGGGTGCCTTCCTGGTAATTCATGGGAATTCCTAGACAAAGAAAGACATTCCTAGACACTCATAAGATGGATTGATCATGACGAGGGAGCTCTCAGACTCATCTCAGCATTCATTCACACTAGAAAATAATTTGAATCAATGCTATTCTACCAACTTGGATCCTTCTATTGAATCACTACGCTGATGCAGTCTTACACATACGTGTAGTTACATACATGGAAATCCGACACTGCAAGAAACTAGAACGTTAGAACGGACACTGAAAGCAACAGAATGTCGTGAACATGCTTTTCATGACAGCAATGCCTAAACGATGGCGACCTCTAGGGGTTAAGAATGGGAAGGTAGCGGTACTGTGTCAGTATACCGTGGAAAGATTCATAAACATTCACTCCCTCAATCCATTTAGTGTCGATTCCTCCAACTTGATTGGGTCCGACGATTTCTCCTTGCCACTTCTCTCTGAAGTTAAAAATAACATCAACAAGCAGTTGTTGTCCATTTCACTCCAACCAACTCAACGAAGCGAAAAATCAGATTTCTATGGTTATATGCATGCTGTAGTTTATTTTGCGACTCATCTTGAGCTTTAGACCTATTTGCCTCCTCCGATTTAGGTCAATGTCAGTTGCGATGATCTTCCTCTTAACCAGCGATATTACACAGACAGGCAATTGATGTTGAATTAGATGTTTTTGGGATCCATTTGGGCATCCACTCAGATATAGTCAACTCTTCTGATGCAAAGTGCTGTTTAATTTTGTTGTTTAAGACATGATTTTGCTGAGAGAAGTTGTGATGTAACTTCTCCTTCATGTGATGATTTCAGATAATGGAACATTCAATATTGTGATGGAATTCTGCGAGGCCGGCGATCTCTACTCAAGGATTAGTCAACAGAGAGGCGTCCTCTTTCCTGAGGAACAGGTGACTCCTTAACAATGATTTGCTGAATACAAGGATTTCAATATATTCATATTAATTGCAGGTCCTCGATTGGTGTGTTCAGATCTCATTGGCACTGAAGCATCTTCATGACAGGAAAATTCTTCATCGTGACATTAAATCACAGGTGAGTAGTACTCGCTAGTGCTCATTCTGCATCTCTGTTTCGTTAGTGACATCGTGTTATCATAGCTTCAGTGCTGTGACTTCACTTGCATTTTTGCATAATCCGGTAGATGAAATATTCATATTCAGTGTGAATACGAGCACTTTTTGGGTTTATGGAGTAACTTTCAGTAGTACGAGTTGTGGGGACAGATCGAATCTTATTATGGTACTTCTCCTCAAGGCAGGTTCGATTAGGTCTTACTGCATTCCTAAACTAGGTTGAAGTCTCAACGGGAACTAGTGCGGGTGATATTTTCCATTCATTGAATAAAATAATGGTTTAACGTTGTTACTGCCCTATACTGGGGGCTTCGACAGTGCTGATATGGTTTATCTGAAGTGTCGTGATCTTTTATTCCGGATGCCCTTCCTGCCGACTAACTGACCATCCTTTGCTTTAAGGCAGTTTTCCATCGATTTCAGAAGCGTAAATCACCAAGGCCGTGTTTTTGCAATTATATTCTAAAGCTATCGAACCAAAGATTTCCTTTTCTCGATTTTTTGACGATATTATAAAGCCAAAGCTAATCCAAATTCAAATGGACCGACTATATATGAATTTCGCATTCCTCCAGTCCTTTGAGCAATCCTTGCGGGAAACCCAATTGTGGTCTTGTGGTCTCCATATGTTAAACAATAATTAGTATTTCATTTCCATGGTTGTGTTGATGAGGGCATTTCACAGTTTCTCAAAAGCATTCACTTGCGCGGCAGGGTAAGGGGAGAGAGAGAGAGACATCCCGAATGAAATCTGCCCAACAAGATGGACAGAGCACAGCACACAGATGTCCCTGTCGGAGTGCTCTCGTCGAGCAATTGCTCAACAAGTCACTGAAACTTCGTTAAAGCGGTACTTGGATAGTTGTATTGAATCCAGATATTCTATCTGACGCCAAGACAATGCCATCGAAGAACACCAAAAAGATCTGTTAATAACACTCACTGCTTCCTGTACGCGGTCTACGGAAAAGGATGTGACGAATTTTTACAGAATGGAGGTCAGATCCACCAAAAAGAAAGTCGATGATTGGAAATTCGGCCTGTGGTGAGCTCGTACATGCAAAAATCTACTATCGATGACACTAGGAGCACCAAATGACAACAAACCCGTTTCTTGCGAAGACACTGATTTTAGGGACGCAGCCGTCAGCGACGACAGTCATGCATTTGATTTTAGATTATTCAATTACGAAAGCTTTTGTTAATGCTTGAGTGGAAACGAGTAAATAGCATGTCTTTTAGTGTTTTTCAAAACCCTAATTCTCATGCGATGATGAAAATCATCTCAGCAGTCATTCATGATAGAATATAATTCTTACAAATTTGAATTACTAATTGAAGCAGTCCTGATGAGGACTGATGGCGTTCTCCAATCCGCAAGTGTACAAATGCAATGCTGTTGTAACCATTGGATTAATCAGTTCTTCAATTGATATCATCTTATGATTCCCATGTATGATCTTGCAGAATATATTCCTCAAGAAAGATGGAAGGGTGAAACTTGGTGATTTTGGCATTGCCAAGGTGTTGAATAGCACCATGGATCTGGCAAGAACGTGCATCGGTACTCCTTACTACCTATCTCCGGAAATCTGTGAAAATAAGCCTTATAATAATAAGAGCGACATTTGGGCTCTTGGATGTGTTCTCTATGAAGTGGCGACTTTGAAGCACGCAGTGAGTTCGCTCATCTTTCAACCATGAACTCTGAATGAATTCTCTCACTTTGTATTTCAGTTTGAGGCTGGCAACATGAAAAATCTGGTCCTCAAGATTATCAGGTAAGTATCTCCTCTGAAATTGGTTTACAGCGGCGATAGTTGGAAGAAGCGAAGTTGTCAGGCTCATCAACTCTGCCTGTCGCAGTCTTTGAAACAACACGATAGCCGTGTCTATTATCGAGCATATTTTTATGGTCTGGTCATCATAGCAATGAAAAACGTCATGTTTAAGATACAGATAGACGAATGGAAACTCCTCTGATCTTTGAAACATATCAAACCAGGTGTTTTTAGGAGAATTCACAGTTCTCATTCTCACCCTCCTCTCTGTCATCAATACCCTGTCTGCGAGAATCATTCTATCCTGAGAAGTGCTTCCTGGCCAAATGTGTTCATAGATGCGGGCATAGCAGCCGACACCTGGGTGAGAGAATTGCCCTCCTAGATTCGCATAAGGCCATCACTGATACATATATTCACGAATGCTATTTCCGTACTTGCGCGGCCACTTTGTATGTAATAAGTAAAGAAATTAGGATGACATCACAGTAGACTCAATAAGTCAGCATTATAATTAAGTCAAAAATAGTCTCATTACAGTGATGCGGCAGTCTTCATCTCTCAATATCTGAAAATTTTCGTTCAATGTTGTTATTTGAAGTTTGAATAGATTTGAATGATCAGCATGACTCAGATTATCATAAGATTTCTCTTCTACGTCTTCCAGAGGAACCTACCCACCGATTTCTCCACGATACAGCTACGAGCTTCGGAACCTGATTGCTCAACTGTTCAAGCGAAACCCCAGGTGAGTCAGCTATCTATGTTGCGATGCAATTTGACTGAAAGTGTCCTCTGTGTTCCAGAGAGAGACCAAATATCAACGCGGTCCTGAGGAAACCGCTGCTATCTCGGCGAATAGAGAAGTTTCTAACTGAGGAGGTAAGTGAATTGAATAAGTTTTTCATTACCGTCACAAACTGGATGAAAGGATTCTTCCTTAATTGACTCAAACTTTGCAATCATTAACGATGTATAATCTCAAATAACAATAATTGTTATTTCTCAGATAGGGCTTGCAGAAGTAGGTGCCGAGGTATGCATGCACAAAAGTTTAAGATCTTACATGCAAGCATCCTCCTTAGTACAGTATTATTATGTATAACAGTGCAGTATTTTTTCTTATCAAAATTCACAATCATATGGTTTTCTTTGTCTGACCACAGA
Organism: Prostheceraeus crozeri; assembly: GCA_907163375.1. Lineage (NCBI taxonomy): Eukaryota > Metazoa > Platyhelminthes > Polycladida > Euryleptidae > Prostheceraeus > Prostheceraeus crozeri. Next base: position 67,546 of record CAJQUW010008095.1, on the reverse strand, counting down.
ATGCAAAGTCATATTAACAGACTTGCAACGGCGGACTGAAAATAAAAAGATTGTGGATTAGACAGACGCACGTAAAGGCTTGCGGTGTTTCGAACTAAACGGACACCTTCCCCTTCTTCATTCATTAGTAAAGTGAAATTAAAATAGACAAAACAAGAGCGCGAAGTCAAAGTAGAGACAATTTGTCAAACGGATTCAATTCTCTCTTAATTCACATGTTGCCTCAGATTACATACATGTTCTCCTGGTCATTTACAACATTTGTTTATTCAGCGACTGATAAGTTCGGAGGTCACATTCGCTTTCCTAAGATGCAGTATTATCTGTGCGAAGATTTAGAGGTCGACCAAAAAAAGAAGTTCCTTCGCCAGAAGTTTAATTTCATTTCTAAATCATTTATAATCATAGATTTTGTAAGTCATAGGTTAGTTGTTTGAAATTCCATTTGATAACGACATTGTTTCATTCCTTCCAGGAGGCGCACAAGGAATTCTCGCACACTGTGATGCACGGTAAGAGAATTGCACGAGTCCTGCCTGCCGCAGGGCGCGCTCCTGGTCCCCGTCCTCTTCCTGCTTGTCCTATGCGCCCTTCTCCTTCTCCCACACCTGCCCAGCGTCCAGGACCGACTCCTTTCCAACGTCCTGTCCAGCGGCCTTCACCCGCCCCTTCCCCACGCCCAATAAAGGTGACACCAGCGCCGGCGAAACGTCCATCTTCCGGAGGTAGCGCCGGGAAGAAGTACGATCCTGCGGCAGTGTACGGCGTAGATCCAAGGAAGCGAGCCAAACCAAGTCCATCCCCTTCTCCACGTCCTCAAACACCCGAGCAGAAACTGAAGCAGCAACGTGAGGAAGTGATGGCAAGACACCAGCGAGAGATTCTTGACAAGCAGCGGGTGAGTCTTCCAAAATGCGTATCAAGATTGATGTGGGAAGTTTGTTGCAGGGTAAACGCCCTCATCAAAACTCCTCAGACATCACACTGAAAGTACTCGGCCACGCTCTGCGCAGTAGCGATGAAACAGGCAGGAGCTTAGTCAATGGGTAGAAGAAGAACTTGAATGCATTAGCTTAATAGCAAATCTCATTGCCTGCGGATTTCTGAGAATTTCTTGCTTGTGTTAGATACAAGTTTGCGGCAATTTAACAGCTTTTGAAAAGACCTGCCGATAAAGGCTTGATAAACAGCTCAGAAAGGATAGCAAGCGTTGAAAATGTGTTCAGAAACTTCTCTGTGGAACTTGAGAGTAATTTTGTTACTGCTTGCGCACATTCTGTTTCCGCTAGAGCCGCTGATTGTTGAATGGCTGGCGGAATTATTTTCAATAAACCGAAAGTACAATTCCACTGTCATATCAAGATCCTTTTCTATGCCACTCCGGAGTAAAATAGCAACTTTTATTGTTCACGAGCTCGCTATACCGTCATTAAGAACAGCAATGATGGAATGATTTGTTTTAAGCTTTTACATCATTTATTAGCAATTCGTAACAAATGGCATTTATGCATCAACCAATTTGCAGCATTTTCGGATGGCATTTCTCAACGGAATGGTGGGCTCGAGTCCCCAAGATTATGCGGAATGCAGTCATCAATGTGATGTTCGTGATAATCTTCAAAGATAATGATGATTATATAATGATGAGACTATAATGATGATTACACATGCCTTGTCAAACTTTATAGAGGCTCACTACAAAGACATTGATGTAGATCATGTGTTTTGTAAGGAAGTCGCATGTTGATGCCTTTTTTTATTGTCAGTTAGATTCGCAGATGGTTTTTGTTCTCTTCGGGATGTTTCATTTGAAATCTGATCGACCCAAAGTTTCGCTTTGTTGTCATCTGGGCGTCTGAAACATAATCAGTCCAAACACGCAAGTGGTCGGTGACAATGTTCGACGTATTTACTACAGCATGAAGTGTAAGCATGCAATCTCAGAAAAGCGGTGATGTTTCACATTAAAATAATATATCAATTCTTGTCACGGGGTCCCTGAAGACCTCAAAGTTGAGGAATGCTTTTCTCTTCGCATCATGATGCATGTCTGGAAGCATGATAGCCGTGTTTCCGTACTTAAACATTTGAGGAGTGACCCTACTGGTACTTGGTGTCACATCTTTCGTAGAAGAGGTAAATTATTGGACTTCTCTTGCCCTAACCTTGACAGTCCTCGTCTGTCATTATGAGCTTTCAGCCAAACTGCTGAAAGAAATAGCTGCAAATTGATGCCATATTGCAAATTTTCACCGTTCAGACGGCCGTATCAAGCATTTCCGTGTAAGTTTTTCGCGCATATTGGTATATAAATGTCATGCTGTGCTACCGATGCAGATATTCTTGAAAACTCTGCATTTATGGAATGCTCTTTTCCGTGCATAGTTCGTTGTTTTATGAGCATGTCGCCATGTTGCATTTGTCTGCTAGATCTATCTTATTTATAGCTTTTCTCAAAGCAGACAGACTATAATGATGATTACACATGCCTTGTCAAACTTTATAGAGGCTTACTACAAAGACATTGATATAGATCATGTGTTTGTAAGGAAGTGGCATGTTGATGCCTTCTTTATTGTCAGTTAGATTCGCAGATGGTTTTTGTTCTCTTCGGGATGTTTCATTTGAAATCCGATTGATGGATGTCGTGAATAAAGTGCTCGACGCTGACCATAGAAATACTTGAAGTGTCGTGTGCAACACTCCAAATAACACGCTGCTTTTGATTTTTCATCTTTTATTTAGAAGTTGCAAAATTTGCTGCTTCAGCGGATTTTCATGACGTATTCATGAAGTCGTCTGTTGGAAATTCATGTAGACATTGATGTACTTTCTGATCTGCATGTGTCTCTTCCAGCGACAGATGATTAACCAGGCACGAGAGGCGGGTTGGAAGAATGTCCTGTCTTCATCAGAGTCCGAATCAAGTGATGCGGGACGGCCCAGCCCCGTTCCTGGCGCCGCTGCGGGAGATTATAGGAATTATCACGAAGCGCTGGAGAAGATGAAAGAAGAACAGAAGGAACGGAATGCCAACCGACAAGCTAACAAGGCGATGTATATGGACGGTGAGTTCCTTGCCTACGTTTTGTATTGACTTCTATCCACTGCACCGTCACGGAATGTGCTGGAAATTTCAGATGTGATGTTGCTTTTCGAATTTCCCTCGCATCATCAGATGCGATATCTCTCTCTTTCACACATCTAGTGAGCGCTACCATCGGTTTCCTATCGTATTGTTTAGCAATCTGCAATCGTGTTGATTGTGTGATCATCTGACCTTTACGATTATTCTTATAATAGCTCCACGTCAGGTTCTCTGCAGGTCTGTAACAACAATATTACACAACGTTTTATGTAGATCTTCCTCACGTCACTGCTATCTGCTTCCTCTTGCGGCCTAATGAGAAATTTGATGCGCTGTGAGAATATGTTAAGGATTTCTGTTTAGTGTAGCCATTCAGAAATCTATTTCCTGTTCCTCCTTCACTACAGCAGATATCTCCATGAAGATGGCCTCTCAAAAGGCATAAAAAGTGACAAGTTCTGGAACCTCAGAGAGCGAAGCAGATTCTGTCTTGGATGTTTTAATCTGAAATCTAAATGCAGACAAATCTTCCTAAACACAGGTCCTGCTGTATCTTCAGGCTATACTAAACGGTCAGATGACAAACATTGATACGAGGTACATGTAGTTGAGATAAATATCGCACCAGATCTGAAGTCAAAGTTCACCAGCACATGAGAGGAGAAATGAGACAAAGAAATATACAAGTGGAATAGAGGTGATGAACCTTCTTTAAATGGACGTGAAAAATGTGATCTCTTGGTTAACTTCCTCAAGTTGTTAATCTTGTATACAACACAGTACATTCGATTTGTACATTATTTTGTCTCTCATTTTCCCGCTCATGAGCTGGTGAACTTTGACTTCAGCGTGTGAATCATTATTTATCCCTTATCCAACTGAGCTATCCTACAATCTGGATACTAAGACACGTGCGAGCTTGTGTTTTGAAGTGAATTAATGTGCTTGGGAGATCCGTTATTTTGTCTCTCATTTTCCCGCTCATGAGCTGGTGAACTTTGACTTCAGCGTGTGAATCATTATTTATCCCTTATCCAACTGAGCTATCCTACAATCTGGATACTAAGACACGTGCGAGCCTGTGTTTTGAAGTGACTTAATGTGCTTGGGAGATCCGTTATTTTGTCTCTCATTTTCCCGCTCATGAGCTGGTGAACTTTGACTTCAGCGTGTGAATCATTATTTATCCCTTATCCAACTGAGCTATCCTACAATCTGGATACTAAGACACGTGCGAGCCTGTGTTTTGAAGTGAATTAATGTGCTTGGGAGATCCGTTATTTTGTCTCTCATTTTCCCGCTCATGAGCTGGTGAACTTTGACTTCAATGTGTGAATCATTATTTATCCCTTATCCAACTGAGCTATCCTACAATCTGGATACTAAGACACGTGCGAGCTTGTGTTTTGAAGTGAATTAATGTGTTTGGGAGATCCGTTATTTTGTCTCTCATTTTCCCGCTCATGAGCTGGTGAACTTTGACTTCAATGTGTGAATCATTATTTATCCCTTATCCAACTGAGCTATCCTACAATCTGGATACTAAGACACGTGCGAGCCTGTGTTTTGAAGTGAATTAATGTGCTTGGGAGATCCGCTATTTTGTCTCTCATTTTCCCGCTCATGAGCTGGTGAACTTTGACTTCAGCGTGTGAATTATTATTTATCCCTTATCCAACTGAGCTATCCTACAATCTGGATACTAAGACACGTGCGAGCCTGTGTTTTGAAGTGACTTAATGTGCTTGGGAGATCCGCTATTTTGTCTCTCATTTTCCCGCTCATGAGCTGGTGAACTTTGACTTCAGCGTGTGAATCATTATTTATCCCTTATCCAACTGAGCTATCCTACAATCTGGATACTAAGACACGTGCGAGCCTGTGTTTTGAAGTGAATTAATGTGGTTGGGAGATCCGTTATTTTGTCTCTCATTTTCCCGCTCATGAGCTGGTGAACTTTGACTTCAGCGTGTGAATCATTATTTATCCCTTATCCAACTGAGCTATCCTACAATCTGGATACTAAGACACGTGCGAGCTTATGTTTTGAAGTGAATTAATGTGCGTGGGAGATTCGCTAATTTCTCATTCATTTTCACTGAGGAACCTTTCATTCATTGTTGTTTTCCTTCTTCGTTCCAGCTTCTCCCATGAACAGCCCACGAGAGGAGGTTCGCAGGGCTGAAGACGCTCAAGTTCTTGGAGCTCAGGCAGCGGAGCGTGCTCGCCTCGTCGAGGAATTTCTGCAACGAAAACGAGAAGCGGCGATGAATAAACATCGTGGCGCTGCTTCCCCGTATTCACCGTTACCTGTCTACAATTCTCCACATCATCAGCGCAATCGGGAACAAGAAGTGAGTGAAGGAGCCTCAATCATAGTATTAGAATTTGATTTGTCTCCGTGCATGTAATGTAGATATCCTATCGGTTTATTTGACCTGTAAAGCAGATTATTGCCCGCGTGGGAGATAATATTTACTCCAATGCACTGGAAGGAGCGCAATCTATGTCAATGATGAGTGCTCTTGTCCTGCTTTAGTATAGACTAGATCTGTGAATAGATATCTTCACGATTGATCAGATTAAATTTCTATTCAAATCCTCTTGATCATCCATAGACTTCTATGGATCATCATAGACATGTCAATCACAATCTGTCCTTCATCATCATAGACATGTCAATCACAATCTGTCCTTCATCATCATAGACATGTCAATCACAATCTGTCCTTCATCATCATAGACATGTCAATCACAATCTGTCCTTGATCATCATAGACATGACAATCACAATCTGTCCTTCATCATCATAGACATGTCAATCACAATCTGTCCTTGATCATCATAGACATGTCAATCACAATCTGTCCTTGATCATCATAGACATGTCAATCACAATCTGTCCTTCATCATCATAGACATGTCAATCACAATCTGTCCTTGATCATCATAGACATGTCAATCACAATCTGTCCTTCATCATCATAGACATGTCAATCACAATCTGTCCTTCATCATCATAGACATGTCAATCACAATCTGTCCTTGACCATCATAGACATGTCAATCACAATCTGTCCTTCATCATCATAGACATGTCAATCACAATCTGTCCTTGATCATCATAGACATGACAATCACAATCTGTCCTTCATCATCATAGACATGTCAATCACAATCTGTCCTTCATCATCATAGACATGTCAATCACAATCTGTCCTTCATCATCATAGACATGTCAATCACAATCTGTCCTTGATAATCATAGACATGTCAATCACAATCTGTCCTTGATCATCATAGACATGTCAATCACAATCTGTCCTTGATCATCATAGACATGTCAATCACAATCTGTCCTTCATCATCATAGACATGTCAATCACAATCTGTCCTTGATCATCATAGACATGTCAATCACAATCTGTCCTTGATCATCATAGACATGTCAATCACAATCTGTCCTTGATCATCATAGACATGTCAATCACAATCTGTCCTTCATCATCATAGACATGTCAATCACATCTGTCCTTGATCATCATAGACAATGTCAATCACAATCTGTCCTTGATCATCATAGACATGTCAATCACAATCTGTCCTTCATCATCATAGACATGTCAATCACAATCTGTCCTTCATCATCATAGACATGTCAATCACAATCTGTCCTTCATCATCATAGACATGTCAATCACAATCTGTCCTTCATCATCATAGACATGTGAATCACAATCTGTCCTTCATCATCATAGACATGTCAATCACAATCTGTCCTTGATCATCATAGACATGTCAATCACAATCTGTCCTTCATCATCATAGACATGTCAATCACAATCTGTCCTTCATCATCATAGACATGTCAATCACAATCTGTCCTTCATCATCATAGACATGTCAATCACAATCTGTCCTTGATCATCATAGACATGTCAATCACAATCTGTCCTTCATCATCATAGACATGTCAATCACAATCTGTCCTTGATAATCATAGACATGTCAATCACAATCTGTCCTTGATCATCATAGACATGTCAATCACAATCTGTCCTTGATCATCATAGACATGTCAATCACAATCTGTCCTTCATCATCATAGACATGTCAATCACAATCTGTCCTTGATCATCATAGACATGTCAATCACAATCTGTCCTTCATCATCATAGACATGTCAATCACAATCTGTCCTTGATAATCATAGACATGTCAATCACAAACTGTCCTTGATCATCATAGACATGTCAATCACAATCTGTCCTTGATAATCATAGACATGTCAATCACAATCTGTCCTTGATCATCATAGACATGTCAATCACAATCTGTCCTTCATCATCATAGACATGTCAATCACAATCTGTCCTTCATCATCATAGACATGTCAATCACAATCTGTCCTTGATAATCATAGACATGTCAATCACAAACTGTCCTTGATCATCATAGACATGTCAATCACAATCTGTCCTTCATCATCATAGACATGTCAATCACAATCTGTCCTTGATAATCATAGACATGTCAATCACAAACTGTCCTTGATCATCATAGACATGTCAATCACAATCTGTCCTTGATAATCATAGACATGTCAATCACAAACTGTCCTTGATCATCATAGACATGTCAATCACAATCTGTCCTTCATCATCATAGACATGTCAATCACAATCTGTCCTTCATCATCATAGACATGTCAATCACAATCTGTCCTTCATCATCATAGACATGTCAATCACAATCTGTCCTTGATAATCATAGACATGTCAATCACAAACTGTCCTTGATCATCATAGACATGTCAATCACAATCTGTCCTTGATCATCATAGACATGTCAATCACAATCTGTCCTTGATCATCATAGACATGTCAATCACAATCTGTCCTTCATCATCATAGACATGTCAATCACAATCTGTCCTTCATACATCATAGACATGTCAATCACAATCTGTCCTTGATCATCATAGACATGTCAATCACAATCGGTCCTTGATCATCATAGACATGTCAATCACAATCTGTCCTTGAACATCATAGACATGTCAATCACAATCTGTCCTTGATCATCATAGACATGTCAATCACAATCTGTCCTTGATCATCATAGACATGTCAATCACAATCTGTCCTTGATCATCATAGACATGTCAATCACAATCTGTCCTTGATCATCATAGACATGTCAATCACAATCTGTCCTTGATCATCATAGACATGTCAATCACAATCTGTCCTTCATCATCATAGACATGTCAATCACAATCTGTCCTTCATCATCATAGACATGTCAATCACAATCTGTCCTTGATCATCATAGACATGTCAATCACAATCTGTCCTTCATCATCATAGACATGACAATCACAATCTGTCCTTCATCATCATAGACATGTCAATCACAATCTGTCCTTGATAATCATAGACATGTCAATCACAAACTGTCCTTGATCATCATAGACATGTTCAATCACAATCTGTCCTTGATCATCATAGACATGTCAATCACAATCTGTCCTTGATCATCATAGACATGTCAATCACAATCTGTCCTTCATCATCATAGACATGTCAATCACAATCTGTCCTTGATCATCATAGACATGTCAATCACAATCTGTCCTTCATCATCATAGACATGTCAATCACAATCTGTCCTTCATCATCATAGACATGTCAATCACAATCTGTCCTTGATCATCATAGACATGTCAATCACAATCTGTCCTTGATCATCATAGACATGTCAATCACAATCTGTCCTTGATCATCATAGACATGTCAATCACAATCTGTCCTTCATCATCATAGACATGTCAATCACAATCTGTCCTTCACATCATAGACATGTCAATCACAATCTGTCCTTGATCATCATAGACATGTCAATCACAATCTGTCCTTCATCATCATAGACATGTCAATCACAATCTGTCCTTCATCATCATAGACATGTCAATCACAATCTGTCCTTGATCATCATAGACATGTCAATCACAATCTGTCCTTGATCATCATAGACATGTCAATCACAATCTGTCCTTCATCATCATAGACATGTCAATCACAATCTGTCCTTCATCATCATAGACATGTCAATCACAATCTGTCCTTGATAATCATAGACATGTCAATCACAATCTGTCCTTCATCATCATAGACATGTCAATCACAATCTGTCCTTGATAATCATAGACATGTCAATCACAAACTGTCCTTGATCATCATAGACATGTCAATCACAATCTGTCCTTGATCATCATAGACTTGTCAATCACAATCTGTCCTTCATCATCATAGACATGTCAATCACAATCTGTCCTTGATCATCATAGACATGTCAATCACAATCTGTCCTTCATCATCATAGACATGTCAATCACAATCTGTCCTTCATCATCATAGACATGTCAATCACAATCTGTCCTTCATCATCATAGACATTCAATCACAATCTGTCCTTGATCATCATAGACATGTCAATCACAATCTGTCCTTGATCAACATCGACATGTCTATCACAATCTGTCCTTGATCATCATAGACATGTCAATCACAATCTGTCCTTCATCATCATAGACATGTCAATCACAATCTGTCCTTGATCATCATAGACATGTCAATCACAATCTGTCCTTGATCATCATAGACATGTCAATAACAATCTGTCCTTCATCATCATAGACATGTCAATCACAATCTGTCCTTCATCATCATAGACATGTCAATCACAATCTGTCCTTCATCATCATAACATGTCAATCACAATCTTTCCTTGATCATCATAGACATGTCAATCACAATCTGTCCTTCATCATCATAGACATGTCAATCACAATCTGTCCTTCATCATCATAGAAATGTCAATCACAATCTGTCCTTCATCATCATAGACATGTCAATCACAATCTGTCCTTGATCATCATAGACATGTGAATCACAATATGTCCTTGATCATCATAGACCATGTCAATCACAATCTGTCCTTGATAATCATAGACATGTCAATCACAAACTGTCCCTTGATCATCATAGACATGTCAATCACAATCTGTCCTTGATCATCATAGACATGTCAATCACAATCTGTCCTTGATCATCATAGACATGTCAATCACAATCTGTCCTTCATCATCATAGACATGTCAATCACAATCTGTCCTTCATCATCATAGACATGTCAATCACAATCTGTCCTTGATAATCATAGACATGTCAATCACAAACTGTCCTTGATCATCATAGACATGTCAATCACAATCTGTCCTTGATCATCATAGACATGTCAATCACAATCTGTCCTTGATCATCATAGACATGTCAATCACAATCTGTCCTTCATCATCATAGACATGTCAATCACAATCTGTCCTTGATCATCATAGACATGTCAATCACAATCTGTCCTTGATCATCATAGACATGTCAATCACAATCTGTCCTTCATCATCATAGACATGTCAATCACAATCTGTCCTTCATCATCATAGACATGTCAATCACGATCTGTCCTTCATCATCATAGACATGTCAATCACAATCTGTCCTTGATCATCATAGACATGTCAATCACAATCTGTCCTTCATCATCATAGACATGTCAATCACAATCTGTCCTTCATCATCATAGACATGTCAATCACAATCTGTCCTTGATCATCATAGACATGTCAATCACAATCTGTCCTTGATCATCATAGACATGTCAATCACAATCTGTCCTTCATCATCATAGACATGTCAATCACAATCTGTCCTTGATCATCATAGACATGTCAATCACAATCTGTCCTTGATCATCATAGACATGTCAATCACAATCTGTCCTTCATCATCATAGACATGTCAATCACAATCTGTCATTGATAATCATAGACATTTCAATCACAATCTGTCCTTGATCATCATAGACATGTCAATCACAATCTGTCCTTGATCATCATAGACATGTCAATCACAATCTGTCCTTCATCATCATAGACATGTCAATCACAATCTGTCCTTGATCATCATAGACATGTCAATCACAATCTGTCCTTGATCATCATAGACATGTCAATCACAATCTGTCCTTCATCATCATAGACATGTCAATCACAATCTGTCCTTGATCATCATAGACATGTCAATCACAATCTGTCCTTGATCATCATAGACATGTCAATCACAATCTGTCCTTCATCATCATAGACATGTCAATCACAATCTGTCCTTGATCATCATAGACATGTCAATCACAATCTGTCCTTGATAATCATAGACATGTCAATCACAATCTGTCCTTGATCATCATAGACATGTCAATCACAATCTGTCCTTCATCATCATAGACATGTCAATCACAATCTGTCCTTGATCATCATAGACATGTCAATCACAATCTGTCCTTCATCATCATAGACATGTCAATCACAATCTGTCCTTGATCATCATAGACATGTCAATCACAATCTGTCCTTGATAATCATAGACATGTCAATCACAATCTGTCCTTGATCATCATAGACATGTCAATCACAATCTGTCCTTGATAATCATAGACATGTCAATCACAATCTGTCCTTGATCATCATAGACATGTCAATCACAATCTGTCCTTCATCATCATAGACATGTCAATCACAATCTGTCCTTCATCATCATAGACATGTCAATCACAATCTGTCCTTCATCATCATAGACATGTCAATCACAATCTGTCCTTGATAATCATAGACATGTCAATCACAAACTGTCCTTGATCATCATAGACATGTCAATCACAATCTGTCCTTGATCATCATAGACATGTCAATCACAATCTGTCCTTGATCATCATAGACATGTCAATCACAATCTGTCCTTCATCATCATAGACATGTCAATCACAATCTGTCCTTCATCATCATAGACATGTCAATCACAATCTGTCCTTGATAATCATAGACATGTCAATCACAATCTGTCCTTCATCATCATAGACATGTCAATCACAATCTGTCCTTGATCATCATAGACATGTCAATCACAATCTGTCCTTGATCATCATAGACATGTCAATCACAATCTGTCCTTGATCATCATAGACATGTCAATCACAATCTGTCCTTGATCATCATAGACATGTCAATCACAATCTGTCCTTCATCATCATAGACATGTCAATCACAATCTGTCCTTCATCATCATAGACATGTCAATCACAATCTGTCCTTGATCATCATAGACATGTCAATCACAATCTGTCCTTGATCATCATAGACATGTCAATCACAATCTGTCCTTCATCATCATAGACATGTCAATCACAATCTGTCCTTGATCATCATAGACATGTCAATCACAATCTGTCCTTGATCATCATAGACATGTCAATCACAATCTGTCCTTCATCATCATAGACATGACAATCACAATCTGTCCTTCATCATCATAGACATGTCAATCACAATCTGTCCTTGATAATCATAGACATGTCAATCACAAACTGTCCTTGATCATCATAGACATGTCAATCACAATCTGTCCTTGATCATCATAGACATGTCAATCACAATCTGTCCTTGATCATCATAGACATGTCAATCACAATCTGTCCTTCATCATCATAGACATGTCAATCACAATCTGTCCTTGATCATCATAGACATGTCAATCACAATCTGTCCTTGATCATCATAGACATGTCAATCACAATCTGTCCTTCATCATCATAGACATGTCAATCACAATCTGTCCTTCATCATCATAGACATGTCAATCACAATCTGTCCTTGATCATCATAGACATGTCAATCACAATCTGTCCTTGATCATCATAGACATGTCAATCACAATCTGTCCTTCATCATCATAGACATGTCAATCACAATCTGTCCTTCATCATCATAGACATGTCAATCACAATCTGTCCTTGATAATCATAGACATGTCAATCACAATCTGTCCTTCATCATCATAGACATGTCAATCACAATCTGTCCTCGATAATCATAGACATGTCATCACAAACTGTCCTTGATCATCATAGACATGTCAATCACAATCTGTCCTTGATCATCATAGACATGTCAATCACAATCTGTCCTTCATCATCATAGACATGTCAATCACAATCTGTCCTTCATCATCATAGACATGTCAATCACAATCTGTCCTTGATCATCATAGACATGTCAATCACAATCTGTCCTTGATCATCATAGACATGTCAATCACAATCTGTCCTTCATCATCATAGACATGTCAATCACAATCTGTCCTTCATCATCATAGACATGTCAATCACAATCTGTCCTTGATAATCATAGACATGTCAATCACAAACTGTCCTTGATCATCATAGACATGTCACTCACAATCTGTCCTTGACCATCATAGACATGTCAATCACAATCTGTCCTTCATCATCATAGACATGTCAATCACAAACTGTCCTTGATCATCATAGACATGTCACTCACAATCTGTCCTTGACCATCATAGACATGTCAATCACAATCTGTCCTTGATCATCATAGACATGACAATCACAATCTGTCCTTCATCATCATAGACATGTCAATCACAATCTGTCCTTCATCATCATAGACATGTCAATCACAATCTGTCCTTGATCATCATAGACATGTCAATCACAATCTGTCCTTCATCATCATAGACATGTCAATCACAATCTGTCCTTCATCATCATAGACATGTCAATCACAATCTGTCCTTGATAATCATAGGACATGTCAATCACAAACTGTTCTTGATCATCATAGACATGTCAATCACAATCTGTCCTTGATCATCATAGACATTGTCAATCACAATCTGTCCTTGATCATCATAGACATGTCAATCACAATCTGTCCTTCATCATCATAGACATGTCAATCACAATCTGTCCTTCATCATCATAGACATGTCAATCACAATCTGTCCTTGATAATCATAGACATGTCAATCACAAACTGTCCTTGATCATCATAGACATGTCAATCACAATCTGTCCTTGATCATCATAGACATGTCAATCACAATCTGTCCTTGATCATCATAGACATGTCAATCACAATCTGTCCTTGATCATCATAGACATGTCAATCACAATCTGTCCTTGATCATCATAGACATGTCAATCACAATCTGTCCTTCATCATCATAGACATGTCAATCACAATCTGTCCTTCATCATCATAGACATGTCAATCACGATCTGTCCTTGATCATCATAGACATGTCAATCACAATCTGTCCTTGATCATCATAGACATGTCAATCACAATCTGTCCTTGATCATCATAGACATGTCAATCACAATCTGTCCTTGATCATCATAGACATGTCAATCACAATCTGTCCTTCATCATCATAGACATGTCAATCACAATCTGTCCTTCATCATCATAGACATGTCAATCACAATCTGTCCTTGATCATCATAGACATGTCAATCACAATCTGTCCTTCATCATCATAGACATGTCAATCACAATCTGTCCTTCATCATCATAGACATGTCAATCACAATCTGTCCTTGATCATCATAGACATGTCAATCACAATCTGTCCTTCATCATCATAGACATGTCAATCACGATCTGTCCTTCATCATCATAGACATGTCAATCACAATCTGTCCTTGATCATCATAGACATGTCAATCACAATCTGTCCTTGATCATCATAGACATGTCAATCACAATCTGTCCTTCATCATCATAGACATGTCAATCACAATCTGTCCTTGATCATCATAGACATGTCAATCACAATCTGTCCTTCATCATCATAGACATGTCAATCACAATCTGTCCTTGATCATCATAGACATGTCAATCACAATCTGTCCTTGATAATCATAGACATGTCAATCACAAACTGTCCTTGATCATCATAGACATGTCAATCACAATCTGTCCTTGATAATCATAGACATGTCAATCACAATCTGTCCTTGATCATCATAGACATGTCAATCACAATCTGTCCTTCATCATCATAGCATGTCAATCACAATCTGTCCTTCATCATCATAGACATGTCAATCACAATCTGTCCTTCATCATCATAGACATGTCAATCACAATCTGTCCTTGATAATCATAGACATGTCAATCACAAACTGTCCTTGATCATCATAGACATGTCAATCACAATCGTCCTTGATCATCATAGACATGTCAATCACAATCTGTCCTTGATCATCATAGACATGTCAATCACAATCTGTCCTTCATCATCATAGACATGTCAATCACAATCTGTCCTTCATCATCATAGACATGTCAATCACAATCTGTCCTTGATAATCATAGACATGTCAATCACAATCTGTCCTTCATCATCATAGACATGTCAATCACAATCTGTCCTTGATCATCATAGACATGTCAATCACAATCTGTCCTTGATCATCATAGACATGTCAATCACAATCTGTCCTTGATCATCATAGACATGTCTAATCACAATCTGTCCTTGATCATCATAGACATGTCAATCACAATCTGTCCTTGATCATCATAGACATGTCAATCACAATCTGTCCTTGATCATCATAGACATGTCAATCACAATCTGTCCTTCATCATCATAGACATGTCAATCACAATCTGTCCTTCATCATCATAGACATGTCAATCACAATCTGTCCTTGATCATCATAGACATGTCAATCACAATCTGTCCTTGATCATCATAGACATGTCAATCACAATCTGTCCTTCATCATCATAGACATGTCAATCACAATCTGTCCTTGATCATCATAGACATGTCAATCACAATCTGTCCTTGATCATCATAGACATGTCAATCACAATCTGTCCTTCATCATCATAGACATGACAATCACAATCTGTCCTTCATCATCATAGACATGTCAATCACAATCTGTCCTGATAATCATAGACATGTCAATCACAAACTGTCCTTGATCATCATAGACATGTCAATCACAATCTGTCCTTGATCATCATAGACATGTCAATCACAATCTGTCCTTGATCATCATAGACATGTCAATCACAATCTGTCCTTCATCATCATAGACATGTCAATCACAATCTGTCCTTGATCATCATAGACATGTCAATCACAATCTGTCCTTGATCATCATAGACATGTCAATCACAATCTGTCCTTCATCATCATAGACATGTCAATCACAATCTGTCCTTCATCATCATAGACATGTCAATCACAATCTGTCCTTGATCATCATAGACATGTCAATCACAATCTGTCCTTGATCATCATAGACATGTCAATCACAATCTGTCCTTCATCATCATAGACATGTCAATCACAATCTGTCCTTCATCATCATAGACATGTCAATCACAATCTGTCCTTGATAATCATAGACATGTCAATCACAATCTGTCCTTCATCATCATAGACATGTCAATCACAATCTGTCCTTGATAATCATAGACATGTCAATCACAAACTGTCCTTGATCATCATAGACATGTCAATCACAATCTGTCCTTGATCATCATAGACATGTCAATCACAATCTGTCCTTCATCATCATAGACATGTCAATCACAATCTGTCCTTCATCATCATAGACATGTCAATCACAATCTGTCCTTGATCATCATAGACATGTCAATCACAATCTGTCCTTGATCATCATAGACATGTCAATCACAATCTGTCCTTCATCATCATAGACATGTCAATCACAATCTGTCCTTCATCATCATAGACATGTCAATCACAATCTGTCCTTGATAATCATAGACATGTCAATCACAAACTGTCCTTGATCATCATAGACATGTCACTCACAATCTGTCCTTGACCATCATAGACATGTCAATCACAATCTGTCCTTCATCATCATAGACATGTCAATCACAAACTGTCCTTGATCATCATAGACATGTCACTCACAATCTGTCCTTGACCATCATAGACATGTCAATCACAATCTGTCCTTGATCATCATAGACATGACAATCACAATCTGTCCTTGATAATCATAGACATGTCAATCACAATCTGTCCTTCATCATCATAGACATGTCAATCACAATCTGTCCTTGATCATCATAGACATGTCAATCACAATCTGTCCTTCATCATCATAGACATGTCAATCACAATCTGTCCTTCATCATCATAGACATGTCAATCACAATCTGTCCTTGATAATCATAGACATGTCAATCACAAACTGTCCTTGATCATCATAGACATGTCAATCACAATCTGTCCTTGATCATCATAGACATGTCAATCACAATCTGTCCTTGATCATCATAGACATGTCAATCACAATCTGTCCTTCATCATCATAGACATGTCAATCACAATCTGTCCTTCATCATCATAGACATGTCAATCACAATCTGTCCTTGATAATCATAGACATGTCAATCACAAACTGTCCTTGATCATCATAGACATGTCAATCACAATCTGTCCTTGATCATCATAGACATGTCAATCACAATCTGTCCTTGATCATCATAGACATGTCAATCACAATCTGTCCTTGATCATCATAGACATGTCAATCACAATCTGTCCTTGATCATCATAGACATGTCAATCACAATCTGTCCTTCATCATCATAGACATGTCAATCACAATCTGTCCTTCATCATCATAGACATGTCAATCACGATCTGTCCTTGATCATCATAGACATGTCAATCACAATCTGTCCTTGATCATCATAGACATGTCAATCACAATCTGTCCTTGATCATCATAGACATGTCAATCACAATCTGTCCTTGATCATCATAGACATGTCAATCACAATCTGTCCTTCATCATCATAGACATGTCAATCACAATCTGTCCTTCATCATCATAGACATGTCAATCACAATCTGTCCTTGATCATCATAGACATGTCAATCACAATCTGTCCTTCATCATCATAGACATGTCAATCACAATCTGTCCTTCATCATCATAGACATGTCAATCACAATCTGTCCTTGATCATCATAGACATGTCAATCACAATCTGTCCTTCATCATCATAGACATGTCAATCACAATCTGTCCTTCATCATCATAGACATGTCACTCACAATCTGTCCTTCATCATCATAGACATGTCAATCACAATCTGTCCTTGATCATCATAGACATGTCAATCACAATCGTCCTTCATCATCATAGACATGTCAATCACAATCTGTCCTTGATCATCATGGACATGTCAATCACAATCTGTCCTTGATCATCATAGACATGTCAATCACAATCTGTCCTTGATCATCATAGACATGTCAATCACAATCTGTCCTTCATCATCATAGACATGTCAATCACGATCTGTCCTTCATCATCATAGACATGTCAATCACAATCTGTCCTTGATCATCATAGACATGTCAATCACAATCTGTCCTTCATCATCATAGACATGTCAATCACAATCTGTCCTTCATCATCATAGACATGTCAATCACAATCTGTCCTTGATCATCATAGACATGTCAATCACAATCTGTCCTTGATCATCATAGACATGTCAATCACAATCTGTCCTTCATCATCATAGACATGTCAATCACAATCTGTCCTTGATCATCATAGACATGTCAATCACAATCTGTCCTTGATCATCATAGACATGTCAATCACAATCTGTCCTTCATCATCATAGACATGTCAATCACAATCTGTCCTTGAATCATCATAGACATGTCAATCACAATCTGTCCTTGATCATCATAGACATGTCAATCACAATCTGTCCTTGATCATCATAGACATGTCCAATCACAATCTGTCCTTCATCATCATACGACATGTCAATCACAATCTGTCCTTCATCATCATAGACATGTCAATCACAATCTGTCCTTCATCATCATAGACATGTCAATCACAATCTGTCCTTCATCATCATAGACATGTCAATCACAATCCTGTCCTTGATCATCATAGACATGTCAATCACAATCTGTCCTTGATCATCATAGACATGTCAATCACAATCTGTCCTTGATCATCATAGACATGTCAATCACAATCTGTCCTTGATCATCATAGACATGTCAATCACAATCTGTCCTTCATCATCATAGACATGTCAATCACAATCTGTCCTTCATCATCATAGACATGTCAATCACAATCTGTCCTTGATCATCATAGACATGTCAATCACAATCTGTCCTTCATCATCATAGACATGTCAATCACAATCTGTCCTGATCATCATAGACATGTCAATCACAATCTGTCCTTCATCATCATAGACATGTCAATCACAATCTGTCCTTCATCATCATAGACATGTCAATCACAATCTGTCCTTGATCATCATAGACATGTCAATCACAATCTGTCCTTGATCATCATAGACATGTCAATCACCATCTGTCCTTGATCATCATATCATGTCACTCACAATCTGTCCTTCATCATCATAGACATGTCAATCACAATCTGTCCTTGATCATCATAGACATGTCAATCACAATCTGTCCTTCATCATCATAGACATGTCAATCACAATCTGTCCTTCATCATCATAGACATGTCAATCACAATCTGTCCTTCATCATCATAGACATGTCAATCACAATCTGTCCTTCATCATCATAGACATGTCAATCACAATCTGTCCTTGATCATCATAGACATGTCAATCACAATCTGTCCTTCATCATCATAGACATGTCAATCACAATCTGTCCTTCATCATCATAGACATGTCAATCACAATCTGTCCTTGATCATCATAGACATGTCAAACACAATCTGTCCTTGATCATCATAGACATGTCAATCACAATCTGTCCTTGATCATCATAGACATGTCAATCAAAAACTGTCCTTGATCATCATAGACAATGTCAATCACAATCTGTCCTTCATCATCATAGACATGTCAATCACAATCTGTCCTTCATCATCATAGACATGTCAATCACAATCTGTCCTTCATCATCATAGACATGTCAATCACAATCTGTCCTTGATAATCATAGACATGTCAATCACAATCTGTCCTTGATAATCATAGACATGTCAATCACAATCTGTCCTTGATAATCATAGACATGTCACTCACAATCTGTCCTTGATCATCATAGACATGTCAATCACAATCTGTCCTTGATCATCATAGACATGTCAATCACAATCTGTCCTTCATCATCATAGACATGTCAATCACAATCTGTCCTTGATCATCATAGACATGTCAATCACAATCTGTCCTTCATCATCATAGACATGTCAATCACAATCTGTCCTTCATCATCATAGACATGTCAATCACAATCTGTCCTTGATCATCATAGACATGTCAATCACAATCTGTCCTTGATCATCATAGACATGTCAATCACAATCTGTCCTTCATCATCATAGACATGTCAATCACAATCTGTCCTTCATCATCATAGACATGTCACTCACAATCTGTCCTTCATCATCATAGACATGTCAATCACAATCTGTCCTTCATCATCATAGACATGTCAATCACAATCTGTCCTTGATCATCATAGACATGTCAATCACAATCTGTCCTTCATCATCATAGACATGTCAATCACAATCTGTCCTTGATCATCATAGACAAGTCAATCACAATCTGTCCTTGATCATCATAGACATGTCAATCACAATCTGTCCTTCATCATCATAGACATGTCACTCACAATCTGTCCTTGACATCATAGACATGTCAATCACAATCTGTCCTTCATCATCATTGACATGTCAATCACAATCTGTCCTTGATCATCATAGACATGTCAATCACAATCTGTCCCTTGATCATCATAGACATGTCAATCACATCTGTCTTCATCATCATAGACATGTCAATCACAATCTGTCCTTGATCATCATAGACATGTCAATCACAATCTGTCCTTCATCATCATAGACATGTCAATCACAATCTGGTCCTTCATCATCATAGACATGTCAATCACAATCTGTCCTTGATAATCATAGACATGTCAATCAACAACCTGTCCTTGATCATCATAGACATGTCAATCACAATCTGTCCTTGATCATCATAGACATGTCAATCACAATCTGTCCTTGATCATCATAGACATGTCAATCACAATCTGTCCTTGATCATCATAGACATGTCAATCACAATCTGTCCTTCATCATCATAGACATGTCCCAATCACAATCTGTCCTTGATAATCATAGACATGTCAATCACAAAACTGTCCTTGATCATCATAGACATGTCAATCACAATCTGTCCTTGATCATCATAGACATGTCAATCACAATCCTGTCCTTGATCTTCATAGACATGTCAATCACAATCTGTCCTTGATCATCATAGACATGTCAATCACAATCTGTCCTTGATCATCATTAGGACATGTCAATCACAATCTGTCCTTCATCATCATAGACATGTCAATCACAATCTGTCCTTCATCATCATAGACATGTCAATCACAATCTGTCCTTGATCATCATAGACATGTCAATCACAATCTGTCCTTGATCATCATAGACATGTCAATCACAATCTGTCCTTGATCATCATAGACATGTCAATCACAATCTGTCCTTGATCATCCTAGACATGTCAATCACAATCTGTCCTTGATCATCATAGACATGTCAATCACAATCTGTCCTTGATCATCATAGACATGTCAATCACAATCTGTCCTTCATCATCATAGACATGTCAATCACAATCTGTCCTTCATCATCATAGACATGTCAATCACAATCTGTCCTTCATCATCATAGACATGTCAATCACAATCTGTCTTGATAATCATAGACATGTCAATCACAATCTGTCCTTGATCATCATAGACATGTCAATCACAATCTGTCCTTGATCATCATAGACATGTCAATCACAATCTGTCCTTGATCATCATAGACATGTCAATCACAATCTGTCCTTCATCATCATAGACATGTCAATCACAATCTGTCCTTCATCATCATAGACATGTCAATCACAATCTGTCCTTCATCATCATAGACATGTCAATCACAATCTGTCCTTCATCATCATAGACATGTCAATCACAATCTGTCCTTGATCATCATAGACATGTCAATCACAATCTGTCCTTCATCATCATAGACATGTCAATCAAAATCTGTCCTTCATCATCATAGACATGTCAATCACAATCTGTCCTTCATCATCATAGACATGTCAATCACAATCTGTCCTTGATCATCATAGACATGTCAATCACAATCTGTCCTTCATCATCATAGACATGTCAATCACAATCTGTCCTTCATCATCATAGACATGTCAATCACAATCTGTCCTTGATCATCATAGACATGTCAATTCACCAATCTTTCCTTGATCATCATAGACATGTCAATCACAATCTGTCCTTCATCATCATAGACATGTCAATCACAATCTGTCCTTCATCATCATAGACATGTCAATCACAATCTGTCCTTGATCATCATAGACATGTCAATCACAATCTGTCCTTGATCATCATAGACATGTCAATCACAATCTGTCCTTGATCATCATAGACATGTCAATCACAATCTGTCCTTCATCATCATAGACATGTCAATCACAAACTGTCCTTGATCATCATAGACATGTCAATCACAATCTGTCCTTGATCATCATAGACATGTCAATCACAATCTGTCCTTCATCATCATAGACATGTCAATCACAATCTGTCTTCATCATCATAGACATGTCAATCACAATCTGTCCTTCATCATCATAGACATGTCAATCACAATCTGTCCTTGATCATCATAGACATGTCAATCACAATCTGTCTTCATCATCATAGACATGTTCATCACAATCTGTCCTTCATCATCATAGACATGTCAATCACAATCTGTCCTTGATCATCATAGACATGTCAATCACAATCTGTCCTTCATCATCATAGACATGTCACTCACAATCTGTCCTTCATCATCATAGACATGTCAATCACAATCTGTCCTTGATCATCATAGACATGTCAACCACAATCTGTCCTTGATCATCATAGACATGTCAATCACAATCTGTCCTTGATCATCATAGACATGTCAATCACAATCTGTCCTTGATCATCATAGACATGTCAATCACAATCTGTCCTTGATCATCATAGACATGTCAATCACAATCTGTCCTTCATCATCATAGACATGTCAATCACAATCTGTCCTTGATCATCATAGACATGTCAATCACAATCTGTCCTTGATCATCATAGACATGTCAATCACAATCTGTCCTTGATCATCATAGACATGTCAATCACAATCTGTCCTTGATCATCATAGACATGTCAATCACAATCTGTCCTTCATCATCATAGACATGTCAATCACAATCTGTCCTTCATCATCTAGACATGTCAATCACAATCTGTCCTTCATCATCATAGACATGTCAATCACAATCTGTCCTTCATCATCATAGACATGTCAATCACAATCTGTCCTTCATCATCATAGACATGTCAATCACAATCTGTCCTTCATCATCATAGACATGTCAATCACAATCTGTCCTTCATCATCATAGACATGTCAATCACAATCTGTCCTTCATCATCATAGACATGTCAATCACAATCTGTCCTTCATCATCATAGACATGTCACTCACAATCTGTCCTTCATCATCATAGACATGTCAATCACAATCTGTCCTTGATCATCATAGACATGTCAACCACAATCTGTCCTTCATCATCATAGACATGTCAATCACAATCTGTCCTTGATCATCATAGACATGTCAATCACAATCTGTCCTTCATCATCATAGACATGTCAATCACAATCTGTCCTTGATCATCATAGACATGTCAATCACAATCTGTCCTTGATCATCATAGACATGTCAATCACAATCTGTCCTTGACCATCATAGACATGTCAATCACAATCTGTCCTTGATCATCATAGACATGTCAATCACAATCTCTGTACAACTCGTGCATGAGATTGCTTCATCATAGCATTCGAACTCGTTAGATTGACATGGGACTCACCTGCGGGCTCGGGCATTTAAGATATCTAACTCGTAGAGTGCTATAAAGAAGCAATCATGCACCAGTTGCGTGAATAAACGATATTGACGAGAACTCCTTGGACTGTTCATGTTCGGTAATGATTGCAAACGGTTTTGCAGGAATATCTGGAGAAGCTGAGACAAATCCGAATGCAGAACTTCCACGAGAGAAGAAATATTCATGAGAAAATGCGAAACCCAAGCAGTGAAGACGATTTGCGGAGGAAGAAAATCGAGCAATTGAAAGTAAGAATATTGGTTGAATTTTGCACACTTTGCTTTATGGTTCCAAGGTCGGAGCTCCAATCCTATCCGCACCGGCCTCTGTATGACCGAAAACTGAATTTTCTCTTCTAATACATAATCCTCTTCCACTGCCTATTTATCATTTTTGTCTTATTCGTAGATGCAAGCTGAAGAAAGAGCGAATCGTCTGAAGCAGCAACTGGAGCAGAAACGAATCGAAGCAATGAATAAAGAAAAGGAAAGATTGAAGCAAATGAAAGAAGATCTTGCGGCACAAAGAGCGAAAAAGTCTGAAGAGGATAACCGTGTGTTAATGCCGAAAGCGAAGCAGTCAGACGATGACAATCGAGTGCTAATGCCGAGAAGGTAACGTAATATTTATGCTCTCAGCTAAATATAAAGTTTTCTGTTACTACTTATACCACGGCTTAGACAGTAGTAACTGAGTCTTTAAAATCTGCTGATAGAATACAATTCTGAAATTTTGAATGAAATTTTGAGTGATAATAATTGGCACTATTGGTTTGCAGAAGCCCGCTACCCCCTGATCCCGTTCCTGTCCTCCAACCTGGTCCATCCATCACCTCTGTGATGAACCAAATATCACCAGGCGGTGATGGTCCTTCCATAGAGCAGCAGCAGCAGCAAACAAAGAAGAAGAAAGAGAACATTCTCCGCCGCCTGAATGCTCGGAAAGCGAACGACTCCGAAGCCCGTAGTCAATGGGAGAAAGGAGAAGTGGATCTCGCAGCGCTTCCTCTTGAAGTGACTGCCTCGCAGATGGAAGTGTCACACGCTCCGGCTGCTGAGACGCCCAGGAAGCAATGGGGCGGGGTAGGAGGGACTGTGATGAACGCTCTTCAACAAGCAGACATTTCCACGACTTTCGTTCAAGGTGAGAGGAGATCGGAGTGGGGAGGTGTGGGTGGAACGGTGATGAATGCGCTCCAACACGCTGAGGTGTCAAATTCATCCGATCAAGGTGAGAAAAAAGAGAGTGAAGTAACCAAACCTCATGAATACTCACTGTGAGAAGCAAGCGACTAACCAATAACAGAGTTGTCGTGGGAATTCCTATGCGGTGTGGGAATGAACTTCTATCCAATGGGAATTCCCATGCGGTGTGGGAATGAACTTCTATCCAATGGGAATTCCTATGCGGTGTGGGAATGAACTTCTATCCAATGGGAATTCCTATGCGGTGTGGGAATGAACTTCTATCCAATGGGAATTCCTATGCGGTGTGGGAATGAACTTCTATCCAATGGGAATTCCTATGCGGTGTGGGAATGAACTTCTATCCAATGGGAATTCCTATGCGGTGTGGTAATGAACTTCTATCCAATGGGAATGCCTATGCGGTTTGGGAATGAACTTCTATCCAATGGGAATGCCTATGAATGCGGTTTGGGGAAATGAACTTCTATCCAACTGGGAATTCCTATGCTGGTAGGTGTGGGAATGGAACTTTCTATCCAATGGGAATTCCTATCGGTGTGGGGATGAAACTTCTATCCAATTGGGAATTTCCTATCGGTGTGGGAATGAACTTTCTATCCAATGGGGGGAATATGTGGGAATGAAAATTCTATCCAATGGGAATTCCTTATGCGGTGTTGGGAATGAACTTTCTATTCCAATGGGCAATTCCTATGCGGTGTGGGAATGAACTTCTATCCAATGGGAATTCCTATGCGGTGTGGGAATGAACTTCTATCCAATGGGAATTCCGATGCGGTGTGGGACTGAACTTCTATCAAATGGGACTTCCTATGCGGTGTGGGAATGAACTTCTATCCAATGGAATTCTAATGCTGGTGTGGGAATCGGAACTTCTAATCCAATGGGATTCCGAAGCGGTGTGGGAATGAACTTCTATCTCCAATGGGAATTCCTATGCGGTGTGGGATATGAACTTCTATCCAATGGGAATTCCCTATGCGGTGTGGGACATGAACTTCTATCCCAATGGGAATATCCTATGCGGTGTGGGAATGAACTTCTATCCAATGGGAATTCCTATGCGGTGTGGGAATGAACTTCTATCCAATGGGAATTCCTATGCGGTGTGGGAATGAACTTCTATCCAATGGGAATTCCTATGCGGTGTGGGAATGAACTTCTATCCAATGGGAATTCCTATGCGGTGTGGTACATCAGTACTTTCCTTTGCTCACTATATGGTGGTGTAATATTGTTATGAACTTCAGTATATACATGCATATGTGACAGACGAATGGTGTACTGTTCGAACATGTCTAATTCTGTAGAAAATGATGCACTCCTGTACCGCGTCGGAATTCCCATGCGCAGATGTGGGGATGAAAAATCGTCTATCACGACAACTCTGAGGATTTTATGAATGCGCTTTCATAATTTGCCTTCCAAACTTGATACTAACCTCTTTGCCTGAATGAATGAATGAAATCAGAACTTTGTTTAAGGGGCTTGTCGTGAAAAGATTTCTAGGACACTTTACATGTGAAAATATACACAAAAGACAGACTAGCAGATGCAATGAAGCAGACAAGGAAAAAAGTCACTAGAGACAATTTGATAGGAAATGCGCTTTTAAAAGACGCTTAAAAGTATCTTGGTTACTTTGATTCTTCAAGGGTTCCGGTAACGCATTCCACGCACGAGTAGCAGCAGAGATGACGAGGTTCGATGAAGTGGCCGAGCGGAGACGGGAACGATGAGGTTGGCTTGAGACAGAGATTAATTCTTCATATAGATACGCAGGTACCAGATGCAGACTACACTTGGTGACAATGGTCAGTAGGCGTTGTTTGATTCTCGCATGGATTGGGGCTAAGTTCTTTCAATAGTTCATATCAACAGTAGGCATCCATGTGCGCTTCTTCATTGAACGCAAGTCAAAGCTCTGTGTTCCTGAAAATTCGTGTGGAAAGGTTTGATGAAGGTTCTCAGACTCTTAGCTGAGCTATCAGAATAACATGTCACTGGGCTGTGTATCGACTTTCAATGACGACACTGTGATCGTGCCGTGGAACAGCAGAGAACATAACATTTGCAGTTCATTGAGTCTGCATCCGTTAGCCAGCAATGAACCACATTTTCCTGTAACCCGTTTGACTATATACACACCTCTTCACGCTTTGTATTCGGCGCTGAGTTGAACTTATGGAGAATTCTTTCTTCATTCAGGCATTATTGACATCTTCTGATCCGAATGTTTCATATCCAATCCTTATCCTCTTCCAGGCAGCATCGATATGCCCTCGGAATCTTCCAGTGGAAGTGTTGGCAGAACTGTCAATTTACAGAGGAAGGGAACATTCAAGAAAGACAAAGCGCCAGCTGGTAAGTTGTGCATTTCTCAAGCACTAATTGAAGTATTCTATGTCTTTCATTTGCTATTCATTTTGCACGTCAGTTGTTTTTATGCTTGCTGTTCCTTAGTTGCACACGTCATTTCTTCGTAGAAGCTCCAGAAATAGCGGAAAATGTAAAGAGCCAGCCTAAAGACAGTCTATCAACCCCTGCTGAAGAAAGCTCAACCAAAGAAACAGACGAAACACCAGCCTCTGAACCAAAACCAGCAGTGGAGAATTCCTCAACCCATGGTGTAGACCAACCAGCAGTGGAGAATTCGTCAACCCATGGTGTAGACCAACCACCAGTGGAGAATTCGTCAACCCATGGTGGATAGAACACAACCATCAGTGGAGAATTCGTCAACCCCCATGCAGACCAACCGGCAGTGGAGAATTCGTCAACCCATGGTGTAGACCAACCAGCAGTGGAGAATTCGTCAACCCATGGTGTAGACCAACCAGCAGTGAAGAATTCGTCAACCCATGGTGTAGACCAACCAGCAGTGGAGAATTCGTCAACCCATGCTGCAGACCAACCAGCAGTGGAGAATTCGTCAACCCATGGTGTAGACCAACCAGCAGTGGAGAATTCGTCAACCCATGGTGTAGACCAACCAGCAGTGGAGAATTCGTCAACCCATGGTGTAGACCAACCAGCAGTGAAGAATTCGTCAACCCATGCTGCAGACCAACCAGCAGTGGAGAATGTGTCAGCACATGCTGTAGACCAAGCAGCAGAGGAGAACACGCCAACCCCTGATGGAGATCCAATACAGGAGAAGGCAGACGAATCAACGAAGGAGGAAGCACATCTTCCTGTGGAAAATGCAATAGAAGACGAGAAGACGACAGCTCCTGTTGAAGAGGATAAGTCCGATGAAACGCCCAGTACGTCTAGAATTGCTTATAATGTGTAGCAGTAATCAAATTTATAGCCAGTATCGGCGTCTTCAAAAGTGCTATTCTGAAGTGCACAGATATCTCACTTTGTGTAATAATGCAACTTATAAAGCACATTGAACAGAACCATAATGATATGAAATTGAAATCTCAATGCATTTAGTCGCCTGGTGCCTATCTACCGATTCGCTTGACCCTCATATGATATTTAGCTCTCAATTTCATCATAATGAATCTGTTCAATGGATTTTGCAACATCACAATGACCGCTTTAAGTGACTATGACGATACAACATGAAATTGACTTTGACATTTCAAGTAATTGGTTATTCGACAAATGTCCCGTTGCATTAATTATGATTGTTAGGTTTTAGTAAACTCCCAATGTGTTGCATCGAAGGATTGTTAACTTAGTTTCGAATTCACATAAAACCACGTCATCACTTATTGCCTATAGACCTTTAGCACTGCCTTCATGGATGTTGGATAGGTTACACTTCCGAAGTTGTATGATTGCTTGTCGTGATGGATAACGGAATAGCTTGTAAACGAATAGCTTGTTGCGAATTCATCACTTCAGCCTTCCCAAAGACTTGCAAACATCTCCTTTATGTTGGAACAAAAGTCGAATTGGAAAGGAGATGACAAAATTCATGAAATTCATCAACCATTGAAGCTGTCACTTTCCTGCATTTGACTGTTGATCTGAAACCTCATTATCTCAAAGGTGAAGTCCTTCAGACTCCGATGCAAGCAGGAAAATACCTTCTATGGAGTTCTACGTGCCATAATTTCTCTCGCGTATCGATGACGTCTAAGTCTGCACCGTAAATCCATGTGGACAAATTCGACGGCGCCTGACGTTTTACAGACGTGAGATAGCGCCGATTAGTTGACTGTTCTGTTTGCGGACAAATCTTTGTGTGAATTCGACGTTGTACAGACGTGAGATAGCGCCGAGTAGTTGACTGTTCTGTGTGCGGACAAATCTTCGTGTGAATTCGACGTTGTACAGACGTGAAATAGCGCCGATTAGTTGACTGTTCTGTGTGCGGACAAATCTTTGTGTGAATTCGACGTTGTAGAGACGTCAGATAATATCCATCGATTAGTTGACTGTTCTGTGTGCCGACAAATCTTTGTGTGAATTCGACGTTGTAGAGACGTCAGATAATATCCATCGATTAGTTGACTGTTTGTGTGCGGAGAAATCTTCGTGTGAATTCGACGTTGTAGAGACGTCAGATAATATCGATTAGTTGACTGTTCTGTGTGCGGACAAATCTTTGTGTGAATTCGACGTTGTAGAGACGTCAGATAATATCCATCGATTAGTTGACTGTTTGTGTGCGGAGAAATCTTTGTGTGAATTCGACGTTGTAGAGACGTCAGATAATATCCATCGATTAGATGAACTGTATTGTTGCGGAGAAATCATCGTGTGAATTCGCCGTTTGTAGAAGAACGTCAGATAATACGATTAGTTGACTGATCTGTGTTGCGGACAAATCTTTGGTGGAATTCGACGTTGTAGAGACGTCAGAATAATACCATCGAATTAGTTGAACTGTTTCTGTGGTTGCCGACAAATCATTGTGTGAATTACGACGTTGTAGAGACGTCCAATAATATCCATACGATTAGTTGACTGTTTGTGTGCGGAGAAATCTTCGTGTGAATTCGACGTTGTAGAGACGTCAGATAGCGCCGATTAGTTGACTGTTCTGTGTGCGGACAAATCTTCGTGTGAATTCGACGTTGTACAGACGTGAAATAGCACCGATTAGTTGACTGTTCTGTTTGCGGACAAATCTTTGTGTGAATTCGACGTTGTACAGACGTGAGATAGCGCCGAGTAGTTGACTGTTCTGTTTGCGGTGACAAATCTTTGTTGAATTCGACGTTGTACAGACGTGAGATAGCGCCGAGTAGTTGACTGTTCTGTGTGCGGAGAAATCTTCGTGTGAATTCGACGTTGTAGAGACGTCAGATAATATCGATTAGTTGACTGTTCTGTGTGCGGACAAATCTTCGTGTGAATTCGACGTTGTACAGACGTGAAATAGCACCGATTAGTTGACTGTTCTGTTTGCGGACAAATCTTTGTGTGAATTCGACGTTGTACAGACGTGAGATAGCGCCGAGTAGTTGACTGTTCTGTGTGCGGAGAAATCTTCGTGTGAATTCGACGTTGTAGAGACGTCAGATAATATCGATTAGTTGACTGTTCTGTGTGCGGACAAATCTTTGTGTGAATTCGACGTTGTAGAGACGTCAGATAATATCCATCGATTAGTTGACTGTTCTGTGTGCGGACAAATCTTCGTGTGAATTCGACGTTGTACAGACGTCAGATAATATCGATTAGTTGACTGTTCTGTGTGCGGACAAATCTTTGTGTGAATTCGACGTTGTAGAGACGTCAGATAACATCGGTTAGTTGACTGTTCCTTGATGACATTTTCTAACCATCGTCACACAAACCTTCACTTTGATTTGATTTATTTCGTGAATTCATGACGTTTTGATATCACACATGAATTGTTCAGTGCACCATTGTGTTGTGATTTGCTTTGCTGTGATCTTCAGATGACTCTGCTGATGCACACGACGCTGCCATTGACGAACTTGTACAGGAAGCTTTGAAGAAGCAGGAAGCAGATGAAAATGCGGCTCCGAAAATATTGCCGAAGCCTGATAATCCACTTCGAGGCAAGTCCAGAGACTGTACACAAGGCTGGGAGACTCGGAGAAGAACATTCGAATGTCATCGTTCTGAGAAAGTAGTTCTTCCTTCCGCGCCTCCCAGCCTCGCATTGACGACAGCGTCTTCTCCCTACACGGAAGGCATTCTGTGTGTTCTGGATCTTTCACTGCCATGACTCTCATTTTCCAGGGAAATGGAGGTCTCCCGCTGACGTGGTGAAGCAAGAAGGAGAAGGGATCCTCTTCCACAAACTGAAGACTCAGTCAGCCGTCGACGCGCCCGAGGAGGACTCCCTGGAGGTGGAGGACTTGGACGAAGAGAAGGAGGAATTGCACGCGTTGCAGCAGAGTTATCAGATCGCTCTCTCACAGATGGAAGAAGAGGATGATGAAGGCGAGGAGAGCAGTGAAGACGAGAAGACGACGACGGAAGACGTCCCGGAGAAGAAGGACATGAGACTTGGACTGACCACAGGCAAGTTTGACGTCAACAACACGTCCGTGCTGAGGACCTGCTCTCTCCCGGACCTCACCAAACTCTTCACCGGCGAGGCAGAGGAGGGAGAAGGACTGAAGCGGGCGAAGAGCTCGGAGAATCACCGCTCACTGGTGTCCAGCATCGAAGAGGAGGAAGAAGAAGAAGTCGAAGAAGAAGAAGAAGTCGAAGAGGAGGATGAGGAGGTGAGGACGAGGACGTCATGAGAATTACTGAACCTTCAACAGTCTTAATAATGTTTGTAGACTTTGCACTCGCCACGGAGCCGTTCCTCACTGTGTCACTCTCATTCTTCCTGTCCTGAGTGTTTAGCAAGAAGGCAGTGTGTTCTTAGGTTCGACCAGACCAAGAATACCAGTCACTGATAGTGACCTAGATAGTGGAATGCGCAGATTGTTGACATGAGCAGTTGGACATTCACTAGATTGCTTCAAATTTCCCTCAGGCCATTAGTGAAAGTACTGAGAATAGCTATTTTCTGATTTATTTCGTGTCACTAAATGTGTGGCTAGTAGCGACAATGCGCTTAATTTCACGAATCGATTTCTTTGATGACTACTGAGAAAATCAGCAACATAAATCTATTCACTCAGTAACAGATCAATAATGAAATTAGCGAGACAAATTGTGCCTAGAAATCTATGCACCCACAAGCCCTTAACAATCTATGTTTCTGAATGATTTGTGGTATCAAACTCTCGTGAATTCCCAATCTGCCTCCGTACTGCGTGCCCAGGTAGGTTGACTCGAGTTTAGATGGCCCGAATCAGTCAAAACCATGCAGAGAATCCTTCATCAGCAGGATGTCCATGAAAGCGCGAATTTAAGAGTTCTACGCATTTTCTACCTCTGTGTCAGAAATTTCCAGGTGAATTTCATATTTCTCCAATTCAAAGTCAGATATATGTTAGCAGTCTCCAATTTGAAGATCTCTGAAATTCCATCGAAAAAATATACATGGAAAGGGCACTGGTAGAATTCCATGCATAGATATTTCGCACTGATCATAGAAATAGCTCCAGTCTAATAAAATATCATTGTCTTTAGAATCATTCATCCTGCTGTCACTGCTCCGGTTGATGCAGAAGCGCAGGTCGTTGAAATGACGAACGTCACTCTCAAGAGGACCATGTGCTCCTTCTATCGTCACAACAATGACAAGCGTTCCAGCATTATCAGAGTGTCATTACTGCTTCCTCGATGAGATAGGTGACTGACAGCTAGTTCATTCAATGTCAGAAATCATCCTCGTTCGTGCGGTTGACTTTCACTGAGCCAACGACCTACTGCGGACTCGAAAACATGATGAATTTAACAGCAGTCAATTTATAAAGCAGAATGATATGTTTTCGAGGATGATTCCTGATATTGGATAACCTGACAGCTATTCAGCTAAGTTCGTTATCTTTTCATCGGTTGAAGATGGAGCTCAAACCATTTACTGTATCGATGAATTGTTTCCTTATCGAATTGAAGGTCCTTGTAGTGGCAAGTGTATTAACATCCTGCATCAATCCATCGCATGATTTCAGGGCAAACGTCCATTTCTCCCTCGAGTAAGCCATCAGTTTTCTTTCTAAATTGTCATGTAGTGCTCTGACTTGCTGTGATCAATTTTATTTCCTGTGAATTACTCAATAATGCAGAATGCAGTGTGTTTTCATTGCTTCAACTTTCAGCTTGACACTGTAGAAGGCACGTAAGTTCACCTCATTTTCCCTCTGTCGAAAACGTCTCAATTTGGGACGATTCTTAATGTATCAGACTGATGGGAGTGGACCATGACTAGCTTGATCCGTTCGGAGTTCGGACGACAAGGCGTTCGTATCGATAGCAGCGGCGGTAAAGGAAGATATCACCGGCACCATGGCTTGTTCTGCTAACTGATGAAAGACGTTCGTATCGATAGCAGCGGCGGTAAAGGAAGATATCACCGGCACCATGGCTTGTTCTGCTAACTGATGAAAGACGTTCGTATCGATAGCAGCGGCGGTAAAGGAAGATATCACCGGCACCATGGCTTGTTCTGCTAACTGATGAAAGACGTTCGTATCGATAGCAGCGGCGGTAAAGGAAGATATCACCGGCACCATGGCTTGTTCTGCTAACTGATGAAAGATTTCTTCCGGCAGGAGGATGAGAAACGACCGCCACCACGCGGGAACAGGCGGCTGGCCCACCGAAAACCCGACAACTCCCCGGGCCTCTTGCCAGAAAGATGATGAGGGATGGGCGTCGCTCCCCAGGGATGGGGGTTGGATTGCACTGCTAACAGGCCCCATCCTTGGCAATGATTAGGCTGATCCGCTCAGAGCTCGGACGACAAGGCGTTCGTATCGATAGCAGCGGCGGTAAAGGAAGATATCACCGGCACCATGGCTTATGTGTTCCGTCTGTGCTCAGCTGTAGGTTACACATTTCGCATTGGTCTGCAATTACCATCTTTTTATCTCCGCGATCATGCAGTCTGCGAGAAGTTGTAATAAACAGGAAATTAATGGCTCTTTGAATACATCAAGTTTTATTCAATTTCATCTTCTGACTGAGAAAGATGAAGGTAGAGAACGTTGATGGTGAATTTTCCTTGGGTGTTTATTCTGTCAGCATCTGTTGGTTCATCGCTATACTCATGACAACATTCCTGTCCAAGTCTCTCATCGTTCGAGCCAGTGCTCATTTCTAGGCTGCTGAAAGCGGCGAGCGCTTCGGCAGATGGTTGGCAGCACCGCCGCTAACAACACGCTCTTTCCCTGTAGCTATTCAAATGATAGATATCCTATAACGCTCAATCAGCTGCAACAAAGCTTGAAATACACGCAGATATCTGGCTACAAGATTCTATGCAGATGGGACCTGCAGGTCCGATATAGTCTCAGTGAGACATGATGACCCACACAGTGTTCTTGGTGAGGCCAGAGCTCTGAGGGATCATTTTCAAATGACAGCTGATCACAAGACAGGGAATATGCACAGGCTAAACGCATGTGAGACACAGCTCACGCTTCACAGTTCAAAAGTATTCACTCAAATTGGATCGGATTTTGCATGTGGACGCGTTTTTCTTGGATGTGACGTTTCGTGATCAAGATCTACAGGTTGTGAACAAATTTAGGGAGATTAGTACCA
The DNA here is from genome assembly GCA_907163375.1 of Prostheceraeus crozeri. Taxonomy (NCBI): domain Eukaryota; kingdom Metazoa; phylum Platyhelminthes; order Polycladida; family Euryleptidae; genus Prostheceraeus; species Prostheceraeus crozeri. Next base: position 32,661 of record CAJQUW010008095.1, on the reverse strand, counting down.
CACCGCCTGTTCTACAGTTTCAAAGGAACCAATACCAATATGGCATCCTCTCCTGTCGTACCATGAAGCTTTTGTTTAGGAAAAGGAGAATACCAGCCGAGTCAACGAGACATTCCCTCCGTTCTCAGTCTTTGTGGCTGTTCAATGAAGAGGTCAGGGTGATGTATTAGATTCCCCCAACACTCTTCTGAACATGACGAACACACGGCAAAGTCTATCTCTACAATGTGGAGTTCATTCACGGATTCATTCATTTCTCCTCTCATTTCTGTCTAATTCTGTGATGACAACAGCTTCATTCGACGTCAATAATGTTCTGATTCATAATCAAAGCATTGACGTCATCACAATGCGTCTCTGCTTCCTGTCAATGTATTGTTCAGGTTGTATGAGTGCTGTTTGTCAGCTGAATTTGATCGTGATCGCATCAGGTGATGAACTGTATTACATGAACAAGACAGGAAGAGGTTCGCTTTGATGCACTGATTCCACGATGGAGATCATGATGTTTTGTCATCTCATTTCGTAACCCGGTTGTTGGGACTGTGTTTCATGTCTGTCTGATGATGGCAATTTCACCTGCTCCCGATTACTGGATCCTCAGAAGACTCAAATTTGTGAAACATGTCATGATTGCTGCTCAAAAGCGATATATTGTACGCTACTGTGCCAAATGATGCTATATTTGAAGAAAAATAGTACAGAGCTGATCATCAAAACGGACCGCCTATTTTTAGCTGAAATTCAGTTCATTCGCACACCTTCCGTCTTCCTGTACAACAATATGCCATACCATCATTCCAGAGCTTGCATTCTCAGCTTTCAAAAGAGATTTGATAGACTTGTATCCGTTATTGTATTTGCTGAGCAGTACTCAAAATATGAAAGTCACTCAATTTAAAATTGCAATTTTTCAGTAGGAAGACATGTGAGTGTGATAATGAATCAGGCACGAAGAGAACGAGCATTTTCTGAGCTTTCTTCTGATATACCGGTCATCAAAATCGGTGAACCAGGAAGAAATTATTGATATCGTGAAGTTATCACAAAATCATGACACTTTTGACTGAAAATGTTGTTATATTCTCACGTTTTCATCAAAAATGTTTGGTATCTTCAGAATCCTTGCGATGTAGGGAGTTTGAATATGTAAGTTTTACTCAGTCAGGCTCAATAGTTGTTCTTTTTCAAACTTCTTCAATATTTTTTCTATTTCCGCTAAAGTACACAAACAATGCAAAGTGAACGAAGGTTCAAAACAAAACACTTAACATGGCATGTCTTTGTTCTCTCACACTGACTGCAGATTGTTTCCCTCAATTGTTTGTGCACTGTTGGGGAAGGGAGAAAATATCGAAAAAGTTAGTTGTAGATATTCAAACTCCTTACATCGCAAGGATTCTGAAAATACCGAACTTGAACATTTTTGATGAAAACGTGAAAATATAACAACATTTTCAGTCAAGATTTTATGATAACTTCACGGCATCACTGACTTTTTCATAGTTCACCGATTTTGATGACCAGTATATCAAAAGAGAGCTCAGAAAATGCTCGTTCTACCCGTGCCTGATTCATTATCATACTCACATGTCTTCCTACTGAAAAATTGCGATTTGCAAATTGAGTGACTTTCATATTTTGAGCACTGCTCAGCAAATACAACAGCGGATGCAAGTGTATCATAGCTCATTTCAAAGCTGAAGATGTACGCTCTTGAATGATGTATGGCATATTGCTATGCGACAAGATTGAAAGACATGAGAATCAATTGAATTTCAGCGAAATCTAGGTAATATGTTTTTGATGATTAGCTCTGTAATAACCGTAAATCTTGACTATAGTCAGCTGCCGGTATCTTCCTATTGTCCCAATGAAGCCGACATCGTGACATGACGATTCAATATTCAATATCAAAATTTCAAATAGCAAGCATTTTCAAGTAAATTCGACGAAAAACATATTATCGTTGTCTTTTGTCTTCCTGCACAACTAATACAAAGTGCCGAACTTGTCAACAGAAGGTATAATAGCAAAGTTTGTCTGAATTAGTGTTTTTTTGTGTTTTATATTATAGTATTACTGAGTACAGCAACAGAATAGCGAAGACATGCCGACATCAGTAGATAGCCATGGGCGCATTGTGTATTACAGTTAGTATGTCAATAAAAGGAAATGATGATAAAATACTGATAATGATCGTGTAATGAGAGGAAAAAAGACGAATAAAGAGGAAAATCAAAACACCTTTCGGGTGCGGTTCCCTTTGTAGCCGCCGGCGGCTTTGATGGCTCATTCCTCATCATTTTAGCTGGCAATGTTTCTCTGACTGACCACTGTTCTTAGTGGTTTGCTGGAGAGTGCATGTGTGGCTGACCTGATCTGGAAATTGAACTATCATGGCTCTACCTGGCTCAAATCATGCGCAGGCTAATCATGATCATGGCTATACTTTGGCAAAAGGCTCTGGCTGCTCTGGGCTAACCTCACATTGGCTACACTCATAGTCTTAATCATGGCTATCATGGCTCTAACTTGCATGGCTACTAAGGCTCACTATGGCAAATGGCTAGGCATATGGGCTTGCTGCTGGCTTCTATCAGGCTAAGGCTAACATCAGGCTTACACTCTATGGGTCTGACTCAAGGACTGCGGGCTCATGGGACTACTGGCTACTCTAGAATGGCTCGGCTCCCTCGGCTCTCGTGGCTTACTCAGTAACTACTCATGGCTCTGCTGCTACCACTATCTAACTCTAACGGCTAAATGGCTCATCATGGCTCTTCTCTCACTGGCTACGCTACCCCTCTAACATCATGGCATCTACATGGCTGGGGCTGCAAACTCACTACTCTCTATTCCACTACTGGCTCGCTGGCGGCTGCGCTGGGAACCGCCTTTGCAGTGCTATGATCCTTACTTGTATTGCCAAATCTGCCATAGACTTTTAGAAATTTGAAATTGATACGAACTAAGATCTTGTAAACCTTTGCTTCCTTGAAGTTGGCTGTGACAGCCGAAATATTGGGTGATTATAGAAAAAAAATATATATATATGTAATAATTAATAACATCTATTGGAGCTTTGCTTCTCCGCCTATCATTTTAATCAACTATGCTGCTAAAACGCAGCTTCATTCTACTTCAATGATCGTGTACATTAACAAAACATAATATCATAGCTGAAATGAAACCGATCTGATATTCAAATTCGACTTTCTATCACCGCTTGCTTTATACTCCGCTGAACATTAAATCGGCTTTACCTCCTGCATTTCAGCTAATGAACAGGGCCTATGATATTTATGCCACCGTTCCATCTTCTATCGCATTATTACGAACGATTTTGGCATCCCCGCTTTCGGAGGAAAATTGTCTTGAAATTCCGCTGTCCAATTCTCGAGATTCCTCTCTGTAACTCAATCCAAGTCTTCTCACGGAGAATTAGACGTAATGGCGCATATTTCACACTAAGACATTTAGAACACATACATTGCGGCCTGTGTCGTGGCCTACTCATTGCCCATTGTCACCTCATCCCTTCAAAGTCTTTGGAATCCTTTTCTTATCCCAGGAACCCATCGTGACACTGTTGAGGCTTTTCTTGTACGGACTCGAACTCAGCACCTTCATACTGCATGGGAAAGACCCGCTAAGCTTCGGTTGAAGACATTTGAACCATGTTCCTGTACAGAGAGTTGACTAGGTAGAAATTCATACTCTTACTTGATGAGCTGATGGGTTGACATTCATTTATCATCGCAATTAGTAGTTGGGGGAAATAGTTGGGGCTGAAGTCACCATACGGCATCATATCTGGTCTACGTTGATGAACACAATGAAGGAGTGAAGCAGGTTCACTTGAAGTCATGCGCGGAGAATGATTGCGTAGTTAGCAAGTGATTATGTAAGAATTAGATCACGCGGCAATTTCACACAGCTCTGTAGATCGGAAACGTGACCACAAAGACGATAATCATTTCTCTGTCGCTTTATTCAAAATCTGCTTTGTACGAACCAGTAGCAGGATTTTTTTTTTTTTTTTTGTGTTTGGGGGGGGGGGGGTGGGGGGGGGGGGGGGGGGGGGGGGGGGGGGGGGGGGGGGGGGGGGGGGGGGGGGGGGGGGGGGTGTGTTTTTTTTTTTTTGTTTTTTTGTGTGGTGTGTGTTTTTTTTTTTGGAGATTCCGAGATCGCAAAGAAATAATCAGAAGTGAAGAAACCTATCTGAAAGCTTGAAATTACCGATAATCATTTTAGATGACACCGTTCGATGTAACGTAGCCTTGAAGAGATTCGGGTGGGTGAGTGATACGGCGACCTCAGTGACTGAATTCTTTACTACACTGCGACTCAAAAGTCACTGGAATCGTCGACATCTCACTTTGTATGGACTTGCTTCTTTCTGACAACTGTCGTTGAGGGATTGCGATTTCATGATCCCATCATCAATGATGATTATTGAAGTGTCATTCTATCATGCACATGTATTTCATACCAACAATGACCAGCAAACATCATTTAATGGATGATATTTATGACGAATGTAGCTCATCCAAGGCAACGAACAATTCATCAAAATCTAACAAGTTATGGCCCTTTCACTCAATCGACAATACGCGATACTCGACGACCTTGAAGTATGACCTGAAGTCGTCACAATTTTCCCATTGTGGCTAAGAAGTTGTCAGCATAGCCAGATTTAGATAGAGCGTTGAGATGCCTTGCGCCCTTCCTGCCGACTTCCAGTGACACTTTCGGCGCTCGACCTCTTGACCAACAGATCGCTAGGCCAAGCACTTAACCACTATGCCACTGAGCCCAGATGCCCTTCCTGCCGACTTCCAATGACACTTTCGGGGCTCGACCTCTGGACCAACAGATCGCTAGGCCAAGCACTTAACCACTATGCCACTGAGCCCAGATGCCCTTCCTGCCGACTTCCAATGACACTTTCGGGGCTCGACCTCTTGACCAACAGATCGCTAGGGCCAAGCCACTTAGAACCACTATGCCACTGAGCCCAGATGCCCCTACGCCTGCCGACTTCTTCCAATGAACAACACTTCGGGGGCTCGACCTCTGGACGCAACCAGATCACTAGGCCAAGCAACTTAACCACTATGCCACTGAGGGCCCAGATGCCCTCTTCCCTGCCGACTTCCAATGACACATTCTCGGGGCTCCGACCTCTCTGACCAACAAGATCACTGGCTAGCCAAGCACTTAAAACCACTATGCCACTGAGCCCAGAATGCCCCTTACCTGCCGACTTCCAACTGACACTTTCGGGCTCGACCTGGACTCAACAGATCGCTAGGCCAATGCACTACTTAACCACTAATGCCCACTGAGTCCCAGAGCCCTTCCTGCCGACCTTCCAATGACACTTTCGGGGCTCACGACCTCTTGACCAACAGATCGCTAGTGCCAAGCAACTTTAACCATCTATGCACGACTGGAGCCCAGATGCCCTTCCTGCCGACTTCCAATGACACTTTCGGGGCTCGACCTCTGGACCAACAGATCGCTAGGCCAAGCACTTAACCACTATGCCACTGAGCCCAGATGCCCTTCCTGCCGACTTCCAATGACACTTTCGGGGCTCGACCTCTTGACCAACAGATCGCTAGGCCAAGCACTTAACCACTATGCCACTGAGCCCAGATGCCCTTCCTGCCGACTTCCAATACACTTTCGGGGCTCGACTCCACTCTCTGACCAACAGATCGCTAGGCCACCGCACCATTAACCCACTATGACCACTGAGCCCAGATGCCCTTGCCCTGGCCCGACTTTCCAAATGACACTTTCGGGGCTCGAACCTCCTGGACCAACAGATCGCTAGGCCAAAGCACTTATATCCACTATGCCACTGACGCCCAGATGCCCTTCCCTGCCGACTTCCAATGACACTTTTCGGGGCTCGACCCTCTGGACCAACAACAGATCACTAAGCCAAGCACTTAACACACTGGTGCACTGAGCCCAGATGGCCCTTCCTGCCGACTTCTTTCCAATGACACTCTATTACGGCTCGAACCTCTGGACTCAACAGATCCCCATAGCCAAGCACCATAACACTGTGCCACTGAGCCCAGATGCCCTTCCTGCCGACTTCCAATGACACTTTCGGGGCTCGACCTCTGGACCAACAGATCGCTAGGCCAAGCACTTCAGCACTGTGCCACTGAGCCCAGATGCCCTTCCTGCCGACTTCCAATGACACTTTCGGGGCTCGACCTCTTGACCAACAGATCGCTAGGCCAAGCACTTAACCACTATGCCACTGAGCCCAGATGCCCTTCCTGCCGACTTCCAATGACACTTTCGGGGCTCGACCTCTTGACCAACAGATCGCTAGGCCAGGCACTTCAAGCAACTGTGCCACTGAGTCCCCAGATGCCACTCCTGCCGGACATTCCAATGACACTCGTTTCGTTTCGGGGCTCGACCTCTTGACCAACAGATCGCTAGGCCAACCAACAGATCGCTAGGCCAAGCACTTAACCACTATGCCACTGAGCCCAGATGCCCTTCCTGCCGACTTCCAATGACACTTTCGGGGCTCGACCTCTTGACCAACAGATCGCTAGGCCAGGCACTTAACCACTATGCCACGGAGACCTCAGTCGAAATATGACTGCAGGTGTTTTAGCATTACATCCTCCATTTAAGCTGCTGCCTCATAAATAGGATTTTCTATTCCTGGATTATCGCATTCTCTCCGGATTTTCGAATCCCGGCATTCGTCAACAACTATTCTTTAACATGCATGTGGTGAAAAACCAGTCTATAAACTAAGAACTAACGATGACTGCTGTTGTAGCACTCATACAACCGGTACATACATCAAGCACGCTTATTACAGTATCAATACCAACATAGTCCTACAAGTTCGGATGGATTGAAAGAGTCGGACAAATTATTTCTGTTGAAGTCAGTTTTATTCAAGAAGATTTGATAACTAATTCAGCAGACGGGAAACAGCAGCGCGGCTTGACGGATTTGAACCATCAACATCATCATGCAAATGTTTTCATTCACATTACTTGCTTTGGAGAATCAATGCTTCTCTGAAGTCAACACAACAATGAGTAAAACTTTATTACAGACGAACGTGAATGTCATACACGTGTATCATCTGTCTCTTTCTCAGTGGATCAGATTGGAAAGTTGACAGAGAAGTCACGTTCCATCACCGCCGTCAGCTGCTTCTATAAATGTCCATGACAGTATCCGCTGGCATGACGATACGCAGCTATTTATATCTCTATGGACGCCCATGATGCAATGTATTCTATAATTAGGAATATCCGGTGCACATGATCAGGTGCGAATGCAGTGAAAGGTCATCGCGGAAAATTCTCGACAAACTTCACAAACTTGTGAAAAATTCTGAAAAAATCTCTCACAAACCAGGGATTGTGGAGAATCGTAGATAAAGTATTACAAAGCATATTCGGATTACGGAATTGTAGAGGCTTTTGTTTTCCATTTAGGTTGGTGCTGTCAATGACAAGTGTGTTCAAATGACAGAATTCTTCCTGAGTTGTGCAATCCCGAGGTTGCACAGCTTATAATGTGAACAGAAACTGCAGTCTAGTGAGCAATTTGCTATCAAGAGATCTCAGTCCTGGTGATTAGCTCGATTTCTAATCCCACCTGTTCATTCTTAAATTGGTCATGAGCAAATGACAGTTCAAATTCAAATCAAACCGCTTCATCAGTTGATTACTGAAAGCGTAGCGTTGACGACTGTATTGTAGTGTGAAGAGCCTTGTTTGTGGATTTTGATAGATCTATCTTCATCCACTTGGCTCTCTTTAGACGGAATACTGCTATTTTGTTGAAGTCTCAAACCCCAGATTGGAATCCGTATACACGATGTAAGAATTCAGAATCTCGGATGACAGACTGTCAGTCACATTTTCAACATGATTCTCATTTGACCGTCTGTACAACACTGAACTCAAATTGATGATGTTATTGCCAGATCTTGGAAGGTTGACTCTGCTGATAGATCGTGAGGTTTTTGTGAGGATCATCAGCATCTTTTCTGAGCATAGAACCCAACATGAAGAAGACATGTATCTGATGTGTCCGCAGACAGTTACATGATTTTAGTTCTTGATAACAATAGCCTTGAAAGCAGTTTCCAGTTGTCTTTGTAGGAACTCAGTTGCTTCAAAAGTGAAGTTGACCCAAACCAATCTAGATGAAATTTTGACAAATCCAGTGTCAATGCTGGGTTCTCTATACCTTAATCTTCAAGTCATTGCTTGAGCTATAGAAATCCGTGCAGTGAAAACACCATTACTGTGACGTCACTGGTTGGCGGACTTCACGGCTTTTCTCAGTATTCTGTGAATTCACTTGTAGGCCTACTTATTGTATGGTTTGTACACATTTGATGCACTTTGAAGCCTTGAAAAAAGTTGCTTTTCAAATTAGCTCATGAATTTTGACTCACCCTTTGCACAGAATCTAAAAATTTTGAGTGAGCAGTTTGAAAATGCATCATAATTAAAAGCCCCAAAAGCGTAGATTGGCCGACTTAATCTTACTAGGGCCGCAGTATGTGATGAGCAACGATCAGAGGCAGCAGATGTAATATTTTTGAGATGTCCATTATTAACATCCAATCCATCAGCATGCAGGCAGCTCAACGCATTTGTAGTCTCCATCGTGTCAGCAGATATCTTCCACCACAGACTGTCTGCTATCTATACAAGTCCACTATTCGTCCTCTGATGGAGTTTTGTTGTCATCTGTGGGCAGGCGCCCCACAAACACATCTTAACCTCCTTGAACGGGTTGAGAAACGTGTCAAGAATCTCATGGGTGAAAAACTTGCTAGCAAGTTGCGGCCGCTCTCCGTCAGACGGGATGTTGCTTCACTCAGATCGCTTCTAACAGGTCTATTTCGTAGAAGCGCACTGTAGTAAATGAATGCGTACGCCAAACCTAAGCTCTTCTCCAGAACACACGCAGACCTAATACACTCACCATGAGTGTGAGTCTAAACACCACGTATTGTGAGTCGCCTCAAAAAGCCTTTTCTTAGTTCGCAACTGCCAGCTTTGGAATCAGCTTCCACAGACCACTTTCCCTGACCAATACAATCTTGATACTTTCAAGAGGCGTGCGAATAGGTTTATAATGGGGACGGCTTAATCAGATTAGAAGATCAGTTATTTTTTAATTTTATTTATTTAAAATAATACAATTTGTTACTTTTCATTGAGTAACCCCTATCTTCGTTCATGGCTCATAGCTGTGCTAGGGGTGAAAATTCAGTAAAAAAAGTAATCATCTTCAGGTACAAAAGGTTAGAGTTAGTAGAAGTGTGAAATATAAGGAATTTGAAAATGATATCAGGTACAAAAGGTTAGAGTTAGTAGAAGTGTGAAATATAAGGAATTTGAAAATGATAATTTGCGATGATAATGAAAGGATGCAGATATAGATATGAACTGGCTGCATGGATCACACATAATTACCAATAACAAAGCATTGACCTGACAGGATTGATGAATTCTATGTCAGATGAGGTAGTGAAAAAATGAAAAGTTATCATTACTAAAAAAAGGAAATCGCGTTAACTGTCAAGTTCTGTATTACTATTTATTTTTGGTTTAGATTCATTAATAATGAATGCCTCACGTTGTCTTCAATTTGCATTGCCATGATCGCGAGCCAGAATGTCAATATTGATGTCGGAATGTTGCACTTGACACTTCCGAATATGCTTCAATACGGAGGGTTTGTGATAAGTTCTTTGAAGCGAACGTGAAGCGGTCGCATGGTACTTCCAATATTGAATACATCACATTTGTTACAGTGGATTTTGTAGATAATGTTTCTTCGGTTACATAATTCATATTTCAAACTTCCACTAGCCTTGGTCTCCTGTACCTGAAGATGATTACTGGATGATTATCGAAAAATTTTGTACATTTTAACATAAAATAATATGTGACATCTCAAAACGTCCTGGCTCTTTCCAACTCAAAAATATCCTACTTCAGGGCTACTGGCTAGCCAGGGCATCTTCCAAGAGTCATAAGGTAGACGGATTCGATCATGTGCACAGTCAGTGAAAGTTTTAAGATAAGAGTCGTGAGTAACATGATAAGACAAAAGCCTGTGTATAACAGTAAATATGAAATTATGATGATGCGAAGACGACATGAAAAGTGAAATGGATTGGTTGGGAATCGGATGACTGTTCGATTACTTCCTTTGAGGATAATGGGCCTGGCATCTTGAAATATCAGGAGGAAGAAGGGAAAAAGGGAAAAGAAAATTCCCGCTGTCTACTTTCCGTCCCTTGCAGTTCCTATCAGGAAAAAAAAAGATCGCCCGTTCCGTTTTGCAAAGGATTCCGAATACCCGCTGACGTTATTTGCAGTGTGACCAGTTTTAGTTGCATGTTGATTTGGCGGATGTATTGTAGGTAGAGGAACTTTACTTTCCTTTAAAGGTAAATAAAACTCACTGGCACACAAAAATTCTCTTTGTTGTGCATTCTGGACCGGTGAAGAAGGAGAGATCGCAAGAGAGAATCGAATTTTAACAGAATTTGTCATCTGACACACGGGAATGAAATGGAGGGGGGGAATTCAGCAGAAAAGTCGTCAAGATATCGCACCACGTCGTCAATCAATGGCATTCGATTACGTAACCTGCTCTCAGCTGAGGAGAAATATTTACTCATTCTCTCATTGATTTCATTGAAATTATGAAGTGTTTTTGGAGTCAATCTGGTTAGTTAGTCGAAGAAAGAAAGAATAAGAAAGAAAAAAGAAGGAGAGGAGAAAAACTAGTTCTTTCTCTCCCTCTATGTGAGCAGAATGAAGAACAGATGAATAGATAGGGAAAATTGTAGAAATACCTTAGGCACCTCACTGACGACTCAGGATGTGGCCTTTGCAGTTACGTTGATATCTGTTTGCAAATTCTGGGGAGGTTGAACTTCGTGAAATTCTTGGGATTCAGGCTGAATAGCCCAACAAAGCCAATGCAAGTGCGATACTTCATAGTGCCTGACAGGCTGGCTTCAGTATTCGCCTGTATTCTAGACGTTCGATGATGTGTTGCTTGAATGATTTGAACACGGGAGACCGTTTGATGGTGTGGTGGGAGTTGTTTTCCATGTTCTTTAGTTGATGATTTCATTCACCTGCTGCTGCCAGGGGAGTATGTCCGCACTTACATTTGCCAACAGTTTTGAGGCAGCTGTTCTCTTGACTCATTCGGCTGCGCTGCTTTGGGGTGATGTTTTGATTTTGGTATTTGATAAGAAGTTTAAGTACAACGACTATTTAAGTCTGCAGCAATCTGCTCTGCAGTTCTAGTGTCCCAATCTGCACAGTCACTCATTAGGTGAAGGACCGTTTAACCTATATAGGTTCATTAGTTCTCACCATTATTAACCCCTTTGTTGCTGCACAGTGGTCTGGGGTCACAAGGAGTTGTTAACGTATTTCGTTTTGTTTTTACTGCCACTTTTTCGGATATCTTGCTGGTCTTCTCCAGCTTGCGACGATTATGATAGCAATAATTTTGATGTACCATACAGCGTATTTATCACATATTTTCAGGGGTAAACAATCGGCCCTAACTTTCAAAATTTATCACTTTTTAGTTGAATTTACCATTATTCACCGCGGAAATTAGACAAAAAATGGGCTCTTTATTCTTTTTTTTTTTACGCTCTCCTTACTTGTTTATAAAATCTGCTAATAAACTGGAGGAAAAGGCTCTCTGTGTGCCTGAGTAATGAACCGTCTCCCACATAGTAATTTAATGTCACTTGTCATTTGCGTGATTCTCATTTATCATTGCATCAAAAACCGAAAATCGCAAATCAATACTTGCTTCGGATATTCATTCATGACATGGCACGTATTTTTTTTTTTTTTTTTTTGAACACCGTGACGTTTTTTAGGTTACACTGGCCCGAGTAATATTGTTTATACAAATGTTTTTATAAATACAGCAACAACTATATAAATGATGTAACATGGTGTGGTGTGAGAAATACTATCAATTTTCTTTTTTTTTTTTTTTTGTTTAATAAATAATGTTTTTGCTGAATTACTGATGAAAACGAACAATTTCCATTGTGATAATATTGCATTCTTAGTGTATTCTCATGAGTCTGCTATTGACTTGTTGCTATTTATAAGTCTGGAGATTTCCCCGTTCACGAAACCAACCGAAGTCAATTGCCGTTAGTATCCCGTAACGTAGTAAGTAATTTCGCTCAACATTAGACTTGTTTTACACTCATGTACAGAAGGACAAGGGTCAAAGAACGAGAGAAGATGAGTGCGAGATCAAATTCTCAAAGCAATTCTTTCTCTTATAGCTTAATCATAAACATTGCAGGGTTTGCCAACTTCGCCTGGGGGCCCATGAAAATTACAAAAGATGTCCTCCGACTCGAGTCGCATTAGCAAGAATTATTTCAATCCAAAATCTTTCTTAGGCTGTATGTTGTTGTACCTTCTGGTAGGTAGCACGATGCGTTCTCTCCATACAAGGTGCACGCCCGAGAGGCTCGAAGTGATGTGGCCTAGCCCAAACTGGTTTTTTTTTTAAAATTCTAATATCTATAAAGGCTTAGTTTGAGTTATAAACAACCTTCTGTAGCCTATCTGAAGACGAATACCCTAATGATGTTGCTCTAAACTATGGATTAATAATTAGAAAGAAGTTACTGAAATATGCGAATAGGCTTCTAATTGCCGACCCGACGATGACGGTTATATGATATGTTGCCAACAAAACCTCCATAAGGTGTAAACAGAGTTTTTTGACGATGATGAGTTTGGTGTATGTCTCAGGAGGTAAGTCTCCCTCAAACGAATCTCAGAGGTTTAGTGACATCGTAAGGCATTAAGGTTAGTGTGAGATTTGCAACGAAGATTGATTTTTTGAATTTTTGAATGATCATTTTCTTAGTAAACCAGAAGACGAGCCAGAGTAACGTCAACATAATGTCACAGCATAATATCGGTTAAAATTTCCATCTTCGCAGATAGGACAAAACATTCTCTGGATTGCCCATTTCAAGGCAAGAATCTTAAAAAAGAATTTTATGTAGTGGCTGGATGACTTGATACGCCAAATTGCTGATGGGTTGGTCTTATTCGAGCCTAGAAAAGTGGCAGGGAAACCCAGGAAGATGAAGAAGAAGAGAAACAGAGAAGAGAAGGAAAACCAAGACAGTGGCAGAAACCATGTGACTACCCGGGACCCACAAAACAAGGAATTGTTTAGGCCTAAACACATTGCCTAAACAATCTCAAATGCTGGTTCATTTCTTGATGTTCTTTATTTTATTTGGACATTTTTGCGGAATGACCCGAGGCCGACCGAAGGCCCGCCCCGAGGCAGGACGCGGTCTCCAACCACTCTACCATTGAATTTGTGATGTAGGTCGATGATGCAGGAGTAAGAGAAAAAGAGAATCAATTTTCTCCCGACCATGGAATTTTCGAAAAAAAATATAAAAACTTGCTCTCATATTCAACGATTACGACCTCTTCACTCAAGCAAACAGCAAAACGAACAAGTAGCATTAAAGCAGGGCCTTAAGAATTGAATCTGCTCTAATTTCACAGTTTTTCGCACACAAATACCTCATGACTAAATATGATTGAGTCGAGCTTTTCACGCGTGTTTTTTTGTAGCTATGACTCATCATTACTTCGGCAAGGAAATTTGCAGGGGAATTGCTTTGTGATGGAAAATCATAAAGCTGCATTTGAAAAAAAACATTGCTTTTTTTATGTAAATTTTGACTTCTTATGTCGCCATCCGTAACCGAAATTCGTTTACTGGGCTTTAATTTTCTTCAATGAAAGGGTTTATTGTAATGAACACTGGGTTCATCAATATATTATTCTTAATTATAACATTCTGAAATACTTACCACCGTTTTTATAGAAAATTTGCCGATATTTACATAGGCGGCCTTAAATGGGTTAACTGGGATTATGTTCCCCTTTTCAATTATTAATTCATTATCGGACAATCAAGTTTCACGAACCGAAAATATTCCTTGCCAACGGAATATTTAGATGATATCGGTTCTCCTTATGAAATCACAGGAACTGCTGCCAATCTCTCCTTACTTGAGACGTCCTGAATAGTCGTGAAATGTTGTCGTACGGGCGGTCACTCTTACTTGTAGATTTATTCTTATCTAGTGAAATACATTCGCTTTTCTCGATTGTGACAATAATTGTCCCCTTCATGTCAGGATGTTGTTGATGAAAACACTGGAACCACTCATGTTGAATTTTGCCGTTGTGTTGCCGTGCACTCGGGGCGGACTCTGCACATGTGTCCTCCAGGTTTCTTCACTCTACCCAGAAATTACGTGTTTGTTGTCGCATTGTCTGTTGGCCTCAAAACTGTCCATGAATCGAACTTTGGACAAGAGGCGTAACGTGTACAATGAGATGAGGTAGAGTAGAGATTAGAGATGTCTATTACCAATTCTATTTTGCTATGTATGAAAGGTTTACATTTTCTAGGGCACTTGTTGGGATTTAGGACTTATTCATCAACTCTGTACTACAATGGACCAAAATTCTAACCGAAACTTTTCATTGGCCTGTGCAGTGTCATTGTCCATTACTGTCCTGGTAGTAGTGAAATTTTCCTTTGTCCTTTGATGTTGCAGAAAGAAAAGTTGGTTGCTGAAAAGTGTGATGTCAGTTCAGCGTCTAGTAAATACCTAGTAGACCGATTAATACGTCTTCATTCATAGTTGTCGTGCCGCAAAATTAAATCGATTCATTCAATAATGGACCATAGAAATAGATAAGCAAAGGAAATTGTAGTTAATGGAAATTAAGCTTCATGCTAATGCTAATTAACGGCACATCAATTCATTATTCGTCCGCAGGTTCTCCCTTAGATACACCTGTAAACGGCCTAGGACCTGAATCATTGGTGTTTTAGAAGCGTTGAATGGGCTGCATTTTTAAGCTTTTCATTGGTGGTTCATTGCACCTCCCAAACTTTAGTTCCCCGGCGGGGCCGCGACGTGCCCGGCGAAATTTGGTGATTGTTTGCGGTGCCGCGACCTTTCCTTGATGAGGTAGACCTTGCCTTGAGTTGAGACTGTGCCTTTGAGGACACGCGCCCCCGCGCCGCCCGTTTCGCCTGCCGTTTTTTTTGCCGCGACCTTGAGACAATCTCCATTCTAGTCAACTTCAGATAAACAATCTATTTCTATGTAAAGGACTGATTCAGGGACAAAAACAATCGAAATTTATTCAAATTTCGTTGTGTGTTGTGAATTTTGATTTTGTTTGAGGCAAACTTTGATGTAATACAACATAAGTGATCCTCTATCATAGTTTTGTTGTCGTTTCGGGAGGACAACGGAAAAAAAAAATATTCGGTTGCAAGTGAGGAGTGATGCAGCACTGACTAGAACAGAAAGAGAGAAGAAGCCGCCGAAGCTTTCGCTTTTGCAGCAGGACCCGTCACCGTCAATTGCAAAAACAAAGCGAGAGAGATAATCTCTTGGTTAAACATCCAATATCATTCAAGTCGCGAAAATTAATGTAAGCACATGAATGATTGTTTGGTTGCAATTGTGTGTTTGTTTTATTTAAAGTGAATTTTTCCTGGGATTATGGAAAAGGATTAATTCGGGATCCATAAAGGCACAATCTATTGAAGTTGAGTTTAGGTAATTGATTTGAAGATCAAAGAAGGATAATAAGTTGCAATCCAAACACTCTGTGAAGCTGTTCACTGAAAGACTTGCAGACCGCGTTGTCAGTATATGTCTTTGAGAGATAAGGACATCACATTGCCATGATAGCGAGCGGTTCATATTATGGTGCAACAAGCTTTCAATGGTTCATTTTATAAGTTTATTACTCCTAAATCATGTGTTGTAATATCTGAAGCCGTACGGAGATTTCTCCTAGAGAAAATGGCGTCAGCAATTAAATATTTTAAACATGGGGATGTTAACTTCACTCGATTGGAAGGTTTTTTGCCTTCTCACTTCAGGCCACTACTGAAAGCAAAGCAAACACGAGCGTCTCGAGCAAACGCATGTCCGTACGTTATACTTTGCCTTGTCTCACTTGTGGGCAGTCCAAAAACTGCTGGAAATGGTTACTAACATTTTGCTCGGGAAAACTTGGAGGAAGAAAAAAGTTTCGCATGGATCCTCGAAAGTGTGGCCTGAAAAAGCCCTTAGACCCTTCTTTAGAACATTGTTGAATGTTGAAGTGAGACATCATTTGAGGAAAAGTTTCGAAGAAAGCGTTTTCGCGAATATAACAGCTATTCTGGTATACGCTTTCTAGCTCCTCGACTTTTCCTCCATATTATTTCTAGCGACCGCCCCGATTTGTACACGATGTGAAAATTGGCATCTTTTTCTCCTTCTTGAAATATTGTTTTTATTGGTTTGGACTTGATCTGTCTTTTGTCTCCTTTGGTCGGGCAATTCATATAATTTATTTTTTTTAATGAAAAATTACCATTTTTTGTGGGAAGATAAGTAGGCCTCCACCCGTTTGTTGTTGTTTGTCCTGACAATTGGTGGGTGTTGGGAGAGATACATAAAATTCGCCTGTTGCTTTTCGTACTACATTGGAATCAACCCAGAGTGCGCGCAAAATGGACATGGTTTTTTGAAGGAATGGTTAATTTTAGTTTTTTTGGTTTATTTTAGGAAATTTATTTTTAGAACAAACGAAAGAGATAAGTTTGCTTCATTACTAAAATGCGGGAAGGGATTATCATGGATTTAGAAAAGATAATGACAAAAGTTTTTGATGATATCATTTTATCATTGCCGAACATTTGGGTGGTCTCATTAACCGTCTAGTTTTCTACTTGAAGATTTGTTAAATGCCCATTTTATTCATTTCCTTGAGTTTTGCTGTCTGTTATTTCATTTGCTGGTGCAGGTTAGTTTGTATAGTTATTTATTTAGTTGAAGGTAGTCTTTTAGATTTTAGGTTTTAGATTTTTAGAATGAGAAACGATGAAAACCTGGCATTGAATTATGGTAAGGATTACATTGTACCAGGTCGTCTGTTCGATCGTCCGTGTGAGCACCCCCAAATGAAATTCTAAGCTTTTCATGAGTTCTTTACTTGCAGGCATGCTGTCGCATAAGTTCCAACAGGAATTCAGTAGTTGTCATGGGTGACCCTACTCACGCCCCAATATTATGACGGATTTTTCTCCCAGCTCTATCAGCAGTCCGGCTTTCTCCACTCCTTTACAGACCGTGCAGATCACTTTATTAATTCTGAAGGCGTTGATCAAAGTTCCTTTTACTTCAACGGAAATGTCTGTCTGGCCAACACTAACCGATTGAAGTTTCTAATTTGTCCTTTCCACAGAATGCAACTTGGAATGTATTGTGTGAAGTCACCTCATCTGTTAATAACACATACAAGCTATCTACCCCCGCCTAGGTGAATTGTCACGCCTTTTATTTCCACCTATGATGCGTTTCTTTAACCTTCAATTTACTGATGAAAGACGATGTTCACTTGCTTGCAGATTGCAAACGTCTTCTATACTTAATAAGGAATTTTCAATCTGATAGTTGTTTAATAACAAAGAGAAATGACCATCACTTATATGAGGACGCTTTAGATCTTGAATTCTAGGAGAGAAAAACAATCAATCTTGTTCTGTTGATCCGTAAACTGTCGATTTTGAATTGAGTATTATAGATGAGGTGAATAATGGTTTATTGCTCATCTAATATGAACTCAAAGTATATAACAGAAATTAGTTTTCCTTTATCATTACACTTATATTTCTTGGAAAGCAACAGAGAGGGGGGGACTGCACAAAACATGAAATTGTTCCTCTTTGATTGAATTTAGTTTATGCAATTGTAAATTTTTATGTATACTTATGTTTTTTATGTCAACATTGATTCTATTTTAAAATTGAAGATGTCTTATTGTTTAACCTTATTTGACATACTATCATTCTCATACGATGATGGAAATCATCCCTGCAGTCATTTATGATAGAATACTATTCGTGCTCATTTGAATTATTAATTGAAGTAGTCTTGATGAGGACTGATTTCTTTTTTACAAATACAATCACTTACGACACGGTCAAATTAAACATTAATCGAATTATACATAAACTAATGATGCAAAATTGATTGGTCGACCATAACAAAAGAAGCAATAAAGGATTTTAATCTGGGAAAAGCAACACAAACGGGTATGGGTGAGATCCCAGTGAGAGGTGTGGTTGAGTGGGGTGTAGGGTGCGGGTAGTGGGGGGGGTCGGGTTTGAGATGGGCGGATGGGGAGGTACGGAGAGGAGGGGAATTGCAAGAGAAAATGATCCTGCCAACTACATTGGCCCCCATTATGCACAGAGACCGTTGGCACGCCTTGGTTTGGGTAAAGCAAAGACTCAATTACTTCCCCTGAATTAACCTCTGTCTATTCTAATCACGTGCGGACACAGTTTTTGTATAATTGGGCTAGCGTGAGAGAAGGCCAACATTTTCTTTGCCGATGACGGAGACACCTAGCTCCAACGGCCCCTCACAGTTGACAATTCCCATGTCTCAGCATTATTCTGCAGTGGAAAAAAATCATCAACTATAACTTCTTGGGGCGATTATTTCCTGAAAAAGTTGAAACAGTTTGTATAATCTTTCACCCTTCGCGCGATGGCCATTTTTGTTGGACTATTCGGTGTGGGTGGTTTTTAGTATGTCAAAACCGCATTCAAACCTGAGACGACATCATTTATTTATTGACATTATTCACTAACTATCGAATGAGAAGAATGCAGGATTCTACATGCTCTTACTAGTTCAGTTCTTGAGTATTTCTGCGGTGTCGGTAATGAATATTTTGCCCGTTGTCTCGACAGGATCCGCAGTGAAGGCTCTATCACTCTCTCAGACATACACTCCGGTTGATCCAGGATATCTCCGGTATGCCCCTTGTTAGTGCGGGTGGTGAATTCCTCTGGTGTCCATCACCTACGGAAACAACACCAACCTACCGTTTCTACCGTTTCTGTCATATGTTTCTCGGATTGTGAGGCTCATGGAGCTTTGATTTGTATTGTTGAAACTAAATT
The DNA here is from genome assembly GCA_907163375.1 of Prostheceraeus crozeri. NCBI lineage: Eukaryota > Metazoa > Platyhelminthes > Polycladida > Euryleptidae > Prostheceraeus > Prostheceraeus crozeri. The sequence continues at coordinate 13,533 of CAJQUW010008095.1, read as the reverse complement.
AAAGAAAAGAACTCTTTTCAGAACTCTCGTCACTAAGTCCTTGCACTTGATGATAATAGCAGTTTGATCAGCATTTGGTGCGAACAAACAATTCCTTCTCATCGCCTTCACCATTTCCTAAGGAAGGGTAGAATAGTTGACAGTTTGTTCCGTAAATTGTATGACAAATAGAATATAGTCAATCACCAATATATTCATTTGTTGTTTTGGCATTGAACTCTTGACTCCCATCTAGAAAGAAGCCTCAGATTACAATGATCTTCCAGAGTGTCTTTATTCTGTCTTAGATGACCGCAGAAAAGTTATCTATGCAGGTGATGTCACAGTTTCATTTTCTCACAAGTCGAAATAAGTCGACATGATTCTAGAGGGAAGAAACCTGTTAAAAGTTCTGTTTTAGGGTGTGCGTGTCTCTTGGCGTGTGTTTTTCTTGTGACTTATTATAAACATGAATTCAGCCCATTCAGTTGATTAGCCCGGTATCGAAAGTAGTAATCTTCCTTCACACGCCTGTTGTTCACGTCTGTGAATCACTTCAATAAACGTCTCCCTCTGATGCATGCAGTGATCAGGAAAAAAGAGGAAGAAGGACATCTGGAAATGGAATCGGTTGCGGTTTTGCATGCTTTCCGTCAGAGCATTGCAGAAACGTCTGGAAGTACCTGGAGCTGCTGAGTCTTGAGGTCACTGATACCTCCTCGGAGGGGCACAAACAAATTCCATCGAGTGTTCGGCGTGTGGGTTTTGTGTTCCTAACAGCGAGACATTGGATGGAGAATCCACCGTTATGGAGTCGATGATGATGACGAGAGTTCGGCGATGTGAGGATGTAAAGTTGGCGGTCGGTAGAGTTGAGATGGGTAGAGATTAGAGATTTTTTATTTTTTAGAGATGTCTTCCTCAAGTCTAGAGCGGATGGAAATGAGAATGGAACTTGAAGAAGAAGAAGCCATCGCGATCGGCCGCGATTAGAACCCCGAATTTCCCGACCGATTAATTATTACTCCAGGCCTACAACATTGTGCAATCAATGCAAGTAAGTTCCGCAAGTCTCTCACTGTAGCATTATTTAAAGTGAGTGCATTTATCCAGCCGCCTGTGAGGGACTTTCTCTCACTGTAGCATTATTTAAAGTGAGTGCATTTATCCAGCCGCCTGTGAGGGACTTTTGTTCATAATTATGTTCAAATCTGAAGATTTCATTCTATTCCATGCCCAGGCGAAATGGCACTCCCCAATCTTTGCAAATACTTCAAAGATCATTGTAAGAAGAGAGTTGTCACTGATTTTCTCTCTTTCAGGAGGACGAAGACGACAATGTAATCATGACTGTCAGGAAAGCAGGTGTTATATTCATGAAATACTCGGAGTAGGACGGTGAAGAAAGAAACAATACTTATGATCGCCATCGTGCAACGTTATTGTATTAGGCGTGACTGACGGAATGTGCATATCTTGAATGGTAAGTAGATGGGAATTTGAATGAACAGCGGAGATTTGGTCAACTTCATCACCTTTGTTTTGACAGGTCGATAAACACAGGTAATTCCATGTTGTTCTTTCTCTAGCAGCACTAGTGCTTTCCGAGTGTCGACTTCTTCACGCTTGCAGATTCAGTGATGTCTTGTGTCCTTGATAGATAGACCTGACGCAAAAATGAAGTTCTGTAGGTTCTCCCTTCCTCTGCTGTGTGGTTTTCTTCCTGCATTGATTGTCGCACACGGGAGGCTTCCGTATTGTTCTGTAGGTTCTCCCTTCCTCTGACATGCGCTGGTGTTTTCTGTCTCTGCATTGATTGTTCGCACACGGTGATATGGGAGGCCCTTCCGTATTGTTCTGTGAGTTTCTCAACTTCATCTCTGCTGTGCGGTTTTCTTCCTGCATTGATTGTCGCACACGGGAGGCTTCCGTATTGTTCTGTAGGTTCTCCCTTCCTCTGCTGTGCGGTTTTCTTCCTGCATTGATTGTCGGGGGGAGGCTTCCGTATTGTTCTGTAGGTTCTCCCTTCCTCTGCTGTGCGGTTTTCTTCCTGCATTGATTGTCGGGGGAGGCTTCCGTTATTGTTCTGTAGGTGCTCCTCCCTTCCTTCTGGTTGTGCGGTTGTTCTTCCTGCATTGATGTCCTCACGGGAGCTTCCTTTCCGGTATTTATTTTCCTGTAGGTTCTCCCTTCCTCTGCTTTTTGTCACGCGGTTTTGCTTCCTGCATTGATGTGTCGCACAACGGGAGGGCTTCCGTATTGGTCTCTGTAGGTTCTTCCCTTCCTGCTGCTGTGCGGGGTTTTCTTCCTGCATTGATTGTCAGGGGGGAGGCTTCCGGTTTGTTCGGATCGCCCTTCCGCTGCTGTGCGATTTTCTTCCTCGCATGATTGTTCCGCACACGGATGCTTCCGTATTGTTCTGTAGGTTCTCCCTTCCTCTGCTGTGCGGTTTTCTTCCTGCATTGATTGTCGCACACGGGAGGCTTCCGTATTGTTCTGTAGGTTCTCCCTTCCTCTGCTGTGCGGTTTTCTTCCTGCATTGATTGTCGCACACGGGAGGCTTCCGTATTGTTCTGTAGGTTCTCCCTTCCTCTGCTGTGCGGTTTTCTTCCTGCATTGATTGTCGCACACGGGAGGCTTCCGTATTGTTCTGTAGGTTCTCCCTTCCTCTGCTGTGCGGTTTTCTTCCTGCATTGATTGTCGCACACGGGAAGCTTCCGTATTGGTTCTTAGTGCTCTCCCTTTGCCCTCTGCGTGTTGTTTGCTTCCGCAGTGAGTGGCGCACACGGAGGCTTCCGTATTTTCTTAGTTGCCACATCCTCTGCTGTGCGGTTTTCTTCCTGCATTGATTGTCGCACACGGGAAGCTTCCGTATTCTAAGGACTGCCAATCTTAGCAGTGGATCGAGGGAGTGCATGTTCTGCAACATCATGTCATCTTTTTATAGCAGAGGACAGAGAGTTAAGAATTGTTTGATTTTGTATTTTATTTGAATGGTTTGTATGGAATTTTTGTTTTAAATTTTTATAGTGTTTTTATAGTTGATAGTTTAGTTGGAATTATGTATTTTTATGAATTTATAGTTTGGTATTTTGTAATTGATTGCGTTTGGATGAATTAATGTGATCAATTATATAGTTGGATTGTAATTAATCTATTTATGATTTTGATTTTATTATGGATTTTTGGTATATTTGTGTTAGGTGGTTGTTTGTAAGGTTGTTGTGGTTTATGATTTTAGTTGTTGGTGAGATTCGGGTGTTTGATGTTAATTTCATGTATTAGTGCTTTTATTGGTGATTTTCTTTATGTGTGTTATTGAGTTATGATTTTTTATTTCGCGTAAGTATTGGGTGGGGCATTGTATGGTTATTGTGAGTTGCTATGGTGGATTTGATGGTGATATGTGTGTGTGTGGATGATAATAGAATTGGTGTTGGGTTGGTTTAAATTGTATTATGTCAGCATTGTGTTGTTTTAGTGTTTCTGTGTTGTGTGGGTGTAAGTATTTAATTTGTTTTGTTGTCTATATTTTTAGGTGTTTTGAGTTTTTTGTATATTTGTATTATAATGTGTTAAGATGTATAAGGTTTTATCAATTTAGATATAATTTTTATTTACTTATTTTGTTGTGGTGTATATGATTTATAATTTTGTGGATATGATAATTTGTTTATTTGAGTTTTTATTTCATTATAGGTTTTATGTATTAAGTTATGGTGAATTGAGTTATATTATTAGATGAGATATTAATTTATTTATTTGTTGTTTTCTAGTGATAGTATTAGTGAAATTATGGTAGATGAAATAGATTTTTATGATTAATATGAATTATTATATATGATTTTTGTTTTTTTATAATTATTAAAAACTTTGTTTAAATTATTTATTATGGGAATATTATTATGTTATATGATTTGTTGAGTTGATATGGTTTTGTTTGAATTTCTATGTGTTAATTTTTTTTATTTTGTTGCTGTTATTAAATAAATTGGGATATTGTTGTTTTTTTGTTTTTAGCATTATTTGAAGAATTTTGTTTAAGTATTAACTGAATAAATTTTGTGTATTTATAAAAATATTAACTTTTTATAATTATTTTTATTTTTGAGGATTGAGTTATTAATTATTCTTATTTTTTTGTGTATAATAAGATTTTTTGTTCAGTTAATTTGTTTATTTAAAGATTTTTTTTTTGAATTAATTTTCTTTAGTTGTTGGTATTTTTTAGAATAGAGTATATGTATAAGTGGTTTTTGGTGATGTGTGTATATTGGTAGGTATATTAGTTGAAAGTTGATATTTAATATTTGGGTTTAGTATTTGTTTATTATGTTATATTTTTTTTTTTTTTTTATTTTTGGTATTGTTGTTGATTAATTTTTTTTTTTTGATATGTGGATTTTTTTTATATGGTTGTTAATCAGGTTTTAGTATTTGATAATTTTTATATTTTTAGTGGATGTTAAGATAAAGATTTTTTAAGTTTTGTTATTTGAGTTGATTTGTAAGACATATTTTGTTTATTATAATATTTTTGTTAAAAGTCTATTAAGAAATTTAGATTTGATGAATATTAAATTAGTTGAATATTTTTAATTGGTGTTATTTGTAAAGAACTAGATTGCATTTGTTTGAGAATTAATTATAATTTTGTGTGTAATTTAAATGTGTTTTGATTGTGATAAATTTTGTTATTTTTATTTTTGATTTGTTTATAATTATGAATTTTATTAATTTCTGCTAAATATTATAATTGTGGTTAGATAATTTATATAAAAAAATAGATTTGATATATTATTTCTAAGAATAAGTTTAATGTCTTAAATAGTGAATGGAAGAATAATTTATTTATAGATTTGTTGTGGTCTTAAGATTTGTGAAAATATAAAAAAAAAATATTTGGATTATAAAAATTATAATTATAATTTAAATCTTGAATTATATGTAAATTATCATTATAAATAATGATAAAATAAGAGTTCATTTGTAAATTGTTAAAGAAATTTGAGATTGAAGAAAAGAATTTGATATTAAAGTGATTAAATAGAGAAAAAATATAAAAAATGTGTATGTTAGAGTAAGTCTATTTTGTGAATTTATTATAATAATTTGTGTATTGAAGATTTATGTGAATAATAAATTTAAAAAAGCGTAGTTTATATATATTCTTAATTTGAAATCTATTTTGATTTATAATAAAATTTATAATTATTAAAAATTATTATTTTGTATTATTTGAATTAGTAAAAATAAAATATATTATTTGTATATTATAAAGTATTAATTATTAGAAATATATATTAATTTTTTATATTTTGATTTGGTCCTTTTCTTCGAATTATTTGAAAGTTCTCATAGGACAGAAAGCCCGTAGGTTGGGCAAAAGGTTGTCAATGACGTGTATTTGAGGACACTCAAGGATGGATGTTCGTTTTCAGTTTCAAGTCGGAATTCTAAACCGAAGGAGAACGAACATTATAACATGCCTCTTCTCATCATTAAAGTTTCCAACCAGACACGAGTTCCTGCTACTAAGATTTAATGCAATCATCTTGCTCCACCGATCATCAAGAAAATGTGGAAAATTTCACGAACTTATTCCCACACAGCTTCCTTCAGATGGAAACAAAGATTTAGTGTCTTACACGCGGATTATTTCTAGATCATTTGGATAAACGATGATTTGCTCAACGCTTCCTTTGTCTTGTCTGTTAGATATCTGTGTTGTTCCGTCCGTCCTTCTGTGCCGTTCAGTTGTTGTCATCTCATTGCATCAGTGTTGATTGTATTGCAATCAGACAACCGTTGAGAAGAGACAGTGAAAACGTTCGGATGTTTATGCTTCATATTCCAAGAGAGCATTTGTTCGAGAATCTTGTTGCTGCAGTCTCATTTGCTCCACGTTTATCGTCTTCTGTGGTTGGACACCGTTGAATGCTGGTCCACCTTGATGGCATTTCTCCAAATGAAGATAAAGCTTTCTCAAATCTTCCTTGGTGGTATCATGGCATTTCCTATTGGGTCGACCTCGTGGTTTCTGTCCAGGTTCCTCAAAGGACAAGATCTCCGGCCACGAGTCCTCATGCATTCGCTGCACGTGACCATACCATCGTAGTCTACTTGAGCACATTGTGTCTTCGATCCTGCAAATGTCGAGCCTCATGCGCAGATCGTCCATGGGAAGTGGTCGGCTAGTCGCTTCACCACGACGTTGTCATCACGGATGGAGCAGCCTACATAGCAATATGCTACGGACACGCATGCTGTAAACGTGTCCATGGGTTTTGTAAAGATTGCCTGTAAGGACGAACAGAAGCTCTCAGAAATTTCTCCAAGCAGAACGCACTCTCATCACAATTCCGTCCCTACAAACACCTGACTGTCCGATCTTGTCACCAAAGTATGAAGAACTTGGTAGTCTATGAAACACAGCAGTCCGGAGTCTGTACAACAGATTCAATCATTTGTTAGCTTCAATCACGTGAAAAATTGACTGCCCAAATTAAGGGATGAATATCAACATGAGCCTCACACAGATATTGTTCAATATTTCACGTAGAGCAGTGAAATTCTGATTTCACGGAAACTGAGTGCTGTGACATCGGGCTTTGTAAGGGAATTAGATTTTGGCCGCTGAATTGTCATTTATTCTCGCTTTCTTCTGTTGAGTGAACTTGTGAATATATACTCCTGCAGATACTACTGCTATTATATACTACTATTATATACTCCTGCAGATTGACTTATTGTGACACTGTTGGAGGAAATGCCGACTTCAGAGCTATTCTGTTTGATGCCGATTCATGTGGGTTTGAAAATACATCCGGCTTAATGATCACAGCAGACTGACTTTCGGCTTGCACTGCCGTGAGAGAGCGTGCAGGTCACTTGAACTGCGACCATCATTGAAGGCTGCATACGACAGACACATAGGCCGACACGATGTTCAAATGACGAATTGAAAGAGCGGATCCCAATTTGCGGATCATCACCATCAGGAAGCAAGAATGAGGGAATATTGGCAATCAGAGTTGGAACTGGACTTGTTGTAGGCCGTATACATCTCTGACATCCGGAATGCATTTTCAATAAATATACCGACCGATATTGATACTTTTCCCTCACGTTCTCAAACATGTAAAACAAACCAATCATCACATACAGGAGCGCAGAATCTCTCCACATTCAAACTTATTGAATCTGATCTTCTGTCGTTCATATAAGCCTCACGAAAACCAATAATGGCGGTCAACATTCGATTTATAAGACCTGTTGTTTATTTGAATGCGGAATAAATTATCAGATGATGTATGACGCGTTGATGTGTAATACAGCTGGTAGGAAGGGTTATGAACGATTTTTTGCAATTCAACTGGGCCACGGAGCCAGCTGCAATTGATTATTATCGTCATTTCAATTGATTAATTCTTGACGCTGGAACTGTGATTTCGATCTTTCACTGCAACGTATCACACTGCATACAGCTTCACAAGTCGAATGATGGCTTGATATGAGTCGGCAGAGAAGCGGGTAGGAAGCAGACCTGAACTGCATCTTCACAAGTCGAATGATGGCTTGATATGAGTCGGCAGAGAAGCGGGTAGGAAGCAGACCTGAACTGCATCTTCACAAGTCGAATGATGGCTTGATATGAGTCGGCAGAGAAGCGGGTAGGAAGCAGACCTGAACTGCATCTTCACAAGTCGAATGATGGCTTGATATGAGTCGGCAGAGAAGCGGGTAGGAAGCAGACCTGAACTGCATCTTCACAAGTCGAATGATGGCTTGATATGAGTCGGCAGAGAAGCGGGTAGGAAGCAGACCTGAACTGCATCTTCACAAGTCGAATGATGGCTTGATATGAGTCGGCAGAGAAGCGGGTAGGAAGCAGACCTGAACTGCATCTTCACAAGTCGAATGATGGCTTGATATGAGTCGGCAGAGAAGCGGGTAGGAAGCAGACCTGAACTGCATCTTCACAAGTCGAATGATGGCTTGATATGAGTCGGCAGAGAAGCGGGTAGGAAGCAGACCTGAACTGCATCTTCACAAGTCGAATGATGGCTTGATATGAGTCGGCAGAGAAGCGGGTAGGAAGCAGACCTGAACTGCATCTTCACAAGTCGAATGATGGCTTGATATGAGTCGGCAGAGAAGCGGGTAGGAAGCAGACCTGAACTGCATCTTCACAAGTCGAATGATGGCTTGATATGAGTCGGCAGAGAAGCGGGTAGGAAGCAGACCTGAACTGCATCTTCACAAGTCGAATGATGGCTTGATATGAGTCGGCAGAGAAGCGGGTAGGAAGCAGACCTGAACTGCATCTTCACAAGTCGAATGATGGCTTGATATGAGTCGGCAGAGAAGCGGGTAGGAAGCAGACCTGAACTGCATCTTCACAAGTCGAATGATGGCTTGATATGAGTCGGCAGAGAAGCGGGTAGGAAGCAGACCTGAACTGCATCTTCACAAGTCGAATGATGGCTTGATATGAGTCGGCAGAGAAGCGGGTAGGAAGCAGACCTGAACTGCATCTTCACAAGTCGAATGATGGCTTGATATGAGTCGGCAGAGAAGCGGGTAGGAAGCAGACCTGAACTGCATCTTCACAAGTCGAATGATGGCTTGATATGAGTCGGCAGAGAAGCGGGTAGGAAGCAGACCTGAACTGCATCTTCACAAGTCGAATGATGGCTTGATATGAGTCGGCAGAGAAGCGGGTAGGAAGCAGACCTGAACTGCATCTTCACAAGTCGAATGATGGCTTGATATGAGTCGGCAGAGAAGCGGGTAGGAAGCAGACCTGAACTGCATCTTCACAAGTCGAATGATGGCTTGATATGAGTCGGCAGAGAAGCGGGTAGGAAGCAGACCTGAACTGCATCTTCACAAGTCGAATGATGGCTTGATATGAGTCGGCAGAGAAGCGGGTAGGAAGCAGACCTGAACTGCATCTTCACAAGTCGAATGATGGCTTGATATGAGTCGGCAGAGAAGCGGGTAGGAAGCAGACCTGAACTGCATCTTCACAAGTCGAATGATGGCTTGATATGAGTCGGCAGAGAAGCGGGTAGGAAGCAGACCTGAACTGCATCTTCACAAGTCGAATGATGGCTTGATATGAGTCGGCAGAGAAGCGGGTAGGAAGCAGACCTGAACTGCATCTTCACAAGTCGAATGATGGCTTGATATGAGTCGGCAGAGAAGCGGGTAGGAAGCAGACCTGAACTGCATCTTCACAAGTCGAATGATGGCTTGATATGAGTCGGCAGAGAAGCGGGTAGGAAGCAGACCTGAACTGCATCTTCACAAGTCGAATGATGGCTTGATATGAGTCGGCAGAGAAGCGGGTAGGAAGCAGACCTGAACTGCATCTTCACAAGTCGAATGATGGCTTGATATGAGTCGGCAGAGAAGCGGGTAGGAAGCAGACCTGAACTGCATCTTCACAAGTCGAATGATGGCTTGATATGAGTCGGCAGAGAAGCGGGTAGGAAGCAGACCTGAACTGCAGCTTCACAAGTCGAATGATGGCTTGATATGAGTCCTGCAGCAACGAGAAATTAATAGGATAAGACACAAGAAGCGGGTAGGGAAGCCGACCAGGAACAGCCTATCACAATGTCGAATGATGGTCTTGCTATGAGTCGGCATCTCCTTTTTCTTCCTAGCCATCCACATCACAACCCCCACATTACTCATCTTCCCAATCACATCTACCCTTCCTCTCTCTTTAATTCCTCATCAATCCACACCAATCCAACCCCCTATCAATCATTAATCACTTCTACTTATCTCTTTACTTCCCCCCTCCATCCCCATCAAAACCCCCTACTCACATCATTCAATCACATCTACTTCATATACTTTTACTTACTCATCCCTTACAATCATCAACACCCCCTAACTCTAATCATTAATCACATCTACTCCACCTCTCAATTGTTTACTTCCTCCTCCTATCCCATCCCTCAACCCCCACTACTCCATCATTCAACAATCTACCTTCATCCTCCTCTTTACCTTCCTCTCCCATCACATCCACCACCCCTACTCCATCATTAATCACATTTTTTTTTATATTCCCTCTCATTTTATTCTCCTCCATCCCATCCACAACTCACCTACTACAATAATTAATCACATATTACTTCCCTGATACTTTTAATTCATCATACCATCCCATCAACATCCAAATACTACATAATTAATACATATACTTCCTATCCTCTTTAATTAATACTCATACCTATAATCCCAACAACCACCATTCTAAATCATTCAATCACATCTATTATCTCACTTTTACTTCTATTCCCCATACTTCAACAACCCAATACTCCCATCATCAATAACATTTCTTCCTCTTCATCTCTATACTTACTCATCACTACACATCAATCTAACCTTCTCATATTTCAATAACATCTTTTCCATTCCTTTTATATTCCCTCATACCATAACCATCAACTACACAAGACTACAATATTTAATATAAAGAGATTCATATAAAACCTTTTTGACTTCCCTCCTCCATCCCATCCAAACCCATATCCATCATTCAATCACATCTATTCCTTCCTTTTAATTCCTCCTACCATAACCATATTTAAAGCGCACAACAGTAATTACCAACAAACCTTAACCTTGATAACTTAACAGCAAGATAGTTACGATTTTGCTAAAGTGACAATAGACTATTAGTATTGGGTTTTGCAGGCAATACTCGGATCGAAATGATACTAGATTGAAGAAGGAAATATAAGGACGCCCAATATTGTGGATGTGATTTTGGGGAGCATAGGAAAGACTAAAGTAACACAAGGACTTGACAGAGTTAAAAGAAAAGAGACAACATGGAAAATACTAGAAAAATTGGCAACAGTCTGATGCTCGACTACCCCTTGGCGCCTATGTATATGAGGCAGTTTGTGCCAATGACTCGTTTTGGTAGTCATCAAGATTTCTTAGCAGATCATGATCAAATTTATTTTTAACACGACACGGTCAAAAAAATTCGAAGGATCCAGGCAACGGAGACGCCAAAGTTAAACATTACCCTAGTGGAGAATCTTGTAAATAATTAGGTAATTAAAAGTCATGAATGAATGAATATAAATTAATACTGACAACATAGAGTAACCCTACTCTGTATAGAGCAGGTACTGAAATACGTATAAAGGAAGCTACTCAACTTTCTGAAGACGGTAAGGGGAAAATAAATAATACTTATAAACGATTTTATTTTATCCAATAGAACTGTAAACAAGAGTTCGTCATGGACCTGACGAGAGCATGAACTAGAAATTAACAAAGGTGAAAATAGAAACCTAAAAAAACCAAATTAAGTTTGCTGATGATGGAGTCATTCAGGGAGGAAGCCATGTGGGTCATCGTCGCACGGGTTTCGGCCCCTATACTGCCAACCTGTACCTCTTGGCGGGGCAGGCCAACCATATCGATGTACGTTATGGAAGGTCTCTCCAAGCCTGAGGAAGGAGGACACATAGCAGAAAACCTAAACCGATAATTTAAACTATTGTTTTCGGAAATATTAGGGACAAAAGACGCACTCATTGGAAACATAGGGAAGATGGTTCATTCATCTAGCCCATCATGCCAAAGATGGGATGGCATCTGGCTCGTGGCGAGAAAATCAACCACAACTTAAAAACGAGGAACCCTATTATCTGTGAGGATAGGACTTAAATGCAAGAATTAACCAGCATGAATTTAGCCTTGATAACCCCGGCCCTTTGAAGATATCTAAAAATGCCCTTAGGTCTTCGTTGGGAATGGCGGGATGCTCTTCAGAGGAAAATCGCTGGCGAATCTGATGGAGTTGGGCAGCAAAGATGTTTTAGCAGTGTTCAAAGGCATGTACTCTCGGGAAAGTATTATCCGCACCATGGGAAGACTGAGTTCATCCTCGTATGGTAACCTCTGTGTTGTAATGGCCACATCTTCGATCCTGATTTTTACATCAAATAATTTAACACATTGTTGTTGCTTCCCCGCTTCTGCTTGCCAAGTGAGCTCTTCCGGGGTAGATTTCTGGAAGGATTTATCATAAAGTGTTTGAAGTTAAACACACAAATGTCATCGACTACCTAGTGGTACGCATGAGGATTCGCCTTTATAGTAGGTGGCCGTGGGAAGGGAAACTGTGAAAATTTTCCCTTCATCGCGGCTTTACGGAAGAAGGGTCACTTTTGGAGGATAGATAGCAGATTGTGTCCTCTAATCCTTGGTTGCGTTTATCGCGCGATAACCAGGGAGAGAGACGACCTACTGCCCAACAGTGGATGAACATTGAAAACCATACTAGCACTGGTTGGTCAGTGGGGCTCAAATCAAAGGGTGTGGAATCAAGACATATAACGATGCAAACATATGTTCCCGTTTTCTACAACATCATTTCGACGGTTGAAAGAGCTTTAACTATCCATGCAGGAATTAATAAGACGAAAAGTCAGATAAGATATACGTTTCTAGACATGATACCATTGCTTTCCTTAGTACCATAGTTCATACTTCGCGCGTCATGTGAAAGGCTTGGACGAACGCCACTAACTGTGCTCAGAGCTCCGAGATGAGACAAGTTTTTTATACCAAAGTGTTCGTGCGAGATACACGTTCTCCTGGAGTTTTGATGCTCTTCAACTGCATAAAACGTCGAAGATTTTGAATGTATTGTTACGAGTAGTAAGCAAGTGACAAACACTCGACCGGCGCCCCCCCCTCTGGAACGGCAGAGTGTCGTGGTCGGCCGCCGTGGTGCTTCGGGTCTGAGTCCCCCCCCCTCTGGAACGACAGAGTCTGTCGTGGTGTGCCGGCCAGGTGGGTTCACAACATGTTCGCTGACTCCCCCCCCCTCTGCAACGACAGAGTGTGAGACTCGGATGTGTTGGTCTCGTATGGGTTGACGTGACCGACCGCCTAGGTTGACGTGGCCGACCGCCTAGGTTGACGTGGGCGACCGTCTAGGTTGACGTGGGCGACCGTCTAGGTTGTCGTGGATGGTGAAATGGCTGCCAGATTCGGATTCAGCGTAAAATTCTGCATCGGTAGGGTGAGTTTCAAGGCAATTGGCGAGAAAAAATTTTTCTTCAAAATTTTAACAGAGTTAGAATTTGGGACGTTTTGGTGTGTAGCGCCCAAACGAAGCATCGGATGAGAAAACGGAGGCCAGATTCGGAATCTACGTGAAATTTTGGGTTAGGAAGGATGTTTCCAGCGAAATCGGAGAGAAAAAATTTTCGGCTGACGTCCCCCCCCCTCTGGACAGCTTGCTTCGATTTTGGCTTCCAGTGGACGGATTTTGTCGTGCGATAGCTCGTTTGAAAGCTAAGAGTGAGACAAATTCAGTGAAAGAATCGGCTTGTTCCTATCTGTCTTCGTTTAGATGTGAGACGCCATTTAAGATTTTGGGACATTGGTGAAAAACGACAGAGTTAGAATTTGGGACGTTTTGGGCTGTAGCTTCAAAACGAAGCATCGGATTGGAAAACGGATTTCAGATTTGGAATCAGCGTGAAATTTTTATCTGTA
>CAJQUW010008093.1:0-91918 GCA_907163375.1 Prostheceraeus crozeri | reverse complement strand
ACCACTTATTAGTCTTCGAAGAAACTCTATACGAAATAGTAAAATTATTTTCCAACTGTATGTGCCAACCAAGCAACAGTACAAATTTACAAGTTCTATTGTAAATTTCTCCCTATTGCGTATTTTTCCATCTCAGCTCTCAAATTGGGAATAATATGGTAAGTATTTATGGTATTTGGCGCTCATATATCCTTTAGTTATATGTGACTGGCTCATAGAGACCTGGTAATATATGTACATTATAATGGCGTTGAGACGCTATTTAGAGAATAAATGCTTTATTATTTTTACTTGTTTGGCGTTTTTTGCGGGTATGTTATCATAAAAATTTTGATATATACGCTAATTATGGATATCAATAAAGGTTATACGAAAAAATCAAGACTTTTGGCACCTAGAAAAAATTGTGGTATCGGTAGGTGTTGTCCAAAACGGCCTAAATTTGCAGATAAATAGTTGTTAACTCATTTACCATTTTCTTCGAGTAAAAATGAAAATGAAATATAATTTCTATTATATATGATTTTTCATCAACCTTTTAATCTAAGTATTTTTGTGTTCCGTCACATGCAGCCCATAGCACTGTGAATCCTTAAGATACCATCGAAGTTTCAGCCTACAATTTACCACCTAGGGGCCTGTATGAGGAAAACGAGAATAATCAGTAATTTCTGAATTCCCTGTAGTTCTTCACATATTTCGGTCTAAAACTGGGTGCAGTCAATACTGCTGAATACTAAAACCCAGCCCTGAAAGTTTTGGGAACGAACACAGGCTATTTATTTCTGCATTCCAACTCTTCTTCAGCAGTCTGTGGAAGTGGCGCTAAGTAAGATCATCTAAGTATATATATATAATAATTATATATTTAATAAATGATATCATCATGTACATTATATTATAAAAAACTTATATAAACATTAATGAAATTGACCAGGAATGGCTTCGAATGAAGAATTGCCTTTGAACGATCTAGTTGCTATTATTAATAAAAGCTATATGCCAATACGAGGGTAAATCCTATAATCCCTCTGATATAGAAGCATGTCATCCCAATGATTATTTTTTACATGTACGTAGTAGGCTTGGCAACTAAGTTTTGACCGATGGAAAACTGCCTATTTCTCTTTATTACTTCATCGTAAACATCAGATACTTTACGAACTCACCGGTATCATAGCGAGCATTACAAGACCTGTTTTAGTATGATGCGATATTTTCTTCCATTTTGAAATGGGTTAATTATTGAAATCACGAAGTATTGTCAGATATCGAATAAATGTATCATTTCAAACTGAAGGCACATAGACAGTGTTGTTCGATATCTATGATCATTTCACGAAGATTTGATTGACAATAGTCATGTGACTTCAATTACTTGATATGCTAGGTTTCAATGTTAATTTGATTGCTATTGTGTATAGCAGAGTCGGCTGTATCGATTAGATTTTTAAGTCACTGCATCATTCTACCGTCATCTGCTCCGAGTTGTACAACGATGGATTTTGATAGGAAAGACATTCGCAAACCCATCTATTTTTTTCTGGGAGTCTGGCTTAAGTCCACCCGATATTTGCAAAAAGATCGAGGCACGTGGTCCAGGAACAGTGTCGGTCAGAACTTGCCAGAGATGGGTCTCAAATTCGACGACGGCAAGGTCAATTGTTCAGACGCACAACGCATAGGACGACCATCTATTGACTTAGACGATCAAATACTGCAGTGATTGGAGGAAGACAAGTACGCAACGACACGTACAATCGGACAATAACTCGGAGTCAGTCATGAAACTATTCGTAGGAAATTGAATAGAATGGGGAAACGATTCCTAGTCAATAAATGGTTACCTTATCGTCTATCGGAGGACAATAAGTTGAGGAGAAAGACCGTGTGTGAGGCCCTCTTATCCCAGTGTGAGCAGAACAACTTTCTTCATCGTCTCATAATAGTCGACGAGGTTTGGATATACAGGGAGAACGATGAACGCCGCAGCTCGAATCGATCATGGGTGACCCCAGGTGGTGACGGTGCTACCTCAATATCTCGCAATGCGATGACCAACAAAAAGCACATGGCTATTGTGTTTTGGGACTCTCGCGGCATTCTTCATGTTGCTGTGCTGCCCGTCGGTCAACATGTGACATCCACTGTTTATTGTGAGGAACTTGGCAGGATGACGGCTGCTGTGTGCAAGAAAAGACGTCGTGCTGACCTAAGTGGCTTCTGTTTTTTGCAAGACAATGCTAGACCTCATACTTCAGCTGAAACGAGGAGAAAGTTAGCCGATCTCGGACTTAGTGGGCGCTATTCTAAACCGCATTCCAGCGACGGCTGCCAGTGGCAAGGGTACCCATGCCATCTGAAATGTTATTCCAGCGATCACATTCCACTGGCTACCGTTGCCTATTCCATTGGCGAGGGTGTCGAGATTGCTATTGTGAAGTGGCATGCGTGATGACCCATGCCATCCAAGCAAAAGCATAATAGCATCAGGTAGATGAATAAATCAGCATTCGTAGCTCTTGTTTGAGCGGAATGGATGACGTTGATCCCGAGTACCGATTGTATGCTGACGTTAGTGTTGTGCATCGAGGCGTTAGAGACCGATCAAATCCTATTGAGGACTTATCGGAAAATGAGTTCATCGAAAGATGCAGGCTAAAGAAGGACCTTTTCCTGCTTGTCTTGGAAATAATTCTGCCAGACATTAGCAAGGGGACATTGCCACCAATTCTAAAGTTCGCAACCGCCCTAAGGTACTATGCGACAGGCACAATCCAACTGATCCATGCCGATTTGCACAACATTTCGCAACCAGTGGTTTCGCGCATTATCCGTGACATATCGGTAGTGTAGTAATATCTTATAGCCCCTGAGTCGGCAAGGGAAAACCAGCGTGCGTGGCGAGAACGATAGTGTCTATATCGACAAATCAAATGGACCAATATCAAACAATTCTGCAATCCACTATCAGTGGTACAGATAAACAACTAAGCAATATACATCATTCTTCTACATCTCCCGTTTTAACAAACATTGTCATTTCACAGTAGGCGTACACAGTCATCAGTGTGTGTGAACAGTTCGGATCACATGATGATACATTAAACTGCAAATCAATTCAAGGCATGCAATTCAGAGGAAGCACTAATCACTATTAAAGATGTAACGATTAGGCGGAATAACTGGTCGACCTGATCGTGTCAAGTAAAGGCCGGTTTACATTAAAGTCGCTTACTAACACGAAATTAGCAAATAGGTTGCTGATTGGTCAATTACTCCATGCCATCAGCTTTCCCTTTCGCTTCGCGTTCGCTTCGCCTTGTATCAAAAAAAGAGATTTCTATTAGAATTCGCGCTTCGCTTTATCGCCTCTCCCTTCTGCGACGCCGCTTCAATGAATGTGGCAAGTCGCTTCTATCTTCATTTGCGAAGCGAACAAAGCGAAAAATGAGTCACGATGCCTGTCGAATCCAATCAATCTTCTATTAATAATCCTCAGGGAATCCCACATCAGTATTTTCATTCATTTAAATGCATCATCGAGGGGTATACGGAGCGCTGATGGAGAAGAATGAAGCAGAACAAATAGAAACAGAAACTTTGGTGGAGCTTGTACGGGACAAGCCACATTTGTATGATCCATCTGATTCTGATTAGAAGAACAATTTTGCAAAAGATAACTCCTGGAGAGAAATTGCTGAGAAATTGAAAGTACCAGTCGATCAAGCGAAGAAAAAATCGAAAAATATACGCGATACTTACGTCAAATCACGAACGAAATTGAGCAAAACTACCAGCGGTAGTGCAGCTACATCACAGTCAAAATGGATTTACTACGATATTCCAGATTTTCTCAGTGATACGATTCGACCTCGAAAAACGTTTTCAAACATTATCGTTCCAGAAGCCACCATTGAAACAATGTCACAAAGCGAAGACAAAGAAAATTCGAATATTGAGTTGGAATTGTTACGACCTCCCCAAGGTACGAACAGAAAAAAGGCCAAATCCCTGTGAGTGAATGTGTTTATTAAGTGCAAGGCAGGTGGTGGCCCTTAAGAGAGCCGATTTGGCGTTCGCAGAGAATGTGAGTGTACGTGCAGTTGTCAACTTGGCAATGACAGCGGTCGTGAGCCGAAGGGTCGCAGCAGCGTCGTTGATTCCCAACAAGAGATCGTGCGTACTGTAGGCGGGAGAGAGATGAGAGAGAGCGTTTGGTCCGTCAGCAGGGAGTTTTGATGTCTCTCCAAATGTGTAGGATCGATCATCCACCTGGAGCGTATGATTGGCGCCCAGCCACTCGCCGGCTCCCTGTCACCGGGCATCGCTTCGCCCTCCCGTCAGAGAAGGGAAGAAGAGTCTGCGCCGATCAATGGCTCATGCAAGCGACTCCATTGGTCGTCGCTGCCTTGAAAGTTAATGTACGTTAAGTATCACTTCTGCCAAGTAGTCTTGATGAGGAAAGAGAGAGAAGTCTGCATTTTCGTCACATCCCCCGGCATAAAAGAGCGTTGATAAATCGGAGCATTGCGATGACTTGAAACGCGAAGAAATGTTCTCCAATCACCACAAAAATGTTCATCACAACCTTTTAATTCACTCAGGATTTGTTTGGTCTCTGACACGGATCCTGGGTAGATCTGTCAGAAAACTGGGAACCGGTGCGGGATAAGGCATCAGCCCAAATGTTGTCTTTTCCCTTTATATGACAGACAATAAGGTTAAACTCCTGAAGAGCTAAACACCAAGCGAGTAATCTACGATTCTTGAACCTCATTTTATTGAGAAAAATCAACGGATCATGATCTGTGTGAACTTTTACTGAACCCACTGAAGAGGCAATATAAATCTCAAAATGTTTAACTGCACTGAGTAAGGCGAAGGCCTCTTTCTCTATTGTAGAGTAATTCTTTTGGTGCTTATTTAACTTTTGCAAGAAATATGCAACTGGAAATCTTTCACCTTCAATATTCTGTGTCAACACTGCACCTATGCCTACGTCGCTCGCGTCTGTCATGAGTTCGAATGGTTTGTTCCAGTCTGGAGCATTTAGAATCGGTGTATCACACATCATAGTTTTTGATGACTCGAATGCTTCCTGACAAGGAGTAGTCCAAATAAACTTTGAGGTCTGTTTTAGCAGATCGGTCAGAGGAAATGCAACCGTCGAGAAGTTTGGCAAAAATCGCCTATAGTAACCTAACATGCCGAGGAATCTCATTACACCTTTTTTGTCAGTTGGTGGAGGAAAGTTTTTCATTTTTTCAACATGTCCATCTACTGGCTTAACTTTTCCATGCCCCACTACATGTCCTAAGTATGTGACGTCCGCTCTACAGAACACACTTTTGCTCAAATTAACGGTCAAGTTTGCTTCTTGCAACCTGACAAACAGTTCGCGCAGAGATTTCTGATGCTCCTCCCAGCTATCATTATGTACAACAATGTCATCAACATAGGCTGTGACATTCTTCATACCTCTCAGTAAACTTGTCATTAGTCTTTGAAATGTAGCTTGAGAATTCTTCATGCCATAGGGCATTACTCGGTACTGATACAGTCCATCTGGCGTGACAAATGCTGATATCTCCCTAGCACTTTCGGTCAGAGGGATGCCCCAATAACCTTTCAAAACATCACATTTTGAAATATATCTGGCTTTCCCAATGCGATCTATACAATCATCGATTCTGGCCAAGGGGAAAGAATCGCTTTTAGTCACTGCATTTAATTTTCTATAATCTGTGCAAAATCGATATGAATTATCGGCTTTCTTGACAACTACACAAGGAGATGCCCACTGACTATTGCTAGGTTCGATAATTTTATGTTTTAACATATAATCGACCTCTTCTTGAATAATTTTCTTTTTGTCTGGGCCTACTCGATACGGATGTGATTTGATCGGAGTGATATCACTCGTTAGACAGACGTCGTGCTCAATAACATCCGTACGAGACGGTACATCGCCAAAGATGCTCTTGAATTCTACTATCAAGTTTTCGAGTAAATTTCCTTCGTCTGATGGCAGATGATTTGTTAGTGATTTCATATCTTTCAGTATATCAGAATTCGCTAATCTCGCGTTTTGATTGTCATTTTTAATTTCAAAATCAATATCTTGCACACTAAGAACCGAATCGGACTCAATTGATCTTGCATAATATTCCTTTATCATGTTAGCATGACATAATTGTGTATCTTTCTTTCGATCTGGTGTGCTCACGATGTAATTTAACTCATCTATCTTACTCGAAATGACATATGGGCCCTGATAGCGAGCTTTCATCGGATTGCTCACAATCGGCAAGAGTACGAGGACTTTGTCCCCAACGCTAAAACTTCGAACTTTTGATTTCTGATCGTACAGTTCTTTCATGGATATTTGTGCTGTTCTAAGGTTCTTATGTGCCAGTTCGGTAGCATTCACTAACTTTTCACGGAAATCTGAAACATATGACAGCAAATCTTTCTGTTGTAGATTTTCATTTAAGAGACTTTCTTTCAGCAAACCTAACGGGCCTCAGACTGCGTGGCCGAACACTAGTTCGAAAGGACTGAAGCCTAATGACTCTTGAGTGGCTTCTATGGCTGCAAATATCGCAAAATGGACACCTTTATCCCAGTCTTTTTCGTGTTCAATACAGAAGGACCGCAACATGGTCTTCAGCGTAGAGTGGAATCTTTCCAATACTCCTTGTGACTGAGGGTGGTAGGCTGATGATCGCACTTGTTTGGCACCGATCAGGTTTACGACTTGCTGAAACAAGCCCGACATGAAATTTGAGCCCTGGTCTGATTGTATTTCCTTAGGGAGTCCAACAAACGTGAAGAACTTCAGCAGGCTGTCTGCAATTTGGACGGCCGTAATTCTTTTTAACGGGATGGCCTCCGGAAAGCGTGTAGATGCGCACATAATAGTTAGCAAATACTGATTTCCTGCTCGAGTTTTTGGGAGAGGGCCAACACAATCAATAATTATCCTCGAAAATGCACTTTCGACTATTGGAAGCGGTCGAAGTGGCGATTTAGGAATCACTTGGTTTGGCTTTCCGGATACTTGGCAAATATGACATCGTCTGCAAAAGGCAGTAATGTCTGATCTTATCCCAGGCCAGTAGAAATGTCGAGTCACTTTATCAAAAGTCTTCCTTATGCCTAGATGACCTGCCATGGGAACTTCATGGCCTAGTCTCAGAATCTCGCCCCTAAACTTCTTCGGGACTACGATTTGGTGGAATACGGACCACTCTTCATTTGCAGGGACTCTAGGGTCCCGCCATTTTCTCATTAACAAGCCAGATTCCTGGAAATAATAGCCACGGGGTACTGTTTTGATTTCTTGCTCAGAAACAGCAATCTCAAATAACTTTTTGATTTCCTTATCCCGTTCTTGAGCCGCTATCAATTCATTTGTATTGATAGACTCGGAGCCTTCAGAATTTGGAATATCATTATCTGCATCTTCAGTCCTTTTAAGCGCCTGTGAGCGTGTTATAACACCACAAGGAACATTTTTCCTTTTCTCCTCAGATATGGGCGAATCGTTGGTATCAACTGATACACCTTTTCTTATCTTCGAACCAGCCAGATCATTTCCCAACAGGAGAGTAATTCCCCGAGCTGGTATGTGATCGGTCACTCCGACAACTACTGGTCCGGAAACGAGCTCGCAGTTAATGTTGATTGTGTAACTTCACTGTTCCGGTTCCCCAAAATCCTTCTGTGTCAATGATGTCTCCGGTAGCGGAATTTTCTGACAATGGCAACACATTTGATAAGATGAAAGATCGAATCGCTCCCGTGTCACGCAAAATGGTGACAGGGACCTCATTTTTATTGTCCAACGAGACTGTGCCCTCGAATGTGAACGGGAGAAAATCTCCTTTCGGTGAGGCTAAGACATCTTGGGAGTCGACTGTATTTACGGAATTTTTCTCTTCCTCTTTCTTTCGTTTGAGTTTGAAACACTCAGAGATTGTGTGACCGGTTTTCTTGCAGTAGTGACAAGTTACCGGTCTGGTGGAGCCGTTCAAAGGGTTTCGAACTGGTCTGTTATCAGACTGTTTCATTTTGGAGGCGCCTTGATCCGCGTGATTAAATGTGCTTTTCCTCTCTTTATTAGAGCGCTTACGAGAAATTGCATATTCCTCGGATAACATAATCCAAGCTTTGTAATCGTCAGGATCTTTGTCCTCGATAAATGTCTTCATGTCTTCAGGGAGACACTGTTTGAATTCCTCGATGAGGATTGGTTCTCTTAATTGCTCAAAATTATCTACCATCATGGATCTGCACCAACGGTCAAATGCGACTTCTTTAGAATGGGCAAGATCAGAGTAGGTCATAGACTCGGATTTCTTTAGGCTGCGAAATCGATAGCGATATGCTTCAGGGACCTTTTCAAATGCTCTCAAAATGCGACTTTTGACAATTTCATAATCCGAACTCTCTTCTAGCGACAGGGTCACGTAAGCCTCTTGAGCTTTTCCTACCAAAACGCTCTGGAGCAACATTGGCCATATGTTTTTCGGCCATTTCATGATTTGAGCAACCCTCTCAAAATGGAGGAAATAACTGTCCACATCTGATTCCTTAAACGGAGGCACAAGCCTCACTACTTTGTTAATGTCAAAACTGTCAGTAGAAGGAGAAACCGGCTTTGATTCCTGTAGATAACGTAATCTCTCTCGTCTAGAAATCTCCTGCTCAATTTTCAATTTTAATTTCAAAGCTTTAATTTCAGAAGTGTCCTCATCCTCAGATTCAATATCGCCGTTAACAGAACCATGATCAGAAGGAACGCGTCCAAGGGCCGCGAAAATGTTAGAGCGGATATCCGCTTTTGTTAAATTATGACTGCACGAAATGCTGAGGTGTCTAGCTAACTCAAGTAGTTCAGTCTTTTTGAAATTCAAAATTTCTTCGTAAGAAGGAATAGACGTCAAAACCTCACTATCTGCCATTTTGAACAGAATAGATTAATAAATCTATGCTAGACGCGAGTATAAATGTCTATGTAACTATTGAAGACTGATAATTTAAGCGGTAGTTAACTGACGAAAACGCTAACGTAAGTAGCTTAAGGGAAAAGTATGCCAACGTAAGTAGCATAAGACAACTTTGATGAAATTTGGAACAATCCCGGCTGAGCCCCCAATTTTCTGTTACGACCTCCCCAAGGTACGAACAGAAAAAAGGCCAAATCCCTGTGAGTGAATGTGTTTATTAAGTGCAAGGCAGGTGGTGGCCCTTAAGAGAGCCGATTTGGCGTTCGCAGAGAATGTGAGTGTACGTGCAGTTGTCAACTTGGCAATGACAGCGGTCGTGAGCCGAAGGGTCGCAGCAGCGTCGTTGATTCCCAACAAGAGATCGTGCGTACTGTAGGCGGGAGAGAGATGAGAGAGAGCGTTTGGTCCGTCAGCAGGGAGTTTTGATGTCTCTCCAAATGTGTAGGATCGATCATCCACCTGGAGCGTATGATTGGCGCCCAGCCACTCGCCGGCTCCCTGTCACCGGGCATCGCTTCGCCCTCCCGTCAGAGAAGGGAAGAAGAGTCTGCGCCGATCAATGGCTCATGCAAGCGACTCCATTGGTCGTCGCTGCCTTGAAAGTTAATGTACGTTAAGTATCACTTCTGCCAAGTAGTCTTGATGAGGAAAGAGAGAGAAGTCTGCATTTTCGTCACAGAATCTCCTTCTACAGAACATTTTGCAGGTCCACCTATCAAGAAGAAGCGAAATACAGTGAACTCAATCGACGAAGAGATTCTGGCTACAATCAAAACTATTCATAATCCACAATCTCAAGATGTGAATGATTGTTTCGGTCAAACCGTAGCTATGGAACTAAAAGGACTCCCGCCAAATAGGCAAGCATTTGCTCGAATGAAATTAAGTGAATCTTTATACGAGATTGTTCAAGCATGTACAAATAGTGCATATTCTAGTGATTGCTTGAATCTTCTTGCCTGAATCTCGCAGATAACGTGATCGATATTGTGTTACGTAATAATAGTAGGCTAATAGTAAGATTGCGACTATTTGTCTTAGGATAGTATTTCAGTTTTATGCTATCATATTTATGAATTATGAGAAAATATACAATTAAATATACAATTGTAATTTGATTAAAATATACATTCTTGAAAGACATTCGTTTCATGTTTTTATTCGATTTTTCGGGTTTCAGTTTATTGAAATATTGTTAATCAAGCATATATAATATTTTAAAGAAAGTAAAATAATAAAAATTACATAACTGCGGTAGCCTATCGAGAAATAAACAGGAAGCACTATATGGCTTATTTAGTCAACATTATGACTTGACTACAAGTATATAAGTTTCATAATATTTTCGTCTACTTTGATTTCTTCAATCTTTAGTGGGCTTCGTAATGCTTATCAAGAATAAGTACAAGAAAATATATACACCTAGTTGTTTTCAATTTCCCATTTGTCTGTTTTCTCTTAGCAAGATTACACGGAGCCTATTTAACGGATTTGTTAAAATTTCAGGACGGACAGGCTATTCGTAAATTTTTATACCAACATAATCTCGAAAAAAAGTTTACATGAATATATCGTTAACAGGCTAAAAATGAAAACATTCAATGATGATATTTATATATGACGTCAATGTTGTAAAATAATAGATGCTATCCTGAATATAAATTCCTAAGAAAACGAAACTTTTTAACTAAGACATTCCTGTTTCTATAGAAAAAAACATGTAGGACTACCATTAAGCATCTTTTAATTCAGTGAAACATGTGAACAATTACAAGAATCAATATTTCTGTCGTGCACTGAAGGCCTGTAAGCTTTATCACTACCTAATTGTAGCAACCTTTACTAATAGAGTTTTCCTGCCATGGAACTGCACCATGGTTAATGAAAAAATCACAAAAGCGTTCCCGAATAGCCTTTGGAGTTCCTCTCACTCTATCTGTTTCGAATCGAATAGGCAATAAATTAGAATCGCCATCGGTAATATCTCTCCATAATCCTTGTGATTGTATCTCCCCATCAGCAGATTCCCCGTCAACGTAGGATGATGGGCAATATTGGAGGGCCGGAGGATTACTAGCATCTGTTTTTTTAAAAAAATTGTGCAAAACAATTGTTGCTTTTATCACAGAACAAACTTTTTCCGGCTGCAAGATCATTGGTCGCCTATATATTCTCCATCCAGATGATAAGATTCCAAAGGCATTTTGAATAACTCGGCGATCACGGGAGAGTCGGTAATTGAAGATAGCTTGTCGAGCATCATTACTCCTTCCTGGAAATGGTCTCATCATGTAACTTCGTAGTGGAAACGCTTCATCGGCTACAATAACTGATGGCATTTTGTTTTCAGAATGTTTTTCGGTTGACGGTATGTTGGGTAAAAAATCTGGAGGAGGTAGGATACCATTTTCAAGCGAATGATAAATGTTTGAGTTATTAAACGTTCCACCGTCGGATTGTCTCCCAGCAGCACCAATGTCGACCATAGTGAAGCAGTAATTGGCATCGCATACAGCCAAAAGTACGATGATAAAAGTCTTTTTGTAATTGAAAAACACGCTGCCACTTTGGGATGGACATTGAATGAGGCAGTGTTTTCCGTCAATAGCGCCACAGCAATTGGGATAATTCCAAAGAGACCAAAATTCCTTTTTTATCTGATGAAATTCTTCTAAATTTGGAGAAGAAAGATAATCTTCCGATAAAACACTATAAATTGCCTCACAGGTTTCTTCAATAATTCTGCAAACAGATGATCGGGAAACGCGGAAACTGTTCGAAATACTCTGTTGAGAGTCTCCCGTCGACAAAAATCTCAAAGTCATGGCAAGTCTTTCACCTGGAGTAATAGGTTGTCGTGGCCCACAATGAGAAATCAAAGACTGACAAGTTGAAGGAAGTATCTATATTTCATTGGACTCATTCGAGTATATCGGAAAAACATTTCACTGTCGTGATCTAGCATCTCGATAAATAATCTATACTCGCTTCGTTCACTTCTCAGTAGATATATTAAACGAACCCAAAACCGTTGACTCTTCCTTGATTTCTTCTTCTTTAATCGCCTGTAGTATAGTAAAATCGCCAACGCGCAACGCTGATCACACTCCATCTGCCACGTACTATGTGTTTTCTGAGAAACTACCTTACCTGATATACTCATCAGTCATCAAACACTATAATTCAATGTTCTATTTTTTACTTCTGGGAATCCCTATTCGCTTTGCTTGGCGGCGTCCTTAGAAATCATGATTGCTCGATACAGACACCGCTTTACGTTAGCGCGAATTTTAGTTCCCTAGAGCGAATACAAAGCGCACGCACAATTCGCTTAACCGTTCGAACAAGCGAATCTTAATGGAAACTAGGCTTAATAGTTCGTCTGAGGCGAATAGTCATCTGTTGCTGACACCACATTCGATTGAGATGCTGCATCCTGGAGAGGGTCTGGTATTCTCGAGATAATTGCAGATGAATCTTCTGTCGTCTTCTCTTCCTCCCCCGACCGAACGGGAGATGATGCTGAAGAATACTCTCCGTGAAGCGTCCACGAGTTTCGCCCTTGGTCGAATGAATCGCTGAACTCGTCTCCTTCTCTCGAAGAACACGCTGACATCGACTTCGTCATCAATACCAGTGCCGAACGATTTCGACGTATCCGGCTGCTACCAGAAGCTACAATAAAAGATCGGGGTTGCTCCGCCCGAGCAATAATATGTCCCATTCGTTTCAAGTCTCTAATCCAAACCGAATCATTAATTCCCAACTCCGGTAGTTCGCTAGTTCGATAGCGTTTATCAAAATTTCTTTTTTGGTTCATGCGGTAGGATTTTTCTTGCGTAAATTATCCTCATTTGCAATTTCCGGTTTCAGCTTGGAAGGTATCACAGGTATTCTGGTTTGAAGCATTCTATTCATCAATAATTGACAGGGAGCTTTGCCGTTGATCAGAGGAGCAGTTCGGTATGCCAATAATGCCATGTAGGGGTCTGGATTTTTTCTCAGTAAGTTCTTTACTGTTCTAACTGCTCTTTCTGCTTCACCGTTAGCTTGAGGGAACCTTGGGGAACTGGTTTCATGCTTGAAGGAGTATATATGAGCGAATTTCCTGAATTCTTCAGAATTGTATTAAGGCCCATTATCAAAAATAACAGTTTCTGGTATTCCTTGGCAGGCAAAAATGCTTTTCAAACAGTTGACTAGATGCTCTGTCGTATAACCTTTCATTTCTCTGATTTCGATCCAACGGGAATGGTAATCAACAACAAGAGCATAAGTTCGGCTAGCGTGCTCCAAACTGCCGGATCCAACTTTCTGCCATGCATTGGAAGGAAATTCAGTAGGAATTAGAGGCTCCTTCTTTCAGACCTGTTTTTCAAACAAACAGCGCAATTTGAAACAAAGTTCGCAATATGTTTTGAAATTTTAGGCCACCAAACAGCGTCTTTTGCTTTGGCACGATATTTAGATATCCCTAAATGGCCATCATGCAGTCTTGAGAGTACATCATCCCTTCGACATTTTGGAATAACAATACGTTCATTGTAGAGAAGGATATTGTCGATATTTGTAAAATGTGATCGATCATCCCAGAGCTGATTCAAGTGGGGTTCTGCTGGTCTATACCTCGGCCAACCGCCTGTAACGTATGTCTTGATTTCCTGGATGTCCTCGTCGTTGTGCTGTGCTATTATAATTTCGGATAGTTTCTGAGGTGATGCCGGAAGTTTCGAAACTGCGTGCCTTGCAAAGTGCTGAATTTCCGAGATAAATTCAATTTCTGACACTGTCGGGTTTTCTTGTGACACTCGTGATAACGCATCAGCAGTGTATTGAAAGCTTCCTGGCAGAGTTGGAAAAGTCGGAATTGGAATTGGAATTGACGATATTCAAATCTACTGGAATTGGAATTGGAATTGACCTTGATGAACCTCAATTCCACTTTTTCGATAGACCTGTGATAAATTGGTACAAAAAGTGAAATTATAGTACTCGGCCGTTGTGTTAGCGGCACACAGAGCTAAGAGAGAGAGAGAGAGAGAGAGAGAGAGAGAGAGATCGACAGAGGTAGTTTTATTCTATTGTTGAATAAAGGGTGGTAATTGTGACTTCGATGGGCCTACAGCCCCGGACAATGTTATTTCAGCGATAAAGCAAACAATGAAAGGACAATCATCTTTGTTCAATTTGTTATTTAGTTATTTATCAAGTAAGATAGCTATAATCAAAATAAAGCAATTGATGAATTTGGTCCTTGATAGGATAAGCACAAAAATTGGAGAATAACTTAATTGTTGTACACACGAAAAACAATTGGTTTGGAAAGAGGAAAATTTGCGCTGCATTAAAGGGCAGCAACCCTGTCACTTCAAATCACAATATAGTCAGTGTCAACAAATTATTCTAATAATCAATGATTCGATTAAAATGGCAATTACATGAACTATCATTCAACTTCCAATCACAACAATTAACAATATTAATTTTTAAGACTATAGTTATATAGATGCGATACGCAACGATAAAAGAAAAACTTTACACTTACAGTTCACTTCTTAATGTTGAATTCACCTCAATTCGATCGGACTCACTTATACCAAAATAATATCATAAATATCAGTGTCACTTATACCGTCAATCTTCAATCGCGCTCACTGATGTGTTGCCGCATACGCTGCAGTGTTGTTGTTCGCTGGTAGGCAGTTGTTGCTGCTACTTCTATTGTTAAGTTACACCGCGATAGCCCGGCGTTCTTCTAACAGCTACTGAAGATGTCGTATGTGTTGTTGTTGTGTCAATTTCTCATCGTTTCTAATTTATACAAATTTTTGAGAGTTGACGATAAATCCACTTTCTTTTGAAAATTGAAAGAGTTGCCTTTAATATCTGCTCGCTAGCTTTCGACCCGACCACATTTCGTTCTTATCAAGGAATTTTTAATTTCCTTTTTTAACATGGACCATTAATCAGTTTTTATGATAACATTTTTATCGTCGCTTTTTCTTTCATCAACAATCACGTTATTCGCACATTGAATTTTCTTCTGTCAGCTTATTAAAAGATTTATTCGCATCTCATCTCTCTCTCTCTCTCAGAGTTTGATTCTTTGCTGACAGCTAATTTTCTTTTTTTTCACGAGATATTGAATATCTCGTTTACGAAACGAAAATGTCATAGGCTGACCGGTTACATATATACATGCACACAAGAAATATGAACTATGAACATGAGAACGCACATAGGAACGACGTAGGGAACGGCACACAGGAACAACGAGGACAGGATAAGGGCACATGGGTTAGATTGAAACGAACAAACGTTAGATACATCAACATAAGACACTATACGCGACATGCAATTATCGGAATTGAATCTTATTATGGAATTGGAATTGAATTGAACTGCTTCGACTGGAATTGGAATTGGAGTTGGAATTGAAATTTCTGCTCTGGAATTGGAATTGAAAAATTTCAGTGGAATTTTTCCAGCTCTGCTTCCTGGTACATATCTGACATTGGGCGAATACCTCATCATCCTAAGTCGGAATCTCTGTATTCTAGCGGGAACTTTCGATAAATCTGTAGTACTGAGTAAAGGAACGAGCGGTTTGTGATCGGTTTCCAGATGGAAGTTCAAACCAAGGACGTATTCACTAAGTCTTTCACATGCCCAACAGGACGCCAGGGCTTCTTTTTCAATAACTGCATACCTCTGTTCTGTGTCTGTTAAGGATCTCGAGGCAAAACATACCGGTCGTCTTGCTCCATCGTGTAACTGTAGAAGAACGGTTCCGATTCCAGTTGATGATGCGTCCGCTGGGATAATAGTTTCTCTACGTGGGTCATAAGAGGCCAATGTTTCCGACGAAGTCAACATTCTTTTTATCTGTTCGAATGCTCGCTCTTGGCCGAAGCTCCATGTCCATTCATTATCGTCTTTCAATAGCTGGCGCAGTGGTTCATTGATCTGAGACAGTCGAGGGATAAATTTTCCAAGATGGTTTACCATTCCTATGAATCTCTGAAGTTCCTTTATATTTCTGGGCGGGGGAAACTTGTGAATGGCATCAGTCTTTTGTGGGTCAATGCTAATTCCTTGCTCGTCGATGATATTTCCAAAAAACTTTATGGAATTTTTGGAAAATTTACATTTGTCACACTTCAGCGTTAGACTGGATTCTTGCAATCTACTTAAAACTTCATGTAGTCGCGAATCGTGTTCGTTGCGATTGGCACCGTGGACCAAGATATCGTCTATGTGACAAATAACTCCCTCGAGACCTTCTAAGATCCCTGAAATGGTACGTTGAAAGATTTCTGGCGCCGACGAAATACCGAATGACAGGCGGTTATATCTATACCTTCCGAACGGTGTCAAAAATGTAGTTCAATTCTTCGATTCCTCATCAAGAGGTATTTACCAGAATCCACTGTTGGCATCAAGTTTGCTAAATACAGTACTTCTCCCCAGTTTTTTTAAGCTGGCATCCACGGAAGCCATCGGGTGAATTTCACGTTCTACTGATCTGTTCAAATTCGTCAAATCAACACAAATTCTTGCTTTCTTATTGGCTTTCGTTACGCATACGAGTCCAGAACACCATTCAGTTGGCTCCGTAACCGGCGATATGACTCCAAGTTCCATCATTCTTTGTATTTCCATCTTAACTTCGGGAAAAAGTGGGTGGGCTATTCTTCTGGGTGTGAATATTTGTATTTGCTTAGATTCGGGTCTCAATGTGATATGATATTCTGTATTCAGCTTTCCTAATCCGTTGAATAAATCAGGGTATCTCACTTTGAAATATTTTAAAGAACTTCCGACAACTTCATTAACTGCAGTCCGAGTAACTAGATTCAGTTTTTCGCAGGCCACCTTACTCAGGAGAGAGTATCTCTGATTTCTGAGAACGTACAAAACCTCGGAACAGCTGCTACCTCCGATGGTCAAGGTCGCTTCTATAACTCCGATCGGTCTCAATTCTGTACCACCGGGTCCTTGGAGACATTTATCGATGTGTGTCAATGATTCTACGTCGAGCCAAGGGACTGTATCACTCAATATGGAGACCGCCGCACCTGTGTCTAACTTGAATGCCGTTTTTCGACCATGAACCTGAACGTTTGCGGTCCAATAGCTATTGGAATTGCAGTCCACTGTTTCGCCCAAAAATGTACTTTCGTAATACCACTCATTGTTCCTTTCCGTTCCCTCAGCTATGTTTAACTCATTAAATTTAGAAGCTAGATTTTGGGATCTCATTCGCAATCTGCAGGCTTTTACAAAATGTCCCCTGTTTGAGCAGTGATGACAAATAGCGTTCTTAGCAGGACTTTTTTCTCGTTCATGATACTTCATAGCACAAAAGTGGCATAATTTTGTATAGCTAGTGCTACCACTGGTTGTAGGACCTCTGTTCGATAGTAAACTGTTGGTAAAGCGTCTGTTTGCGAATCTTTGGTTTACATTTTGCTTGCATTGTTTGACAAAATCAACAGATTCTTTATTACCCCGAACTTTAGTTTCCTCGATTCATGTTGGCGGCTTAAGGTAACTGCTTCTTCGAGAGTCAAATGAGCTTTTCCTTTGAGCCGATCAGACAAACCCTCGTCATTTACCCCGACAACTATCCTGTCGCGTATCAACTCTTCTCGTAGTGCACCATATTTACACTCTGCAGCTAATTTGAATAAATCTTGTATAAAATCATCAATTGTTTCCCCATCTCTCTGGCTGCGTTTATTGAACTTTGCTTTAAGTGTTTTTTCGCGCTTCAAAATACGAGTCGAAGGCATCTATCATGTCCTCGAATGTTGCAACAGTCTCATCAACATTAAGAGTAGACAGAATATCGTCAGCAGAATTGCCTACGGCGTACAATAGTGTGCTCACTTGTTCATTTTCCGGTTTTAGGTTCAGTTGAGAAGCAATTCTATACCTTTCAAACCGTCTGCGCCATGTTGGCCATACTTCAGCTTGTGTAATAGTGGATTGGGGCAATGGATCAAGCAATGGAATTCCAGATGGGTTTCCGAAAGATCCCGCAGGTTTATCTTCGGTCATTGTTCACTTCACGTCCACGTTTACCGCTGCCACCAGTCCCTGAGTCGGCAAGGGAAAACCAGCGTGCGTGGCGAGAACGATAGTGTCTATATCGACAAATCAAATAGACCAATATACAAACAATTCTGCAATCCACTATCAGTGGTACAGATAAACAACTAAACAATATACATCATTCTTCTACAGGTAGCTATTGCTGGTCATCATAAGCGATTCGTATATTTTCCATCCGATATTCATGGAAAGCGCAATATCTGTGATAAGTTTCGTGAAAAGATGAGAATCAACAACATGATTGGTGCCATTGATTGCACACATATTCGTGTAGTGCCTCCGCGAGATGTTGCTGCATCTTTCTACAACAGGAAAAACTTCCTTTCCATAAACGTTCAGGTAGTTTGCACTGCAGATGGCATTATTGAAAATGTTGTGACACGTTGGCCAGGCGCAACTCACGATGCTAGAAAATTTCGCAATTCAAATCTGCGCGAAAGATTGGTGAATGGTGATTTAAAGAACTTCATTCTGATTGGGGACAGTGGCTACCCTCTATCTCAATTTCTCCTTACACCTGTTGCAAATCCGCAAAATCGTGCTCAGGAAAGCTACAATTACCACTTTGTTCGAGCTCGGTTGATTATTGAGAGAACTTTTGGCGTGATCAAGCAAGTTCTTGCCTGTGTTGGAGGAAGAAACAAGCTAGCAACTAAATTGGACACGTCAATAGCAACTATAATGGCAGTTTTTGCTCTGCACAATATTCGTTTACGTGGTAATATGGAAATTGAACATGCCGAAAACATTCATGATCCCCATTCTTTCAATACAGTAGTTGACGATCACACCAGAGAAATGAGTGGTCGAGATTTTCGGAACACACTGATTGAAAGATACTTTGAAATTTGATACAGATTGGTTTCTGTCCATTTACTTGATTGGTCCATTGTATGATCAATAAAATTATCACGGTTGTTGCACTTTTTGACTTATTGTTCCCGCACCCTATTTATATGACAAAAATTTTACACAATCTGACTTGTCATAAACAGTTGCTCTACTAATGATTAGCTGATAGGCCTACTTCCCATAATTTATAGGCCGAGCTTAATTATGATGATGGATGAGCATTTGATTTTGACGCTCAAAATGAGCTTTATTATCTGTATTTTTTTAATCTGTATTTCACGAAAAACGAGTCAAAAGAAGGTCTAACAATCCAAAGTCCACCAACACACAAATGCTGATTGCAGCAGAGGGAAAAGGCATCCATGTTTATCCGTAATTGTCGGACCTGGAAAAAGAAAGATGTGATAATTAATTACAGCCTAAATATTGCAAACTCTAATTGAAGATTATACATCTAGACCTATCTCAAGATCTTCACATTAAACGCATGAAGAAAACTAATGGTTTATAAATGACTTAAATGAAGCTTACGTTTCTAGGTCATGTAGTACGATCTGACTTCTTGTTAGGAAGGAGTCCGCTCCAGTAGATGAATTCTTGCCCCTCCAGACCTGATTTGGATGGAAAGAGATAGAAGTGCATATTTATAGTAAGTTGTGCTCAAATCATCTTACGTTTCAGTTTTGCTGCGTAGTATGCCTCTCGAGTTCTCTCACACTTCAGTTGAGCTTCCAAAACTTCCATCCTTTTAAGATGCTCTCTCTGCATAAAGGCATCGGCGTTCTCTGAAATGTAAAAGACAGTGTTCTTTCTCAATTATGAAAATATTTTTGCAGGACTTACTTCTTCTGCTCCGGACTGCGCTCTTCTTGGAAATAGGCGTGGCTTCATTCTTTGTAGGATTCGGTGTTGATGTGGATTCTGGGATAGTGTCAACATCATAAGATTGTCTATTCCTTCAGTTGTAATTGGAGGAAGAAAATCAGAAAAGACTCGGCGACCTCAGATATTTGTCTAGATGATCCTCCACCCGTCCCTTGCCTGTGGCGCTTTTGCTCGCTGATCTCAGTTTTGGCTCTCATTTTCATTTTCCGATATATATTAATAACTGACTTCACGCATCGGTTTGTATTGAACTTTGAATTAATTTGCTTAGTAATCTCTTGCCACATCTCATTCTTCTTTCTATTTATGTTGATATTATTCTCTTGATTTTCAATTATGTGAGCTTGTTCTTTTGCTAGCTCAATAATCCAGCTCTTCTCTTCCCCTGAATATAATTTCCCACTTGAAGTCATCACTTCACCGGAAGAATCAGAACAATGGAATCACACAAAGGTTCAACGAATATACAGTATGTTTAACGAGATAGCTCGTCTGTGATTGGTCTGCTGACAATTCGTCACAACATCATGCGCTAAAACTAGGTCAGACACCCTCGCTATCGAACGGCATGCATTCCAACTGGAATGCGATTTCAGAATCAAAGAAACTGGCATGGCCTTGCCATCTGGAATGGCGTTGGAATGTGGCTACGGTAGCTGCTTGGAATGCGGTTTAGAATAGCGCCCAATGTGTTGAATCATTCTCCCCATTCGCCGAACTTGTCTCCATCGGACTACATGTATTATCTGTTTTCTCCGATGAAGAGTTCATTAAAAGGCATGAATTTTAGGAATGCCGATGAAGTGATGAGGGAAGTTAACCGTTGGTTCGATTCGAAAGACAGATCGTTTTTCGCAAAAGCCTTCAATTTACT
The DNA here is from genome assembly GCA_907163375.1 of Prostheceraeus crozeri. Taxonomy (NCBI): domain Eukaryota; kingdom Metazoa; phylum Platyhelminthes; order Polycladida; family Euryleptidae; genus Prostheceraeus; species Prostheceraeus crozeri. The sequence continues at coordinate 71,176 of CAJQUW010008093.1, read as the reverse complement.
GCCAAGTAGATGGCAAAGGTGCATCGATGCCGATGGAAATTATTTCCAACACCTGGCACAAAATGATGAGTGAATTAAGCTACGTTCACACATGAAAGCTGAGACCTGAGAGACTCAGGCAATCATCCAATCAAACGGTAAGATTACAGTTTCCGTCGTCCATTTCAAACGTCAATCAAAATTATGCTGCGACTAACTCCACGTATAGTCTGAACAGTCCTGAGACATGCCTGAGACCCACTAACTTCATCCATTGTCGTTTGTGCGGGGCGACCAGGGGGAGGCTCTGAGACAAGCTTCTCTCAAGTTTCTGAGAGAAGCCTGTGAGACAAACTCCACGATCCTTGTCTCAAGTGTGAACAACCCTGAGACCTTCAACTGAGACAACGACCATGTCTCAGCAAAAGTTGTACACGTTTCAACTTTTCTGAGACTTCATTATTATCAACATCCAACTGGATTGTGTATTCGACGCTCATCTATTTTGTACACATATACGCGGAATAATACTTTGTGCTCATTTGTTTCTGTTGGTTGCACAAGTCAATTCAGTCTAAACTAGTGATTCATTTGATGACATTGACGATAGTAATTATACTTGTAAATATTGTCAAGTTTTGCTTCTTTCAGAAATCTGAATTTACGATGAATCAGACAGAAACATAATGAGGCACGTACAGGCTACTTTAACTTGATTGATGAAATTAGTTTTGAGCTATATCATGGTGGCCATGCTTTTTTACTACCAAAAGCGGGACACTAAATAGTCAGTAGTAGAAAAAATATGAAAAACAGCGGACTTGCATCTACATGTTCGTAAAGATACGCAATAGTCAACTTAATGTCAATGCGTTGAATCACGACGCGCATAAAATTTCAACAAGCAGGAATCTTTTAATTAGGATTTCTTCGGTAAGTTTATTCCCACATGCATGCCGAATGAAACCGGTGTTGTCAATTCAGTTTTTCAAGAAACTCATTTAACCGAGTTTGCCGGAAATTAATCAAGTTAAGTTTAACTCGTTATACTGAGTTATACAACTCAGTAAAATATTCCAGCAATACTCGGTTGAATCAGTTACAAAGGAAAAATACATAAGTAGACCGAAACTCAAGATTGGGCAAAAACTTGTATTGGGTATACCCTAAATTTGGGTCAAAACGCAAAACCCAAGTTTCAATAATTGAGTAGAATCAAATAAACGAAGTACATTGTTTGTATTTTGTGCTGCCATGAAGATTCTTCTATAGGCCAAAATTCCAATTGGGTCCATGAGAAATGTGGCATTAGTGTGAAACGATTTTTTATTACAATAACTGCAATTAGTAGCCTAAGTACGTGTATCACGTACTAAAGCTTTCCTTTATTTTAATCTACACTGATATACTGACTAATTGAAGATTTTTGATTTAATTATGATTGAACTGCACATTGCTCATAACAAAGCAATTGCTTTCATTTTATCAATCAGAAATACAAACAGACTTGATAAATGGCATCTGCGTAGTCAGTGCATGGTTAAACATGTTCAGAATACGAAATTGGAATTAATTCATTTTTGGATAAATGTCGGCTATTGCAGAAAGTTTAAGGGTGTGAGGATAACTTAGAAGATATCCATGTAAAATACATGAAATATGTAAAAATTTAATGTGCAGCAAAATACATGTAAGCGTGCACCAAATGCAATATGTACGAACTTTCAATGCATTGTCAAACCCAAAGTGAAACATCCATTCATCACTAGTATTTGATTTTTTAAATATTCTGTGAAGTCTAGTTCATTTGATTCTATCATGTCAGGACTATACACATTTGATTTACAAAACATGCTTTGAATACTCATACGATGAAGTTCTTTTCTTTCATTTATTTCTAACGTACACACTGTTGAAACTTTATTTTTCAACTTGTAAACTGTTGAAACTTTATTTTGTTTCTAACATATAAACAGCTAAAACTTTATTTCTAACGTACACACTGTTGAAACTTTATTTTTAACTTGTAAACGGCTGAAACTTTATTTCTAACACGATTCTATCATGTCAGGACTATACACATTTGATTTACAAAACATGCTTTGAATACTCATACGATGAAGTTCTTACTTTCATTTATTTCTAACGTACACACTGTTGAAACTTTATTTCTAACGTGCACACTGTTGAAACTTTATTTTTAACTTGTAAACGGCTGAAACTTTATTTCTGACGCACAAAGCGCTTAAACTTTATTTCCATCATACACACTATTGAAACTTTATTTTAATCTGTAAACTGTTGAAACGATATTTTCAATTACAACTAGTAGAATGCTGAGTCTAACTTGCAAACTAGTAAATCCTACGATCGTACTTTACAAACAGATAAAACTTTATTTCTAACGTAGACACTGTTGAAACTTTATTTTTTAACTTGTAAACGGTTGAAACTTTATTTCTAACGTGCACACTATTGAAACTTTATTTTTAATTTGTAAACTGGTGAAACTTCATTTTATTTCTAACATACAAGCTGATAAAACTTTATTCTTAACTTGTAAACTGGCGAAGCTTCATTTTATTTCCAACATACAAACAGATAAAACTTTATTCTTAACATACGCACTATTGAAACATTAGTTTTAACTTGCAAACTATTGAAACTTTATTTTTAACTTGTAAACTGGCGAAACTTCATTTTATTTCTAACATATAAACAGACAGAACTTTATTCTTAACATACACACTATTGAAACTTTATTCTTAACTTTTAAACTGGTGAAACTTTATTATTAACTTGTAAACTGATGAACCTTCATTTTATTTCTAACATACAAACAGATAAAACTTTATTCTTAACATACACGCTATTAAAACTTTATTTCTAACGTACACACTATTGAAACTTTATTTTTTAACTTGTAAACTGGTGAAACTTTGTTTTAATTCTAACATACAAGCAGATAAAATTTATTCTTAACTTGTAAACTGGTGAACCTTCATTTTATTTCTAACATATAAACAGATAGAACTTTATTCTTAACGTACACACTGTTGAAACTTTATTTTTAACTTGTAAACGGCTGAAACTTTATTTCTAACGCACAAAGCGCTTAAACTTTATTTCCATCATACACACTATTGAAACTTTATTTTAATCTGAAACTTTATTTTTAACTTGTTAACGGTTGAAACTTTGTTTTATTTCTAACATACAAACAGATAAAACTTTATTCTTAACATACACACTATTGAAACTTTATTTCTAACGTACACACTATTGAAACTTTATTTTTTAACTTGTAAACTGGTGAAACTTTATTTTATTTCTAACATACAAGCAGATAAAATTTATTCTTAACTTGTAAACTGGCGAAACTTCATTTTATTTCTAACATATAAACAGATAAAACTTTATTCTCAACATACACACTATTGAAACTTTATTCTTAACTTTTAAACTGGTGAAACTTTATTTCATTTCTGACATGCAAGCAGATAAAACTTTATTCTTAACTTGTAAACTGGTGAACCTTCATTTTTATTTCTAACATACAAACAGATAGAACTTTATTCTTAACATATACACTATTGAAACTTTATTTCTAACGTACTCTTATTTCTAACATATAAACAGATAGAACTTTATTCTTAACGTACACACTGTTGAAACTTTATTTTTAACTTGTAAACGGCTGAAACTTTATTTCTAACGCACAAAGCGCTTAAACTTTATTTCCATCATACACACTATCGAAACTTTATTTTCATCTGAAACTTTATTTTTAACTTGTAAACGGTTGAAACTTTGTTTTATTTCTAACATACAAACAGATAAAACTTTATTCTTAACTTGTAAACTGGTGAACCTTCATTCTTATTTCTAACATATAAACAGATAGAACTTTATTCTTAACGTACACACTGTTGAAACTTTATTTTTAACTTGTAAACGGCTGAAACTTTATTTCTAACGCACAAAGCGCTTAAACTTTATTTCCATCATATACACTATTGAAACTTTATTTTCATCTGAAACTTTATTTTTAACTTGTAAACGGTTGAAACTTTGTTTTATTTCTAACATATAAACAGATAAAACTTTATTATTAACTTGTAAACTGATGAACCTTCATTTTATTTCTAACATACAAACAGATAAAACTTTATTCTTAACATACACGCTATTGAAACTTTATTTCTAACGTACACACTATTGAAACTTTATTTTTTAACTTGTAAACTGGTGAAACTTTGTTTTAATTCTAACATACAAGCAGATAAAATTTATTCTTAACTTGTAAACTGGTGAAACTTCATTTTATTTCTAACATAGAAACAGATAAAACTTTATTCTTAACATATACACTATTGAAACATTAGTTTTAACTTGCAAACTATTGAAACTTTATTTTTAACTTGTAAACCGGTGAAACTTTATTTCATTTCTAACATACAAGCAGATAAAATTTATTCTTAACTTGTAAACTGGCGAAACTTCATTTTATTTCTAACATACAAACAGATAGAACTTTATTCTTAACATACACACTATTGAAACTTTATTTCTAACGTACACACTATTGAAACTTTATTTCATTTCTGACATACAAGCAGATAAAATTTATTCTTAACTTGTAAACTGGCGAAACTTCATTTTATTTCTAACATATAAACAGACAGAACTTTATTCTTAACATACGCACTATTGAAACTTTATTCTTAACTTTTAAACTGGTGAAACTTTATTTCATTTCTGACATACAAGCAGATAAAACTTTATTCTTAACTTGTAAACTAGTAAATCCTACAATCTCATTTACAAACAGATAAAACTTTATTTCTAACGTACACACTGTTGAAACTTTATTTTTAATCGACAAACTATTGAAACTTTATTCTATTTCTAACATACAAACAGCTTAAACTTTATTTTTAACATAAACACTATTGAAACTTTATTTTGTAATTTGTAAACTATTGAAACTATATCTTTCATTTACAAATAGTAGAACGCTTAGTCTAACTTGCAAACTAGTAAATCCTACAATCTCATTTTACAAACAGATAAAACTTTATTTCTAACGTACACACTGTTGAAACTATATCTTTCATTTACAAATAATAGAACGCTTAGTCTAACTTGCAAACTAGTAAATCTTATTCGTCATCGAATCTAACTGTTTAAATCTTCATCATGGAAATCAATGTTCCACAGTCGTTTGAGAAAGACATGATCGCCCTTTATCTAACCCATTCATTGCATGAAAACAACAACTCTTCTCATAGTAACATTTATTGAATAACGGTAACAAGCATGCATTATAAATCAATGGTTTGAAAGAGATAAAATAGATACAGCTGGTAACTATCATACAGCGAGCAATGATAACCATACAGGACTTTGGCAGTGTTGAGGTAAGGAGGAAAGAAGCATTGGTTATGAACGTAGCTACTACAACGAACAGACAAAATAGGAACACACAAATCCTTAAAACGTTTCGTGACTTCATGATAATGTTGATTCACTCTACTATCCCAAGGCGGGAGCAAAATATCATCAATGATTAGATTGGGAAATACTTTCCTCTCCTTACCAGGATTAATACAAAAGATGCGTATAACATTGAAAGCAGCTAACCATCGTTTAAAGTCAATAAGAAGAGCACTCTCACAAGAAAAGCTATAGTCTTGCAAATATTTCAGATTAAGTCCATGAATGTGTTTTCTCGCCCATTGATCAACATTGGGATCGCAGTTGGCATGTTGATGATAGACACTAACAATCTGATATGTCCAATTGTTCATAGCAATAGCACTGAGCTCCTGTACAGGTTCACCCTCACAATCCATAAAAATGATGATAGAAGCCTAAAACGGAAATTTACACATCTAAGGAAGCGTTCTATAACATATTACAAAATGAAGAATTACATCGATGCTTTTCACGACAAAATACACAAATGATATGATGGCAACGAAGAAGTAAAATGTATCTAATAAGACCACGTCTACGACACTCAAAGCACATAAGCGAATTGTCATAGGGTAGAGTTAGGAAAGGATTAGCAATTCTCTTTCCTTGACTTGCGTTTGGAGGTAGCATTATTGTCCGACTTGCGCTTCGTACCACCCCCCGTTAAGGAAGTCAATAATGTCATCTACGTTGGGTGGCTTTGGAATATATAGGATGGATTCAGTGTATATCGAGAGAGAGGCTATTTTGTTATCCTTGTGCTGACCATAATATAGCCCATTCACTATGAAAATGATATCCCAAAGAGAGAATGTGCGTCCATCACTTGTATGATTCAACGATGGAATGATTCTCACTGTGGAAGGCTTGATTCTCATGAGACAACAATCCTCATTGGAGAATAGAATACATTTAGTAAAGCTGGCACGCTAACGAGTGTGACTGCAGAAACATTTCTTCAACGTTCGCTACGTTTCACAACAACCTGTCAAAGACTTCTTACAAAACTTATTTCAACATTTGCATTTAAGCGAACATCTGCTTCACATATTCTACACGAACGGTTAACGCATGTAATATAAAACCCTAAATCCAACCGTACAGGAGCCTAGCCTTGGATTATGAACTTTACAATCCATGCGATTCAATGTCATGGAACTAGCTCTCATACACTCAACGTGTGTGACAACATCTGGTTTTATAAAACATTCAACGCTGACTATAAGACCTTGTGTGAAACAATCTACACAGCGCAGTAAAACTTTCTAGCGCTGTGATGGACACTGTTTTCATATAACATTCTAAACTCGCAGTCTTACTGCAGTAGAAAACTGCTTTTACTAAACCTGATGAAGCTAATCTAACAGTCATGAAGTTTGAATTTCTAATAGGGAAACATTTGGCAACTGTCTCCAATAAAACTTTCTAACGCTGTGAAAGTAAGTTACAAGACAATCTACACTGTGCAGTAAATAAAACCTTCTAAAACTTTCTAGTGCTGTGATGAGTTCGGTCAGTCATATAACGTCAATGATCAAACTTTATTTTCACAAACGTGCGTCGCGGTAAATTATTTGACTACACTAACGCTTACATTTCATGACATGTGTGTTTCATAAAACGTCATGATCAAACTTTTCTAACTATACATCAACCTGTGTTGCAGTAAAACTTTTACAAACAATGATACACTTTCTAACGACACTCACGAATACAACTTCGATTATCAGACTTTACTTTCTCAAACGGGTGTCACAGTAAAATTATTTGACTACACTAACTTTGCAAACCATGATGCACTTTCTGACTAGACTTACAAATAAAACGTTAATGATCAAACTTTCTAACTATACATCAACCTGTGTTGCAATAAAACTTTTGTACAACATGATAAAGTTTCTGACTAGACTTACGAATACAACGTTGATGATCAAACTTTTCTAACTATACATCAACCTGTGTTGCAGTAAAACTTTTACAAACCATGATACACTTTCTAACGACACTCACGAATAGTGATGGAGATCGCCAGCACCAAATTCCTCCACCAATTATGGGAATGGTACACCCCTAACTCCCAGCCACGAACTATAGCGGAGTGGGAGTACATCGACAAAGTGAGGCTCGCGGTAGAAGAACGATTGAAGCAAGTGAACTGTTTTTGTGATCTATGTGAAGCCAGACTCTGGGATGATATTGACGATGAAGACCTTTTGAAATACATGCCATAATAAATTTTTATTTCATATTATCTTTGCTTTCATACTGACTTCCTTGAATGGGGCTTCAGTGGATGATTTAACCATGTATACTTTTTCATTTGGAAATAGTAGCACACTTAGTTTAACTTGCAATTCTTATAACATTTCATATGGATGATAATGGTAGATGAAATAGTGTTAGATAAAATTAAGATAGCTTACACTTCTGATACAGGGATAGCAATCGACTGCGATCCATGTGTAAAGAGCTTGTTAGACTACGGAAGAGAGAAGTGTGTTATGTTGCGTGTGGCGCGTGAGTGTCCTCCCATTTCATTCCATTCATCAATTCGTCTCATTGATAGAGACAGGTAGAACTCATGGTTCTCATAACGTATGCAATGGAAAGTTTTAGGCAACCTTCGACAGTTGGCTAAATGTCGCCCTGGCGCGAATGCATACTACGTTGAGACAGAGGCAATCACTTGCAAACATGACGCAGAGAGGTTTAACAAGATTGACCATTGCCGAATGTCCCTTGCGGTATACATAGCTACGGGTTTGACCGCCGCCCTTTACAGGAACGCCCGTCGAAAGGAAGTATTACACCGAACTTCATTTGCAACGTTCAAGTTGACTGATAGCAGATTCAATTTAATGATAGTATTCGCCAGTCCGAAGACTGCCCAGGGCAAACCGCGAGGAGGTTCTATCATGTCTTGCCCCATGGTGGCCCTTAAGAGAGCCGATGGTTCGTTCTCGGGAGTAACGTCATCTTACACCCTACCAATTCTGCTGAGAGAGTCTTTGACTCTCTCTTTGGTAGCACTGTCGACTTCCACACTAACTGGTACATGGCTAAAAAGTGGAATGTAGCGCCATTCCGTTGGATTGACAGCAGTTGCTGTCATCGGATTGCCAATCCGAGCAAGATTATTAAAAACTCTGTCTTGCTCCTCTAGCCTGGTAAACTCCTCAAATAAATTTCGCGGCCTTAACTGCGGTCCGCGAGGAGAGCTGACTTGACTGTTCGGCGTCTGCATGATTGAAATGAAATGAAATGAGAGGCAGTGGTTTATATACCCCTCTAACGCGACGCAACGTTCAAGTTGACTGATAGCAGATTCAACTTAATGATAGTATTCGCCAGTCCGAAGACTGCCCAGGGCAAACCGCGTGGAGGCTCTATCATGTCTTGTCCCATAGTGGACGATTATACGGTAGTGTGTTAGTAGATTTCAATCACTGAAAAAGGAAGATGAGAATCATTTCATTTGTCTCATCAACGTTTATCATGGGAGCAATCATTGAAGGGGCATCTAATGAATTACATTTCACTCTACTCCATATCATAAAGACTAACCTTTGTCGAATGGCTGAAGTACTCTGACCTGGCGAGAGAAAGCGTCACGTTGAGTATGAAGTCGAATGCCCAACATGAGCAACGGCTCAGAGGTTTCGGTCTAACAAACGACGAACAACCCGTGCAACACAATCCCTCTACGGCAGTACCCGCCGTCCCGAAGGAACGCTCGAGCAAAGGAGGTATTACAGCGATGATGTGCTTTATGAGCAGAAGTGAATCTCTTGATAGCAAGAGACTATTCAACTAGATAGCAAGTCAAAACAACCTGATAGCAGGACAAATGTATAGTCAGTAATTTACACTTAGTGAGGAATGATAGATTTGAGTGTAGTGAGTGGCACTCGATCCCGTTGACAGCCCGAAGGCCTTGTACTAATCACTAGGGAAGTGAGAGATCTTCCCCGATACCCGCTATTTACAGCTTAAGACATCATTGTCACTGCCCCGAAGTGGTAACAGCAACGCCGAGTAAAAGGTAGTGAACAGTAGCTGGGATCTAACCCCTCAAAGCTGCCTTAGTCTTAGTTAAATTTGAAATCTGATAGCAGATTTGAACTCAGCATACTTGAAAACCTTGAGGAAACATCCCAAGTTATTGCTTTGATCAGCTTGATAGCAAGCCGTAGAGTGCTTGATTCACCAGCGTTTTGCAATGGAGATGTTTAGAGGCCACCCATGACAAGATAGCTAAGACTCAACCGATTGGCGTTCAAAGTGCTACGTTGAGAGCTGTGTCAAATGCCCAACATGAGACATGAGTTGTCCCAGCGGTTACGGTCTCAAATATGACACATTCCCTTGCCACACTTATCACTACGGCATCGTCCGCCGTCCCGAAGGAACACCCTGTCAGTGGAATATTACAGCAAAACTCTCCGTGTCTTGCTCGCTTTCAGTGAAAAGCCGCTTATAGCATGAGAAGACTGGCTCAGACATGAAAACCTGTAGAGTTGGTAAGAGGTGGACAGACTTTTAGCAGCTTGATAGCAAGCCGTAGAGAGCTTGATTCACCAGCGTTTTGCAATGGAGATGTTTAGAGGCCACCCATGACAAGATAGCTAAGACTCAACCGATTGGCGTTCAAAGTGCTACGTTGAGAGCTGTGTCAAATGCCCAACATGAGACATGAGTTGTCCCAGCGGTTACGGTCTCAAATATGACACATTCCCTTGCCACACTTATCACTACGGCATCGTCCGCCGTCCCGAAGGAACACCCTGTCAGTGGAATATTACAGCAAAACTCTCCGTGTCTTGCTCGCTTTCAGTGAAAAGCCGCTTATAGCATGAGAAGACTGGCTCAGACATCATTAAAAATGCTTTCATTGACTTCAGCAGGGTCGAAAACCCCAGAAAACCTCCAAAACTAGTGAATTTAAATTTTTCAACTTTTTAGCACTACTTATGAAATTTTATAAGTAGTCTATCACTTAGGGCAGGTCAATAGCGACCGAACCTTATTTGAATCAAGTCAAACGGACTTGTAGAAGCAAAGTTACAAGCCTTTAAAGTTTTGGAGTCTTTTATGGCCTGGAGACGAAGGCCATCTCCTGGCGAACCTCTAAGTCTGACGCCTTAGCTGATATCAGCAATGAAATTTTCTAAGTCGGTTTCTTACAGAAACTCGGGATTTGGAATGTCCGAAGCTATCATCGGAGCTCAGAGAGACGACCTACCTCTGACAATCGCTCTCGTCTGAATGACAAGTCTCCGTCGGTTCCCAGCTTATATAGTGTGTAGCGATCAGCTGATGACGTAATACCCATCATCCAAACACTAAAAATCCCGTCTATCTCCGGTTCTAGTGCTCCGATTGAGCTGGAAATACTTCATTTCGATGTAGAATTTGACGCTGAATCCGAATCTGGCCTCCGTTTTCCCATCCGATGCTTCGTTTTGGCTCTACAGTAGGCAGCCATCGCAAAAATTCTAACTGTCGTTTTTCCGAAAAATGTTGAAAATTTTTCTCGCCGATTGACTTGAAACTCTCCGATTGACATGAAACTCACCATACAGATAAAGAATTTCACGCTGATTCCAAATCTGAAATCCGTTTTCCAATCCGATGCTTCGTTTTGAAGCTACAGCCCAAAACGTCCCAAATTCTAACTCTGTCGTTTTTCGCCAATGTCCCAAAATCTTAAATGGCGTCTCACATCTAAACGAAAACAGATAGGAACAAGCCGATTCTTTCAGTGAATTTGTCTCACTCTTAGCTTTCAAACGAGCTATGGCACGACAAAATCCGTCCACTGGAAGCCAAAATCGAAGCTAGCTCTCCCGAGGGGGGGTAGGGGTAGGGGGGTAGGGCTAGGGTGGGAAAAACTTGTCGACCTAACTTTTGACGAGAAAGACCATGGTAGCACTGGCGCATCGAAATTCGACACTTTGGAAAAAAATTTTCATTTTTACCGTAAACAGTCGCTCTGACACTTAGGATTTTTTCAACCTTTCCTAAAATCTTGTAACCGCTCTAACTTTTGAACGGCTGATCGGATTGACTCGCGCCAAAAAATGTCATAGGTGAGTTTTTCATCCTCTTTCGAATGCAACCCGAACGAACAAAATCCGTCCACTAGAAGCCGAGATAGCAGCTAGCTCTCCCGGGGGGGGTAGGGGTAGGGTGGTAGGGGTAGGGTGGGAAAAACTTGTCGACCTAACTTTTGACGAGAAAGACGATGGTAGCACTGGCGCATCGAAATTCGACACTTTGGAAAAAATTTTTCATTTTTACCGTACACAGTCACTCTGACACTTAGGATTTTTTTAACCTTTCCTAAAATCTTGTAACCGCTCTAACTTTTGAACGGCTGATCGGATTGACTCGCGCCAAAAAATGTCATAGGTGAGTTTTTCATCCTCTTTCGAATGCAACCCGAACGAACAAAATCCGTCCACTAGAAGCCGAGATAGCAGCTAGCTCTCCCGGGGGGGGTTGGGGTTGGGTGGTAAAAACTTGTCGACCTAACTTTTGACGAGAAAGACGATGGTAGCACTGGCGCATCGAAATTCGACACTTTGGAAAAAATTTTTCATTTTACCGTACACAGTCACTCTGACACTTAGGATTTTTTCAACCTTTCCTAAAATCTTGTAACCGCTCTAACTTTTGAACGGCTGATCGGATTGACTCGCGCCAAAAAATGTCATAGGTGAGTTTTTCATCCTCTTTCGAATGCAACCCGAACGAACAAAATCCGTCCACTAGAAGCCGAGATAGCAGCTAGCTCTCCCGGGGGGGGGTAGGGGTTAGTAGGGCTAGGGTGGGAAAAACTTGTCGACCTAACTTTTGACGAGAAAGACGATGGTAGCACTGGCGCATCGAAATTCGACACTTTGGAAAAAAATTTTCATTTTTACCGTAAACAGTCACTCTGACACTTAGGATTTTTTTAACCTTTCCTAAAATCTTGTAACCGCTCTAACTTTTGAACGGCTGATCGGATTGACTCGCGCCAAAAAATGTCATAGGTTAGTTTTTCATCCTCTTTCGAATGCAACCCGAACGAACAAAATCCGTCCACTAGAAGCCGAGATAGCAGCTAGCTCTCCCGGGGGGGTAGGGGTCGGGTGGTAAAAACTTGTCGACCTAACTTTTGACGAGAAAGACGATGGTAGCACTGGCGCATCGAAATTCGACACTTTGGAAAAAATTTTTCATTTTAACCGTACACAGTCACTCTGACACTTAGGATTTTTTCAACCTTTCCTAAAATCTTGTAACCGCTCTAACTTTTGAACGGCTGATCGGATTGACTCGCGCCAAAAAATGTCATAGGTTAGTTTTTCATCCTCTTTCGAATGCAACCCGAACGAACAAAATCCGTCCACTAGAAGCCGAGATAGCAGCTAGCTCTCCCGGGGGGGGGGGGTAGGGGTAGGGGTAGGGTGGGAAAAACTTGTCGACCTAACTTTTGACGAGAAAGACGATGGTAGCACTGGCGCATCGAAATTCGACACTTTGGAAAAAAATTTTCATTTTTACCGTAAACAGTCACTCTGACACTTAGGATTTTTTCAACCTTTCCTAAAATCTTGTAACCGCTCTAACTTTTGAACGGCTGATCGGATTGACTCGCGCCAAAAAAAGTCATAGGTTAGTTTTTCATCCTCTTTCGAATGCAACCCGAACGAACAAAATCCGTCCACTAGAAGCCGAGATAGCAGCTAGCTCTCCCGGGGGGGGGGGTAGGGGTAGGGTGGGAAAAACTTGTCGACCTAACTTTTGCCGAGGAAGACGATGGTAGCACTGGCGCATCGAATTTCGACACTTTGGATTTCCTCCCACCCTACCCCCCCCCGGGGTGGAAAAACTTGTTGAGACCATTTTTGACGAGGAAGACGATGGACACCACGTCCACCAGGCCGGCACACCACGTCCACCAGGCCGGCACCCAAGCCCACCCGGGCGGCACAACACCCCAGGACAGGGAGGAGGAGGAGGAAGAGAGGAGGGGGGTAGGGGGGTAGGGGTAGGGGTGGGGGGGTAGGGTGGGAAACGGCCGCCATCTTGCGCTATCTGGTGTTTGTCACTTGCTTACTACTCATGAAGTGGGACCCTATCCATACCGGGGAGGCGATTCGGTCCTCCTGTCTTGTATTTGTTATGACTTCGGACAACAGAACCATCTAAGCCAGACTTTTCACCAGTCACAGTTGTGTTCATCCACTAAAAAGTCAAATTTGTGAATTATTTTTGAAAGCACTATGTTCGAAATTCCAAATTTTGCATCTTTTTTGCAAACGTTGTGTCTGATAACTATTAACGAAACGTATCGATCTTCAAAATACTGTATACTTTACAAATATTGAATAGAATAGAATTTATATATTTGCATGAATAAGAATCATATGATGACAAACAATAGCAAGAAATTGCAAAATGAAAGTCATTACACAGCTGAAATTGATATGTTAATGAAAACATTGAGGTACAGAGACATGTAAATGATGAAAGAGTTCCTTCGTCGTTCTGTTACAAATTGTTCCATAATAGTTCTTCAAGATCTGCCACTTCTTGCCAACGTGATTGGATGGAAAATATGGTCATCAGAAATGCGTTGTTTAAACAGTTTCGCTGCGGTTTTGTGACACCTTTCTGACAGTTCGGGAAGACAGGTACATTCATGATCAAAACCACAAATTATTCGACGGGTACGACACTGCAACTTCTCAATCTCTTTACACAAATATTGTGGCATTCCAACAAAAAATCGGAGAACAATACTCGAGCAGTGAACGCAACAAAGAATTATACGTAGTTTGCATAATATGTAATATTGGAGAGCGATATATGGAATAATTGTAATATAATATATATGTAGTTTGCCTTGATACATACGTTGAATAGGTACGTTAGTGGCTTGGCCAATACATGCCATGTATGACATTCTGACAAATTTCGTTTGAATCCGTCTTTGACATCCCCGTCGACAAAACTCTTTCTTCACACATGGTCATGCATGCTGGCAAGTGGTGAAACAAGTTTCTAATTAACGTTTTCTTCTGCATTGCTCTGTAATTTCTGTGTAATCAAGCGATTTTCCGAATTTTTGTCTTACATACTTTGTGAATTTACCTTTCTACAAATGATTATCATTCTCTTACAATAAACGCATTACTTACTTACATAGTCAGTCTCCCTGTACAGTTTGGTCGGAATGGAATCATATCCAAAGGCTTCGTGTTTGTTTAAATAGGACATTGCGTGTTCGACTTCTTCTATTGATATCATTGTAGTTTATTAGCTTGCACACCTTCTAGGCCGTGATAGCCTATAAAGAGTCTGTAACCTCAAATGTTTTTCTCCCTGAATTGAAATGTGAAGCAAACACTAACTTTGACAATCTTTTACATTCTATGTTATTAACATTGTCAAAAGGAGAACAAAAAATAGTGTTGTGGTCTGACGAAGAAACAGGGGTGCCGACAATACACGAGCACACAGCAGACAACTCCTGGTATACCAGCACTTGATCAAGAATTTTTGATCCTTTCGTTGACTCACTATGGGGAAACAAGTCTAGAGCTGAACAGAAGTCATCAATATGCAAAATATAAAATTACCTGTCATTACAAAGTTTGGCCCATATCCATAATCCAAAAACCTATCTGATGTTCTAAATGTATCGATGATGTTCTAAAGATGTTCTAAAGATGTATCGATGTTCTAAATCTAATAATAAATCTAATAAATGCCAATATTGGATAAGTCTCAAAAAATATTTTATTAAAAATCACTATAACCTATCTTCAAAAACCAATTCATCATGAAGATCATGCTTCATGCACATTGATTCGGTCTACATGATAAAGTTCAAACCATGCAAACACGGATATAATAAGTTTCTTAGTATCTTTGATTTCAAGACCACTCTCTCATAATCTTTCATCGCAGACATTCCTGCTTCTTGGTGTATTTTCCAACAGTCGCAAGTTGCTTAGGTATGGGATAGCCAATGCTGCATACATAGAGAAGCTATGAAAATGCATAGCGGATGAAGCATGACGTAGCAAAGTGGCCGTAGCAAAACTGTTATCAAATTAGTCATCACATAACACATTGCTAGTACCGGTAGATCTAATATTTCAATCTACAACTCAGAAAGTTTCAATTGAGTATGATGATAGACTACACATATCCGCATACTTATTATTAGATGCAAAATGATTATCATACATATAGGCAGAGTTGGAAGTGGGTCGTGGGTCATGGGTCAGGTGAGTCAGGTGGTCACAAAATCGCGTGAGTCACGTGGGTCGTGGGTCACATTAAGCGTGGGTCAGACTTCGTTGACCCACTTCCAACCAGTTTGACCCATGATAGATTTGACATTTCAATTACTGTAAACTTCATTTATTCGTATTATCATTCATGAGAAAGATTGAGTCAGTGTCACTGAAAGGAGTGATGCATGCACACAGTCAAATGCAACACCATTGACTTTCACAAGCCTCATACAGTTTCGAAAGGGGGCGGAATTCACACAAATAAAAGGCTCGAAAACAATTGCTGCAGTCTACTGACAGATGGTGGTTGGTGGAGAGAAGTTGTTTGAGTACAATTGTGTACGCTCGATTCTCGGTCGCTATGTCTGACGATCCCCAATAATGTGTGACCTTGATTTCAGAGATACAGCTACTGAAGAAGTCAGGTATTCAGAGGTATTATTAATCTTGAAAATTTTCTTGCAATGCCAGCTGACCTTCGTTTTGTTTGTTTCGTTTGATTTTGTTGGTCTTTCGTAGAAAATATCATGTGGTAGAGACTAGAATGGTAAATCTCTGGTAAAGATTGATCATAGCCTAAGTATTTTCGAAATATATAATTGGCAAGAATATCTTGATAATATACATGCTTCATATCTAAAGTATTTAGCCGTTCAATCTACTTTCGCATCGTACATGTTCCATGCATCTTATTGCTCATTCGATGCATGATAATCTGAAATACGCTAATTCATACGACGGTCATTGATATAGACTTATTCCTTTCACATATACTTATTACGGCAGAGCTCTGTGAGGAGATATTTCTTGACACTTCGTATCAATAAAAAGTTTCGTTTTGATATTTGATTTGGCATCAATAAAAATATGAATATTTACATGATGTCGCTAGTGATTGTTATCACAACGTATCTCGCACATGTAGCACCACTCATATATATCAGTTCATCTATGCACATTATAAGCTAATTAATGAATTATAATCTTGTCATCGTCCAATTTTCTATTCACGCGTTACGCATGCTTACTGTATTTGCTTTTCAATGAATGTCATTCTTACTTCAAATATACAACCTTCTACTTAAATCTAACATTAGCGGAAGTATATGAAATTGGAATCGATTGCCATCAGAAGCAACAAAATATAAGTTTGACGATTTTTCTGGGATAATTTTCACACATGTAGTATCTAACATAATAAATGCATGCATAAAGGATTTAGGCCTACTGCAGTCTTATTTTTTAACTTCACTTGATTAAGATATGCAAAATTTGAAATTTAGTCTGTTGGGCCCTCAACTTAACTAATCATCTCTCTACGAGTTTAATAGGTAGCACTAAAAAGGATAGTAAAGAATTATGACAAGAAACAGAATCGTTTAAATTTTTTTAGAACCTCAGGCATTTGTGGTGCATGAACTTTGATTATAAGATAATTTTAATGAGGTTGCATGTCTATTTATCATGTGACAAGTGGTCTGATGCACTTGAACCCTCATAACAAATTTTAACAACAATTTTGATACTATCAGGCCTCTACTTAGATAGACATATAATCTTGAATGAAAAAGAAGCTAAAGATGATTCCAGAGAAGGAAATTGCACTCACATCATTCACCCTTGCAGGATGTGGGTCAGGTGGGTCAAGTGGGTCAAAGATGTGGTGGGTCAGGTGGGTCGTGGGTCAGGGTACCCTGTGGGTCAGGTGGGTCGTGGGTCACATATGCCGTGGGTCAGGTGGGTCATGGGTCAGACTTCGTTGACCCACTTCCAACTCTGCAGATATGCCTCTTGCCTAACTAGTCCTACGTTGGCAACACCTTCACAAAAAAATTAAATGAAAGTGAGTGTGATCAAAAATAATTACCGGAAAATATTTTCATTGCCTCATTGATTAGGCCTATACAGTGCCTTATTCAATTCAGGAACAGTCCTCCCCAGCAGACAGAAATAGCATATTTTCTGAAAGGTGCAATTTTTCTTCATCAATTTCTACAATATAACAGCTGACCAACAAATGCATTGGATTTGATTACCTCTACATCGCCTGATTTATTTTGATTTTCCAAATACATTTTAGGATCCTTCTTCGGGAAATATGTTATTGCATGATGGGGGTTGCTCATGCAAAAAGTTCAAAGTCGATGTTGTGGAAATCATGCATACCAACAGGCGTCATCAAATCCAATTGACTCGGTCGGCAGTTTCTTGTGAATCAATTCCACGTTAATATTTCAAGTATTCAGCAGCCACATTTGGTCTTTGAATTAGCCTATGTCATGGCTGTGAGTTTGAGGAGGTTCTTCTATTGAAGTGGTTGAAAAGGTTAGTAAGAACTGATTGTCCTTCAATCTCATAGCCTTCTCTCTCCTTTCAGGTTCCTCTCGCAGAGTATTTCTTCTACGTATAATGTTTGGGACGTACATTTATCGGCATATATTCCATACAACTCACTCATTTGTACAAGCTGAACAGCTTTTCACTCAAAACTGTACATATGAAACTTGTAAGCTTGATTTCACTGATCAAAATAATCAATCTCCTACGATAACTCGGTACAACTCGGTGGTAGGCCTACTTTGTCAGTCTCAGGCAAGTTGGTGTTGATTGATACTACGAATTCCCTTACTTATTCTTTATTCTTCATTATTTCTTGTCCTTCGTATAATTCTACATAAAGAATAATCTAATTAGAAGAAAGAATATTCACCACAGAGCTTTGAATACATTGCCGATTGGTTATCTTTCTTGTCATTTTCATTTTGCCAGTCAAGTTTCTGTGGTATGCTTTCACCGCGCTCTCATATAGGGCCTATGCACAAGAAGTATACCAGAAGTAAAACCGTTCCATGCCAATGCTTGATCATCAACAACATTGATGAAATCCAATATTTGTTGGTTCTCATCATCAGAATTTGAATACGTTGAGTCTTCACAATCAGTCAAAATCTGTTTCGATTCATGGCTTTTCCATAGTTTGGAGTTATGCAGACATTTGGCCATCAATTCCGTAAAGCAACGGTATGGAATCATTTGGTCATAGAGTAGGGATATATAGGTAGAGTGTCGACTCAAAAAAGTATCTGTATACACTGAAACTTTTTATATCAAAAGATTCACTTTTTTTGCGGAGATTACGTTCCCGTGGTCCAAAAAAATATTTGAGCACTTTTGAAAAAAGTCAAAATTTGCCAATTTATATACTACCACCGAGATGACTCTCCCATATAAGTAATATGAAACAAGTTGGATATCAAAAGGAATGAATTTTTGCTAATAAGCATCCTAAGAAAGCTGAAAACAAGCTGATTATCGAAGGAATTTCATGAATTGTATTATTAGGGAAGTCTTCATGAAAAAGTCGCGATATTATTCGTGCTCTCTTGGCTGAAATTTCAAGCTTTTAATTTTTTCACCGGCATGATTTTATGATTCACTAAATTCATGTTTCACTTCTTGAATCTGAATAGTGATGTGGAATCATTTACATCTTTCAAAGTCAATTGAAATCATTGTCTTTGATTCTGTTATTTTGCAGTGACAGGTTGCTGATGAAATGATCACGCTTAAGAAGATTCTCTTGAGGTTCATCAAGAAAGCAATAGCAGGTCAGTTGCTAATTTAACAAACATTATCTCTCCAAGGCTGTCATGACACGGACGATCTGTAAAATGAGATCATTTCCATCTACTTTATACTATCATGATCAGTCGATTCCGTTGCAATTTCTTCAAAGCTACATAAAGATGCATATCTCACATTTGGAAACAATTCCGACTGTATCTCCCATGAGTTCATTTAACAAAATCGAAAGTGTATACACATTGGGCATTTAATAAATGCCGAGTTACCACTCTACCTTAATATATTTACTCTATGCATTTGGTTTTAGCCTTTGTAGCACTTCATGCTCATCCATGGCAAATTGCTAGTGCAGATTTACGTTTTGTTTATAAACTTATGAATATTAAGAAAAATTCCTCCAAGTAGGCAGGCATATTTCAATTTTGATTTTCAGTGTTAATTCATATAAACGTGACATGTGAACAGCCATTTTTCAAGTGAATTTAATTGCCAAAGTTAGGAGTGAGTGACTTTTTGCTTCTCCTTCAGTTGAAAAAATAACATTTTCACGTTTCTTGATAAGTTTTGCCGTCAATTTTATCATAGATTTTCCTCTTAGGATAGGAATAGTAACGTGATTATAAGCTTAAGGTTAAATTAACCTCATTTCCTTGGAATATACGATGCAATACTTGCATTGAAAGAGGTTATTACTTTTTAAATTTAATGGAAGAGTTACAAAATTTCCGCCATTAATGAAAATGAAAGCTAACTCCTAGGAGATAGTTTTCATACTATCTTCATGATTGAAATTATATAAGAAGCGAGAGTGTCCAAGTGTCGGGATTTCTCTGAGCTATAATACTTGATAAAGCTAAAATAGGTAAAAGCCAAATGTTGCTAAAATAATATTCGATTTTTAATTATTTGAATTATAAGTAAAACAGTAAAATTTTTTTGCTATGTTTTTCAAAACTCCATTCTTTCACAGACTGTGTCACTGTGAAAAAGAAATGATGTAAAATGGCTATACATTTTTCAGTAACATTGGATCATATTCTAGATCTCCCTACAATGACAAATTCATATGAGCAGTCCTTTCTTAGCACTGATGCATCTGTTAAGGGGTAGGAAACTACCTCCCAGGAAATAGAAACTTGGTCAAATTATCATTAAAGACATTATGTCCTGTAGACATAGGCCTATATGCTGCACATAAGTCTAGACATATTTGTTGTAGCCAAGATTTGTGCATGATGTAGTTCTTGTCCAAAAGACGATGTCTTTCTTGTCCAAGAGAAAGAGGCAGAAAGATCAAAACGGTTTGTTCAATCTGTCATAAATCCGTTTGTATTCAACATGTGGTAATTAAGCCAAATAGCCCTTGCAGAGTGACAAAGGTGCACGCAATTGTAGGTTCTATAATATTTTGTGGGAGACTGTAGACTGTTGATCATGATAGCTTTGATTCCGAACAGACACTGAGTCATATTTGCTTGGGTTTGAATAACGGAAGGACCCAGATTCAAGAGATCTTTCATTTATTTATATTTTTAAAAATGATGTAAAAAAATCTCTGTTCTCAGCACGAAATTCTTTATTGCCCTTTTTTTAATTTCGTGCTGAGAACAGAGATTTTTTGATAATGGAACCGGCACACAGCCCTTCAATTTTCTTAAAAATGATGTAGTCGAACATTTTCGGCTAGCGTCCACTAGTCATATGTTCACGACAAATTGACAAAGACATAAGTCTTAAGGTCTTTGTCAATTTGTCGTGAACATGGCTAGTGGACGCTATCCGAAAATGTTCGACTGCATCATTTTGAAGAATATAAATAAGTGAAAGATCTCTTGAATCTGGGTCCTTCCGCTATTCAAATGATAACTTTGATAAATTGCGACTCGTTTTTAAAAGCTTGTTTTGACTCATTTCGGTTTTCACCCTCGGATTGGTCTGTTGCTGAATACAGATATTTCACATTGCGAATACCCGTGTCTTTGAGACAATTGACGAGCTGTTAACAACAAACTCACCCAGCTACATATCTCCCCTATCTTCGGCTCTTGCAACGGTGTGCATCTGAATGTTATAATAATATGATATTTGCATTTTGAATATCACACTAGGTGACATGCCACGCTCAAGCGCGCAATTCACGCGTAAACTACGCGTAATTACATATGACCCTTAACATCCGTGGCTATGCGTGACATTGCTGCATCATCTGTTATATAAGTTAGTATAGTTGGATTCCTGTTATATAGACTTTGCGTCTGATGTGTCTGCATGTATCAGAGGCTAAACAATGTGATAGGACCTCAAATTCATGCTCCGGGAAGACAGAACATGCTTAGCGGTTCATCCGTGGTTCAAGCGGCATCGCAGACAACCGTAGACGACGCGCAAACTATAAACGCTCGCCCGCGCGTATTCGTAAACATTCCCCATGTTTTAACAACATCAGATCAAGTGATTTCTGACTCTTAGTGCATCGCGTATGTACGCGCGTAGAAGAATAGAATGTCCTTAACCACGGATGTTTGGGGTGTTCCGTAATTACGCTTGAATTACGCGTGGCATGCCACCTAGCGCAGCAAGTTACGTATCCAAAACTTCACGCCATACTGAACTGGCTTCGACGGTATGTACTAAATGTGGTGACACCACAAGCTATCTGTTCGTATAGAAAGAAGCACGATTGTGAGCCTTCTACAAATCCATCGAGTAAAAGTCGACTTGCAGCCAATTTATCAGGTGCCAATCTTGAATTGCGAGTTTCCTTATTATAGAATCGAAGGTGTCTTTACAATTGATGACATCTATAAAGTGGCATGGTTTGATGAAATACAGCCCTACCATCTTCGCTACTCCAAAGCTCATCAAGCAATTCCATGTTTCCTTCATAACAGCAACGTAGTATATAAGGTCCTAGGAAATCTTCAAACTCTTCTTTTGATGTTTCATGTCAATTAGCTCCGCAAACTCTGCGACCTTCTCTATTCGTCTCTATGATTATTGTGTCCATCATTGAATCGTCGAAAATAAGTTTTAATGCTGACTTTTCATCGTGAAGTCTTCCTTTAGCGTAGGACGTTATTCCAGGTCGAGTTCGAGGGATGTTTCTTGCATGACGCAGCTTGATATAGCCTCGTATATCGGCAAGTTCTCATTAGACTCATCTGAAATGATTTCATTATTTGAGGTGCATCCGATTCACCACGAAGCATTCCTACGGCAGGCTCAGTTTTCGCGGCTCTGAAGACTCGATACATATTCGATTCACGTTTATTCGTCGATACTGCAGCCCAGACGCGTTGATGAGCAATGAATGACTCAAGTAAGCTTGATATAGGACAGAATTTCATTATCACTCATTCTCGAACTGTGACTGCGGTCCTTCAAAGTCTTTGCGAACCAATATGGTTATTATGAACAAATTGAAGGATCGACAATTCCAACACAGACTGTTGTCATGTCATGCAATGTTATTATCGCATGATAAGGTGATCTGATCATATAGCTTTCATCTACATATCACTCAAATGCAGCTCACTGATAACCCACATATAGGCCTACTCTACATAGGCCTATAGAGCTGTACTCGGGCTTGTATACACTACCTTATAAAATGGATTGAATGAAATGTTTGTGTAAAAAATGTCACTGAGGCATCTACTCACATTTCTGAATAAGATACATTTTGATATTTT
The DNA here is from genome assembly GCA_907163375.1 of Prostheceraeus crozeri. NCBI lineage: Eukaryota > Metazoa > Platyhelminthes > Polycladida > Euryleptidae > Prostheceraeus > Prostheceraeus crozeri. The sequence continues at coordinate 48,147 of CAJQUW010008093.1, read as the reverse complement.
GACAGTTGCTATAGCAAATAAAAAATATATATTTTAAAACAGAATAAAGAAGGGACCCCAAAAGCACACACCGACTAACTGCAAATTGTGACGCAATCAGTTTCGATTTAATGAAAACAAATATTTCCATTTTATCTGCATCAAAAATGTGTAATTCTCCTAGAGGCTGAGGAATGTACCTATCACACTCTAAGTACAGTATGACAGTGAACTTGTGTTGGAGTCCAATGGACCCCAATTTTCAGTTAGGGGTTAATGGAGGAGGATAATTCATTCTTGCATCATTATTTGCATTCATGACTGGTAGGCTACACTTGAAATGAAAAAAAATGATTGCGCCGACTCGCATTGAACTGAACAATTCTCGTCTCTAGGGTGTGTTTTTGAACGATTTTGTCCTCTGATTTATCGAGTAAATGGTTGCGAATGGTCGATTCTCATTGACCTGGCTGAGCTGAGTAATTTGAACTTGAAAAGTGGTTGCGTTGGAATTTGGATGTGTTGTATTTGAACCTTGAACTGAAATTTGCGAATGAAAGGAGGCCGAATTTGGTAAAACTGATGAGCGACACATACAGCAACCCTAAATTGTGCATGAAATATGCATTTCAGGACTGGCACTGGCACACTCGAAATAAAAAAGTCCTTTTCCTGGATGTGCATTATTTAGTTCTAAACTTTGGCATGTGCTCTATGGCATGTGCTTTTGATGCTTCCTATTGAGTGAGTAGGTTAAATGAATACAAATGTTTGCTTGATTCTGACGAAATTGACCTGGCACGCCAGTTGGTGTGATGTGTGTTGGGCGCTGAATATTATTGCTTGAAAAAGTGGTTGCGATAACTTCACACGCTAGGGGCATATTTTTAAAATCTGATCATTTACATTGGTTGCTTTTATTAAGTTTTGGCGTGGCACATCATTAGAGATGCATATTTCATCATTTGCGATGGGTTTTGTTGTTTGATGTACTGATATTATAGTGAAAGTCGGAAAAGTCGGTTGCGCTAACTCCATAACACACCTAATAGTGATGCAAATGGAAAATTTTCCATTTTTTTCAAAATTTTCTGGAAAATGTTCCAATGGAAAATTTTGAAATTCATTTTTTGGTGATTGACGTTTTTTCCTTTATTTTGGAGACTTATCATAGTCGTTTGAAAAGACTGTAATATTCAAAGTCCGAAAATTTCTCTATTTTCCCTATGTTTACTTTTGGTAGGCCCTACCAACTGCACCTTTTCCATGTCTATTTCAGATCTTTCCAAATGAATTTCAGACATAAGATGGATTTCAGATTTCTCTAGCTGAATTTCAGATATCTGTCACGAGCTCAACTTTGAAAAGATCTTTAATTCAACTGGAGATCTCCAATTAATCTGGATCATATCTGAAATTCATTTGGGCAGATCTGAAATCGATTTGGAACTATCAGAACCATCTGAACTACAAATGGAGGATGTGTATCCTCAACGAAGATAACGGACAATGCGCCAGAAGTTTGAAGCTATCATAGATATTCTTTTACTCATCACAGATATCTTCAGCTTCCAAATATCTCACGAGTTCTTTATATATCTTCCAAAATGGTCGCTCATGAATGCTGCGTGGACTGTGTGCAAGATTATCCCTATTGTAAAACAAGATTCACGTTATCCCAACGGTGCCTGTGTGATAATTAAAAATGCTAACAATTTAGTAGAAGCCACTGATGGTAGCAAAGGAATGTTCAAAAATCCGCGGACGGAAATCGTATTGCTACGATCGCTTTAATCGAAATAATGATGAAATCAAGAGTTTTAGACCCAATTTATTGGTACGCAGCTGCCTCGGCAGTGGAAGCGCTCAAATTATAGGACCTATCAAAAAAATCAAAACTTTCAGAATTTTCCAAAATTTTCCATAATTTTCCACGGAAAATTTTCATCACTATCAGCGCAACAAACTTGCAGTTTGAATTGGTTTTGTGGGCAAAGGAGGCTGAATTTTGTGAAGATGAGTTTTGGCACATTATCAGCGATATCGAATTGTGTGGTTGAGGCGATTTTTCTGAGTGGAACAGTCGAAATAAAGATGGTTGCGATAACTTCACACATGTGTTTGCACTGCTCCGCAAAACGGCAGAAGTTACAGTTACTGCAGGTCTTATTCTCAAAACGAAGCAATAAATGATCATCTGAAATGACCATCATCAAGCATCAGTTTGCCGTAAACAAGCATGGATTGGAATTGTCCACAGCAGAATGTTGAAGTCTAGACAATTTGTCAAAACATGGATTGCTGCCTCGAACAACTGATTAGTAACCAGTAAACCACCATATTGAGAAAATAAGTATATTAGATAAGAGTAGCAACTCAGCATTTATCAACCCCAATGTGTATACAGTTTCGATTCCATTAAATAGACTTCAGTTGAGACCTATTTACCACATGTGAGATATGCAAACTTTTGCACTTCTGGGGAAATGTACACGAATTTGACTGATTATGATGGCAATGCAGAAGAAAGAAAAGTACATGTAACTTACAAATCCTCCATTTCATGACAATTCCTGTTGCCACTCTCAAGCTGCCCCTGAGAGAGTAAAACATCGTATTAAAGGAAAATGATCATAATTAAATTTGAAAGATGAAAGTAGGTTCACATTACTGCTCAGATTCAAGAAATGACGTCTTGTGCATCAGATAATCATTTCGCTGAAAATTGAATTAAAAACATAACCACAGCCAAGAAGCTCTTGCATGCTCTTGATAATTTGCTCAATTTCCGCTTAATTAAGATGCTTGTTAGCAAATATTCATTCAATTCGATATCCAACTTGTTTCATGCTACTAATAAATTGTTATTTCAGTAGTATATAAACACACAGGAATAATTTGATAAAATTTAGCTTTTTGAAAAGTGATCAAATAACTTTTTGGACCACAGGAACGTCTTCTCCGCAAAAAACCGAATCCGTTCATATAAAAATTGTCATTGTATACAGATACTTGTTTGAGTCGATTCTCTACCTACTATATACTTGCTCCATGGCAACCACTAATTGTTGGTCACTTCATCTTTTCATCACCTACTTGTCACATTGCTCTCATTGATTTTTCACAATAGAAAGAATTTTGTATTATTCATGACCATATTTAGTGAATGCTGATAGGTTAGAAATTGTGTTTGAATGTATGAGCGAAATTTTCCTGTAAACAATAAATATTTAAAATCAAGAGTTCAGTGACTGCCGTATTCTGTAGAAACAAAGTATCACTTCCTAAACGCGTTTTCTGTATTTAATCTTCAGGTGCTTTACAAATCAAGAGACATAAAATATTCAAAAAATCTTGATGTACAAAGTTTTCATCGAAATTTAGAAGTCTGCTATTTGGCATTCAATTTAGGATGGAATAAGTCAATGAAATATCTCTATTTAGTTTTACGAAAAATATCAGTGGTATTATGCATTTTATAAAAAGGGAAGCGTCCACGACTGCATTCATCTAAATGTTTGCTCACACTTATTTTTCGATATGCCGGGATGTTGATCTGTTCTTTGTGAATTCGACAGCGTTTCAAATAAGAAAAATAAGGGTTATATGTTATTTCATATACCAGCCCTATATATATATCATAACATTCATGATCTGCTCTTTGCTTGCTGTTAGTAGTAGGAATTCCTACAACGAAAGACCTAACAGCCATATAATGTGCAGATTTTAAAACTTGGTCTTGGGTTTTTAACCCTAGTTTGTGGAAAAACTTGGGGTCAAACCCAATCCAAGTTTCTGCCCAACCTTGCTCCAGTTAACAAATGAAACGCCTTCGATCGACCAATAGCTGATTGTGGAGCCCTACAGAAGTGCTGCACTACCTCCAGGGGCCTATTTTTCGATTGATAACAAGTGTTATAACTAGTAACGTTACTAGTAATTTTAGTTTTTCGGTATAAAAAGTGTACGATATAACGAGTTTTGTAAAACAAGTAACTTATAACAAATGTAATGGATCATAACGAGTGTTTGTGTCCTTCAATCACACATATTATATCCTTCACTTGTCATGATTCTAAGAATTTTTGACGAGTGAATGTACCTAGAAGCGTTATATCATTTAATTATGGGTTTGCATTCAAACGGTCGCGCGAATATCATGTGAGAGTTAACTTTTCGCTGTGGGATAGTGAGTTCAAAGAGCGCTTTCGATTTTCATGTGCTGAAGTTGAAGAGATATTGACTGATATTGGTGTTTATCTAAAGAACAATAAGGAATTCTATTATGGTCTCGAACCACATCATCGCTTTCTCCTTGCTCTAAGGCATAGAAATAAACTGTTTATCTAAAGTTCGCCAGAATGGAAATTGACTCAAGGTCGCGGCACATCCGGGGGAACTAAGTTGGGGCATGAATAACCAATTAAAGGCTTCGATTACTGATTCTAAAGGTGCATCTAAGTGAAAATGCGTGCGATTTATGTGCCGTTATTGTTCATTGTATGAAGCTTAATTTCCATTCTAGAGGTTTTATTGTTGTCAATTTCTATGCTCTAAGGTATTACGCCAGTGGAGACTTTTGCTACAGTGTCGGGGATTCACATGGGATTTCGAAGACAGCAGTGCATGCTTCTGTTACAAGGGTCACCGTGATTCTTAAATGAAGTATATTTTGAAGAAGTAGTAGCATGGCCGGCTGATGAAGAAGCTCGGAAGCTGATTGCTGGTCAATTTTGCGCAACACACCGATTTCCAGGTGTTTGTGGAGTCATCGATGGAACCTTGATTGAAATTCTGGCACCATCAGATAACGAGAACCAATTCGTCGATAGAAAAGGTAAACATTCCTTAAATGTAATGGCAATTGCCGGCCCGGATTATCAATTTCTTGGTATTAACGCTAACTGGCCGGGTGCCGTTCATGACGCTCGTGTGCTTCGTGAAAGTAAGATATATCAACGATTCAATGAAGGGTGGCGTCCAATTCCAAATGGTGTGTTAATCGGCGATTCAGCATATCCACCATTAGAATGGCTGATGACAGCAATCCTGAAGCCCGAGGAAAAGAGGTATAATCACTCTTTGCGTAAAACAAGGTTTATAGTTGAGAATGCTTTCGGTATTCTAAGTCAAGATTTCAATGTTTACGTTTCATTCGCGTTCGAAATCCTAAGAAGGCTGTTTTGATTGTAAATGCATGTGTGATTTTACACAACATCCTCATTGTCACAAAACGTGACTTTAGACAATTACCTGAAGTCGAAGATGGATCGTTCGAATCAAATGTGTCTTCACCTGAGGAATTTCATACCTCAAATCAACAAAGACGAAGAGGTTTGGCCAGCCGAAATCTGATTGTTTCCATGTTTGATATCTGGATTTGCAGTTGTTTATGCTAACACAGTGAATGGTATATTTCAAACAAACGATGTTATTCTTTTCTTAGATACCAGGTATCTAAAATCTGATACTTATTTCAGGACGGTTATTTTAAAAGTCAAATGAAAATTACAACACAGCTGAATATAGTTTATACAGTAGCTTGTAGATGTATAGTAAGAATGAGGCTAAGATGTAGAGAATTGCAAACATTAACATCTCACCGATCGAAGGTCAGGGCGCGTTGCAATAGAATCATTTAACCTGTATAATATTCATAAATATGAGACATTAAAGTCAATGATCGAAATAAGTTACATCAACCAAAGTCAAATGATAAAAAACACTTGAGATTCTTCTACAAATTGTCTTCACTTTTAAGTTTCATCAGTTTGTATTTATAATATTCATTCATTCTCTTTGTCCTTCAATTTTCGGAGTTCAATGTCATAATCTAACAACATCATTCGCTTCCTTCTCAGACCATTCCCCTTTGACTTTTCTTGTGTCAGTGATAAAAGTTGAGGCGACGACTTTGTGCCCGTAGTCATAGGGAGATTTTCGACTCTTTTAAGAATATCTGCAAAAATCAAGAAAAATGTATTCGTCTTTTTTACATAATATCGATGAAATTTATCTATTTGGCAAACAAAGTGTCGCTCTTTCATTCAGGCCTTGGTCTTATAATATCACTCAATTGAAGGTCTACTACTTACAACCTGTGATATGTCCCTTAAGCACTCGGAGTATGAGAGTATGACGCCTGAACTGGGAACATCTTTAAAAATCATATGAACAGATGATTACTGGTACGATAAACTCGCCTGGTATGAAAGTTCACAGTATTGAAATAATGAATATTTACAGCTCACTAATTTAAATTCTATCGATTTGTAAGTTTTATGACCTTTATAATAACATTTAGTAACATTAGTAGCACGCACTTCGTTCAGGAGTTTCTTTCGAACTGGACTCTTCAGGATCGGACTCAATGCAACCGAGACCTTCGACGATGGGCGAGTCTTTACCCAAAAGATCCAGAACGAGTAAATCAATCACGTCGAACAGCTCTACAGTGTTTGCCCCTGAACCAATTTCCTCTCGCTTTCGCCGTTTCTCCTGTAAAAATGCAAAGTTCACCATGTAATAAACATCCAATCTTAAAGTGCACGTAATGTTATCAAAATAAGTGAACTGTTTGGAGTAATATGGGCACACTCGTACACGGATGATATACTTGTACCCGTCAATATCCAAAGGTAAAAGCAGGTAGGTGTTATGCTCTTATGCGTGAATGTGACTATGGGTAACAATTTCTGAGGATACAGCTATGTTGAATTATCCTTAGGATAATATATTTTGTAATAATTAATATCCTTGATTTTTGAAGGATATTTTAGAAAATTCGATTTGATTAATGATAGAGAATCTCTTTTTATACTTGTGATATGAATAAGGTAAAGTATGTCATTCACTGGCAAATAGTAACATTAGAAAATAGAATAGGCCTTATCCAGTAACATTTACAATTACAGCTTATTTGATATAGCACCAGTATCTTGTTAAATGATGAACAATAAAGAATATGTTTTGATTTACATGATAACTCACCAAAGTCCTCTTCTTCAAGTTTGAGAATGTCGTATCACGGAGATAATCGCCATCCTTGCCCACGGGATACCCAAGCACCACCATTTCGCTGAGAATCTCTTTCCCTTTGGCCTTCCTCTTCTCCTTCGTAATTCCTTTGGAATCATCAAATTTATTGAACAACAATTCCTTATTTTCGATCAATCTTTGTAGGAGAAGCTTCTTACCAGTGGTCTCGAATTCGGAGGCATTTCGTTGTCAATTAAAGAAAAGTTGTTTCTCGTTAGGTGAATGCGTACACAAAATCTATATTGACAATAAGTGTCACGCAATCGTCAAGGTGATCGAAATATCCAATCAGAAACTAGGTCGAATTCCACCGACTCCGAGTCGCGCGCTTCAGTCATGGAAGAACTTGCGACATGCGTGCTCTTCACATAAAGCTGATCCTTCATGTAAAGCAATTAGGCGCAAAATATCAAATGACGGTACAATTTTTTTTTTTGATGTAGTACAAATATATATATTATCACAACTGTTTTGGGCCGTTTTTGATGTTCCACGGTAGTTGTTTAATTTGCTTTATTTCAGCTTCGGTGGACTGAAATGGTGAATGATTTTATGTGAAACTAACCAATGACGATCGCCGTTATAAACTTAGTGTACTTGTTATCTTATAACAAGTGTATAGAATTTGCATCGAAGAATTGCGTTGCTGATTACCTATAATAAATCACTCTTTACTAGTTGCTTGTTATTACACACTTGTTATCAATCGAAGAATAGGCCCCTAGGGCAGTTCGCCTAGACCGATGGAATGGCATTACGATGTCAGCTGTTTGGAGGACCTCCGGCCGAAGAATGGAATAATGAAGGAATTACAAAGTTGTCTTGGACTGATAGTGGAACGATAGTTTCACACTTCAATCATAATTGATTTCATAGTGAGTTCTCGAATTAAGTTTTGATATTTTCTCTTCGCTCAGTCATGTCAATTTTATGCAGTATTAGAAAATCTCATAATCTGTTATTCATTTCTTGAGCAAAGGGGGAGCGCTGCTCCCACCATTCACCCCACCTGCTTACGTCCCTAAAAGGGTCAGTGTCCAAGTCATCAAAATATCGCACCTTGAGTCCAAGCAACTAGAGATATGTTCTCTGAAATGTAAAAGACAGTGTTCTTTCTCAGTTATGAAAATATTTTTGCAGGACTTACTTCTTCTGCTCCGGACTGCGCTCTTCTTGGAAATAGGCGTGGCTTCATTCTTTGTAGGATTCGGTGTTGATGTGGATTCTGGGATAGTGTCATCATCATAAGATTGTCTATTCCTTCAGTTGTAATTGGAGGAAGAAAATCAGAAAAAGACTCGGCGACCTCAGATATTTGTCTAGATGAACCTCCACCCGTCCCTTGCCTGTGGCGCTTTTGCTCGCTGATCTCAGTTTTGGGTCTCATTTTCATTTTCCGATAGGCCTATATATTGATAACCAGAGCCAACTGTTTTCCGTGGAGCGCGGAAAAACGTAGAAAACCGCGGAATTCTGTATATTCCGGAGAAAAGCGCGGAATTGCATGAAATTCAGAAAAATGAGAAATTTCAACAAATGAAGACATAAGATATCAGTCAATCCAATAAATACCTTCAGACTCTATCGCACTTAAATGAACGAATTGCATAGTTCATAGTATTTGAGTCATACACGTATCAACAATCGTGATTGAAGGGGAATGTTAAAGGGTAGTACTGGTGATCCGTGCGTACGGGAAAGAATGAAAAAACAACTTGTGTCGTGTCCTACATGGCCATTTGCAAAACAAAATGTCTCACGTATCGACGCGAATAACGGCAGCTAGTAGAGAGTTTGGAAAACATTTTTACGCTGATGGTATTTTATTTTGCTCAGTATGTAACAAAGCGATTGATCATATTCGCTCTCAGACTATAAAAGATCACATCAAAAGCAAGAAACACGAAAATGTATTGCAGTCGCTGGAACCAGAAGCCAAGAGACAGAGAACGATTGATTGACTTTCCAAAGAGCTTCAGATTCGAAATCGTTTTTTGTCTTTTTTGAGGGCTTGTAACGTTGAAAATCCAACATGTCCTCCCATCCAATCGTTGCGAGATGGAATACTTGGTTTGCTGCAGTTCGATATCATGTCAACTTTATTCATTTGTATCAGAAATTCATCGAAAGAACGAAGGGAAGAAGGTGATACGAAAGCTCTTGCAGAACTTGCTCGATTGTTGGAATCACAAATCATGAAGGAACAGTTGCTATTTACTGCTGGACAATGTGAGAAAATCATTGGGGTATTAGATGCTTGTCAATCCAACGATGCGAAAACATATTCTGCCTACAACATTTTGAAAGAACTGGACATACAGCTTAATGCTTCTGCATCAGAATCTGAATCGGATGATTGTCGAGAAGGTCATCTTTCTGCCTCCTCGAAACTGAATGAATATCTTGGAACAAAACAACCTGGTTTAAATTTTCTAAAATCCATACGATTACTCGATCTATCTCAAATTTCACTATTTGATGGCGACTTCTCAGGCGTGAAGGATAAACTAAAAATGGATGGTTGCACCAAAGTTGAATGGGATTTATATCGTTCAATTGCCAGAACGAAGCTTCAACTTAGTCAAGTTGTTGTTGACATCAAAGCGTCATTCGCTTACATGTGAAAATTTGGAGGGGCTTTTGAAAGCTGCAGTGAACCACTGAGTTATTCTACATTTTTGTTGTTGTTTCGAGCAATTGTTCTCATCCAAAGAATTGATTTTCACCATTACATAATCATCATTTTGAAGAAAATGTGATTTGTTGAATTAAATTGTTTTGATGACGAGTTTCATGAATTTCTTTTTGTTTGGCCAAGAAAATATGGGCTTATTAACAGCGCGGAATTTCCATATTTCAACGCGGAAAAACAGTGCGGAATTTTCATATTTTAACGCGGAAAAACAACGCTGAATTTTTAAAAAAATCAGCGCGGAAAACGGTTGGCTCTGTTGATAACTGACTTCACGCATCGGTTTGTATTGAACTTTGAATTAATTTGCTTAGTAATCTCTTGCCACATCTCATTCTTCTTTCTATTTATGTTGATATTATTCTCTTGATTTTCAATTATGTGAGCTTGTTCTTTTGCTAGCTCAATAATCCAGCTCTTCTCTTCCCCTGAATATAATTTCCCACTTGAAGTCATCACTTCACCGGAAGAATCAGAACAATGGAATCACACAAAGGTTCAACGAATATCTGTTTAACGAGATAGCTCGTCTGTGATTGGTCTGCTGACAATTCGTCACAACATCATGCGCTAAAACTAGGTCAGACACCCTCGCTATCGAATGGCATGCATTCCAACTGGAATGCGATTTCAGAATCAAAGAAACTGGCATGGCCTTGCCATCTGGAATGGCGTTGGAATGTGGCTACGGTAGCTGCTTGGAATGCGGTTTAGAATAGCGCCCAGTGTGTTTAATCATTCTCCCCATTCGCCGAACTTGTCTCCATCGGACTATTATCTGTTTTCTCCGATGAAGAGTTCATTAAAAGGCATGAATTTTAGGAATGCCGATGAAGTGATGAGGGAAGTTAACCGTTCGTTCGATTCGAAAGACAGATCGTTTTTCGCAAAAGCCTTCAATTTACTGCCAAGTAGATGGCAAAGGTGCATCGATGCCGATGGAAATTATTTCCAACACCTGGCACAAAATGATGAGTGAATTAAGCTACGTTCACACATGAAAGCTGAGACCTGAGAGACTCAGGCAATCATCCAATCAAACGGTAAGATTACAGTTTCCGTCGTCCATTTCAAACGTCAATCAAAATTATGCTGCGACTAACTCCACGTAGTCTGAACAGTCCTGAGACATGCCTGAGACCCACTAACTTCATCCATTGTCGTTTGTGCGGGGCGACCAGGGGGAGGTTCACCACGTTTGCTGAGAGATAGTGTGAACGGTCCTGAGACAAGCTTCTCTCAAGTTTCTGAGAGAAGCCTGTGAGACAAACTCCACGATCCTTGTCTCAAGTGTGAACAACCCTGAAACCTTCAACTGAGACAACGACCATGTCTCAGCAAAAGTTGTACGCGTTTCAACTTTTCTGAGACTTCCTTATTATCAACATCCAACTGGATTGTGTATTCGACGCTCATCTATTTTGTACACATATACGCGGAATAATACTTTGTGCTCATGTGTTTCTGTTGGTTGCACAAGTCAATTCAGTCTAAACTAGTGATTCATTTGATGACATTGACGATAGTAATTATACTTGTAAATATTGTCAAGTTTTGCTTCTTTCAGAAATCTGAATTTACGATGAATCAGACAGAAACATAATGAGGCACGTACAGGCTACTTTAACTTGATTGATGAAATTAGTTTTGAGCTATATCATGGTGGCCATGCTTTTTTACTACCAAAAGCGGGACACTAAATAGTCAGTAGTAGAAAAAATATGAAAAACAGCTGACTTGCATCTACACGTTCGTAAAGATACGCAATAGTCAACTTAATGTCAATGCGTTGAATCACGACGCGCATAAAATTTCAACAAGCAGGAATCTTTTAATTAGGATTTCTTCGGTTAGTTCATTCCCACATGCATGCCGAATGAAACCAGTGTTGTCAATTCAGTTTTTCAAGAAACTCATTTAACCGAGTTTGCCGGAAATTAATCAAGTTAAGTTTAACTCGGTATACTGAGTTATATAACTCAGTAAAATATTCCAGCAATACTCGGTTAAATCAGTTACAAAGGAAAAATACACAAGTAGACCGAAACTCAAGATTGGGCAAAAACTTGTATTGGGTATACTCTAAATTTGGGTCAAAACCCAAAACCCAAGTTTCAATAATTGAGTAGAATCAAATAAACGAAGTACATTGTTTGTATTTTGTGCTGCCATGAAGATTCTTCTATAGGCCAAAATTCCAATTGGGTCCATGAGAAATGTGGTATTAGTGTGAAACGATTTTTTATTACAATAACTGCAATTAGTAGCCTAAGTACGTGTATCATGTTGTAAAGCTTTCCTTTATTTTAATCTACACTGATATACTGACTAATTGAAGATTTTTGATTTAATTATGATTGAACTGCACATTGCTCATAACAAAGCAATTGCTTTCATTTTATCAATCAGAAATACAAACAGACTTGATAAATGGCATCTGCGTAGTCAGTGCATGGTTAAACATGTTCAGAATACGAAATTGGAATTAATTCATTTTTGGATAAATGTCGGCTATTGCAGAAAGTTTAAGGGTGTGACGATAACTTAGAAGATATCCATGTAAAATACATGAAATATGTAAAAATTTAATGTGCAGCAAAATACATGTAAGCGTGCACCAAATGCAATATGTACGAACTTTCAATGCATTGTCAAACCCAAAGTGAAACATCCATTCATCACTAGTATTTGATTTTTTAAATATTGTGTGAATTGAGTGAAACTTTGATTAAAAAATCAGAACTTTATGATCTTATCAAAATATCAATTTGATGACCTCAAATCAAAATATCAATTTCATAACTTTATTTGTGTAGGAGGTCGTATATGCAGCATTAATAGTGCAGCAGACCCAAGTTTTGTATAGAAAAAAAATCATGTTGGTCTCAGTCTCAGGTTTGATTTGAGGTCAACTCTCAGGTTCTTCTCTCATGTGTGAACGTAGCTTTACAACGGCTTGCTTTTTTGGATTTTTTTGCTTTCTCTCTGCTAGAAACGTGGGTCTTAATAGAATTGATAAATTAATAAATTAATAAATTATTCAACTAAAAAATTTACAAAAATATCATTGCTCATAATCATCAACAGATGTAAAAATCTCGATGCGAGGGGTAGGAATGGCCCATCAGATTGAAATGAGGATTATAGTGTATGCGTTGTAGTAGGTATTGCTTTGGTAAAACATGTAATTCATACGATTTGTTGATGAAAAAATATAGTCATTTTTGCATCGGTCAAAACTTTGTTGCCAACCCTATATATATATCATAACATGCATGATCTGCTCTTTGCTTGCTATTAGTAGTAGGAATTCCTACAACGAAAGACCTAACAGCCATATAATGTGCAGATTTTAAAACTTGGTCTTGGGTTTTTAACCCTAGTTTGTGGAAAAACTTGGGGTCAAACCCAATCCAAGTTTCTGCCCAACCTTGCTCCAGTTAACAAATAAAACGCCTTCGATCGACCAATAGCTGATTGTGGAGCCCTACAGAAGTGCTGCACTACCTCCAGTGCATACAAACAAATGGAGCGGAGCGTCTCCGACCGACAAGTGTAGCGAGCGTTCCAACGGGGAAAGCAGCAGATTTGAGGACCTCCAGGGCAGTTCGCCTAGACCGATGGAATGGCATTACGATGTCAGCTGTTTGGAGGACCTCCGGCCGAAGAATGGAATAATGAAGGAATTACAAAGTTGTCTTGGACTGATAGTGGAACGATAGTTTCACACTTCAATCATAATTGATTTCATAGTGAGTTCTCGAATTAAGTTTTGATATTTTCTCTTCGCTCAGTCATGTCAATTTTATGCAGTATTAGAAAATCTCATAATCTGTTATTCATTTCTTGAGCAAAGGGGGAGCGCTGCTCCCACCATTCACCCCACCTGCTTACGTCCCTAAAAGGGTCAGTGTCCAAGTCATCAAAATATCGCACCTTGAGTCCAAGCAACTAGAGATATGTTGAGAATGAAATGCGAAAGTAGAATTAGGATAGGTTTAAATTTTTGATAATTTCACATGAAAGAAGATCAAGAATTATGCAGTCAACCAGATATTTTCATATTTTGATTTTGTGAAATTCTTATTATATCGTTTTGATTGAGATCATTCTCATATTTCTTAATATTGGTACGTATATACGAAACCTACGTATCAATATCAGATTATGAAGTGAGACGTTGCTAATCAATGTTCCATTTATCGAAGAGATAATCATAAGGCGTCACTCATCAGAAATTCTATCGGCATCTCCATTGCATAAGGCTTTATGCGATGCTGATGCCAGTAGAATGTCTGATTCCGTAATAACTCGATAAGGGATCAGAAAATGAAAAGAATAACCTGAATAGGCCATCGATTTTCATTCAGGTAGGCAAGTAGAACATAGGTGCCTGAGAAAAGAAGATTTGTTGGCGACTTGACCCAGAAAGACATCTTTGCCCTATCCATGGAGTGGGACCCTATCCATACCGGGGAGGCGATTCGGTCCTCCTGTCTTGTATTTGTTATGACTTCGGACAACAGAACCATCTAAGCCAGACTTTTCACCAGTCACAGTTGTGTTCATCCACTAAAAAGTCGACGTTGGAGCTATTCAAAAAAAAGTTTCGAATTCGTCTTGAATGGTATTATTTTGCGTCTAGCCACGGAAACGGCACAGTTGATGGGGTTGGGGGTAATGTTAAGCAAATTGCAAATGTCGAAAGTCTGAAAGGAAGGTTGATCCATAAAATGACCAATCATTCATTGAAGTCGTTCAACCTAAAACAAAGACCAAGTTGATTCATGTGCCGGCAGCATTGATCAAAGCGAGGTCCGGTCTTGTCAGTGATCAGAATATCAAAAACATACAAGGACTGAAGAAATTCCATTTCATATTTGGTAAATTAGCTAGTTATTTCCAAGCAGCAAGGTGTGGAAATAACCACTAGAGACCTGAATGCATATCTCCAGCGGCTGATAAAATAAACACGATCAAAACCATAAATCAAATGAATAATTTTATATTCTTGGAGTTACATAATGTACGATTTAATGTGTGAAAGAAAAATCTGCATGACTTACAGGTATGGTTGTGTTTTGTCACCTATTACTAGCAGGATCCAGGGGCGATAATGAGTTCGGAAGCCACTGGGGTCGCGCAAAAAATTGACTTGTTGTTGGGCGCGTTGTCTCAATCGACAACTGGTAAGACATTTTTATATCGTTGTATTCATAAATCACACATTTGGATATCTTTGTTTTCATGCTCATTATCTTTCTGTTATTTGCAGATTAGTGTACATATATTTCTCTGATCGTTAGGTATTAGCAAAGCAGGTTTGAATTGCATTTTGCTCTCTCTCATCATTCGGCTCATTATATAGTTGTATTTTCAAATAGACTTTTTATCAACAATATATTTCATTCTATCAACAATAACATTTAACACTATGACAACGAGGGTTGCTTAGTACTTACGCTATTATGCACACAACTTATTTTTTCATCCCATGCCACATATGATGTTAGTAATCATATTACTACATATATTCTAGCATATATACTATAATGTTAAGCCAAAAAATAATGAAAAATATGACGACGTAGGAGCATTGTAAAAGCCGACTAAGCTCTGGCCGGAGACGTTAAATCGTGGTCAGTGCAGATTTTTGGACAAAATTTAATGCGAATAATTAGTTTCCATCGAAAAAATTTCATCAACCAGAATTTAAGGGCTTAGACTACGTTCGTCGGATTTTGCCATGTTTCTTGGAAATAGATAAAGGGTAAAATCCAAACAAGACCAAACAACAAAAAATCAACCCAAACAATATGAAACACATTGCGGCTCACATTATTTTGACCACCCATGAAAAACTGATACTTTTTCAGAATTTTCTTTGTGAATCTATGTTACGTTAGAGATACATGTTAGATGAAGCCACTGCGTTCTAATGTGATAGTTAGCGATCAAAAACAAGCAAATCCATCAGATGCTGCATCTACTATTTTTGTCTTACAAAACACTCACATATCTCAGTTGCTCACTTCAATGCTTAGTGTGACCGCCTCTGGCAGCTATTGCGTCCTGTATACGAGATAGCACACTGTCAATGAGATCTTCGATCGTATGTCGAACTGACGCATCATGCCAGTATTTGATGATTCATTTTCAGTGAAATGACAAGTTCAGGCTGTGGGCATGGGATGGGACGTGATTCCACTTTTCTCTGATTGGTTCGCGATGACTGCTTGGCTCTGATTGACTTGTAAAGAGTTTTGTTGCATTCCTTGTAATTCATTGTAGCGGTTCGATGGGTAAGCAACGTGACTTGAGTGAAACTAAGAAAGCTGAAATAGCGATTTTGATAAAAGATGGTTCCTGCAATCGCTAGATTTTACGAGTTTGTGGTGTCAATGCAGCATCGGTTCAGAGCAGCGAATCTCTGTAGTGATTAAATATACAACTTGAACTTGTCTGTCCCCAAGGAGACGTGGAAGATGTGGCCCTAACCGCCGAACGTCTGCTCATGATGATCGCGCACTAGCCCGCTGTTTGCTTGGAGTGGGTAAGAAGTGGTATATGGCATCTGTCAATACTGTGAAGCGTCGACTTCATGATCTCGGTTTTCGTTCAGTACGTCCACGACGTGTACCCACTCTTACCAAGATGAAGATCAAACGCTTGAACTTAGCTAGAAGCTATAGGAATTGGACAATTCAAGAATGGAGAAAAGTAAGGCGACAATTCATAATTTTATTTTTGCAAGATGATACCATCTCACACATGCAAAAAGTAGGCCTAGGCCTAATCCTGCTAGTTATGTTTGCTTTTTCATTTTCAGGTTGGATTCTTTGACGAGTCAACATTTGAATGCAATAGTGTTTCAAAGTCTCGGGTATGGACATTGCCCAATTCCCCCAAACCGGTCACTGCTCGAGTTAAACATCAAACGAAAGTCATGGTGTAGGGGACGATGAGCTATTATAGTACAGGTCGACTGCATGTCGTGGATGGAATTATGAAATCAGCTCAGTATCTGGAAATTCTGCGGACTCGTATGGTTCCTCAACTGCATGAGTGGTATCCCGATGGAGACGGTGTCTTTATGCAGGATGGGGCGCCATGCCACACTGCTAAGGTGTGTAAGGACTACATTCGATCATAACACATAACCTTATTGGATTGGCCTGGAAATAGTTCCGCCCTCAACCCCATAGAAAAGCTATGGGGTATTCTCAATAAGAAAATTGCAAGCGAAATCATCAATACACGATCAGAGATGATAAATGCTGTCATAGCATCGTGATGCGTCAATTCGACATACGATCGAAGATCTCATTGATAGTATGCCATCTCGTTTACAAGCTGTCATTGCCGCCAAAGGCGTTCACACCAAGTACTGAAGTGAGATGTGTGAGTGCATGCAGTATCTGATAGTATATGCAGTATCTGATGGATTTGCTTGTTTTTGATCGCTAGCTATCATACTAGAACGCAGTAGCTTCATCCAACCTGCATCTCTAAAGCAACATAGATTCACAAGGAAAATTCTGAAAAAGTATCAGTTTTTCATGGATGGTCATAATAATGTGAGCCGTATTGTATGTATCATTCTATTGTAAACTAGATGTGACCAAATGAATTACATTCCAAACATCATTATTTAGCTTAATTAATAGTAATAATTTTGATGGTTGACCTATTTTATGTTGTCAAACAGCTGTTACGAAAAATTAGTTGTTTGGTATATTGTTAGTCCATGTAAGTCTGTTTAGACTATTTTTCGGAAATTCAAATGACAAAATGGGACTGTTTAAGAACATATGACCCAATCAACAAACTGATAAAATTCAATAGTTGTTTAGTCTTTTTTGAAGATCATCAATTTATCATGAAGATCATGCTTCATGCACATTGATTCGGTCTACATGATAAAGTTCAAACCATGCAAACACGGATATAATAAGTTTCTTAGTGTCTTTGATTTCAAGACCACTCTCTCATAATCTTTCATCGCAGACATTCCTGCTTCTTGGTGTATTTTCCAACAGTCGCAAGTTGCTTAGGTATGGGATAGCCAATGCTGCATACATAGAGAAGCTATGAAAATGCATAGCGGATGAAGCATGACGTAGCAAAGTGGCCGTAGCAAAACTGTTATCAAATTAGTCATCACATAACACATTGCTAGTACCGGTAGATCTAATATTTCAATCTACAACTCAGAAAGTTTCAATTGAGTATGATGATAGACTACACATATCCGCATACTTATTATTAGATGCAAAATGATTATCATACATATAGGCAGAGTTGGAAGTGGGTCGTGGGTCATGGGTCAGGTGAGTCAGGTGGTCACAAAATCGCGTGAGTCACGTGGGTCGTGGGTCACATTAAGCGTGGGTCAGACTTCGTTGACCCACTTCCAACCAGTTTGACCCATGATAGATTTGACATTTCAATTACTGTAAACTTCATTTATTCGTATTATCATTCATGAGAAAGATTGAGTCAGTGTCACTGAAAGGAGTGATGCATATGCACACAGTCAAATGCAACACCATTGACTTTCACAAGCCTCATACAGTTTCGAAAGGGGGCGGAATTCACACAAATAAAAGGCTCGAAAACAATTGCTGCAGTCTACTGACAGATGGTGGTTGGTGGAGAGAAGTTGTTTGAGTACAATTGTGTACGCTCGATTCTCGGTCGCTATGTCTGACGATCCCCAATAATGTGTGACCTTGATTTCAGAGATACAGCTACTGAAGAAGTCAGGTATTCAGAGGTATTATTAATCTTGAAAATTTTCTTGCAATGCCAGCTGACCTTCGTTTTGTTTGTTTCGTTTGATTTTGTTGGTCTTTCGTAGAAAATATCCTGTGGTAGAGACTAGAATGGTAAATCTCTGGTAAAGATTGATCATAGCCTAAGTATTTTCGAAATATATAATTGGCAAGAATATCTTGATAATATATACATGCTTCATATCTAAAGTATTTAGCCGTTCAATCTACTTTCGCATCGTACATGTTCCATGCATCTTATTGCTCATTCGATGCATGATAATCTGAAATACGCTAATTCATACGACGGTCATTGATATAGACTTATTCCTTTCACATACAGTGGCGGAAAAAAGTCTGAAGCCAGTGAATTTTCTTAACTAAAATTTTGTTTTCTTATCTTTACTTTGTACTATTTTCATATTTATCTATATATTCATGTATCTTCGGTTTGCCAATGGATTAAAAGCAAATGCTATTGAACAACATATCATCTTATATTTCATAAAATACAAAAGAATCGTTCGGAGAATGTAGTCAGTACTTGGTTGGGCCGCCCTTGGCTTCAATAACAGCCTGACAACGACGCCTCATGGACTGGACCAAGGTGCTACAACGATCGACCGTGATATTGCTCCATGCTTCACTCACCACCCGAAACAGTTCTTCTTTGTCAGAGGGGCGCTGACTTTTGACCGGGGAGTCCACCACTTGCCAAAGATGCTCAATAGGGTTGAGGTCCGGTCTGAAGCTACCCTTAATTTTGACTGAGTTTCAGTGATAGATGCGCTCTGATTGCTATGGTATTGATTCTGCGGCTGTCAGTGCAAGTAAATTCAATCTTGAATGTGCATAGACATCCTACTAAATGAATGAGCTAAGAAATTTGCACAATGATTGTGATAGACATTCAAATTTTTGAATTCAAACGATTCTATTGTTAGTAAGAAATTAACCTCATTTTCATCATCATGAGTACCGAGTTGACAACGGAACAGCGCGCTGTCATCGTTGACCGCATCAATTCGGGACAGTCGCAACGACAAGTGCCTGCAGCTCTTGGGGTCAGTCGAGGAGCAGTGGAGAAGGCTATCTCAATCTATCGCACCACCGGCGACTCGGAGTGGCAGACCTCGAGCAACTGCTGGCCAAGATGACCGAGTGCTTGTTCGGATGAGTCTGAACGACCGGCGGTTAACGGCTCCCGATATCCGGAAATCTCTGTTCAGCGATTACGGCCTCGATATCACCACGCGCACTGTCCAGAATCGACTAATGGAAGTCGGTCTGTATGGGCGAATCGTTCGCCAAAAGCCCCTAATCTCCGACAAGAACCGTACTGTCTGACTGACCTGGTCCAGAGAGCATCTTAGCTGGAGCGACCAACAATGGGAGCGCGTTTTTTGGTCGGACGAATCCAAGTTCAACCTGTTTGGCAATGAAGGACAAGTCAATGTTCGTCGTCGCGCTGGTGAAGAAATGAACCCTGCCTGTCTCGTACCGACCGTGAAGCACGGAGGTGGCAGCGTCATGGTATGGGCTAGCTTGTCGGCACTCGGACCAGGCCCTATCCGGATGGTGGACGGCGTAATGGACCAATACAAATATCGAAATATACTGGAAGAGACCATGCTACCACCTGCGGAAACCATGTTTGCCAATGACCAATTGATCTTTCAGCATGACAATGATCCAAAACACACGGCCAGGTCAGTCAAGCAATGGATCAATTACGTGGTGCGCCCAAAAAGTTTCCGGCCTTATCATTTTATAAAGCGAAAAGATTTAATCCAATGACGTTTTTATTTAGTACATTATAGTTATTTCTCAAACCAATTGCCGTTCGCGGCCAAACACTTTTCCCAGCGAACTGGGAGTGCCTTGAAAGCATCAAGGAAAAAAGCGGGAGGTAATAGGCCAAAACATTTTCTTACAGTCTCTTCCAAAGCTGCGGCACTTTCAAAATGAGTCCCGCGGAGATGGCGTTTCAACTCGTTGAAAAGGCAATAGTCTGATGGAGCCAAATCCGGGCTATAAGGTGGATGC
Organism: Prostheceraeus crozeri; assembly: GCA_907163375.1. NCBI lineage: Eukaryota > Metazoa > Platyhelminthes > Polycladida > Euryleptidae > Prostheceraeus > Prostheceraeus crozeri. The sequence goes on along the minus strand of CAJQUW010008093.1, from coordinate 27,618 downwards.
TTCACAAGTTCGAAGCCCGCGCTGCCGATCTTCTCCAAGGCACTGGAGCGTTATCCTGAAGGAACCAATGAGGCAGACCTCTTGGCTTGCGAACCTTGCTGCGGACCTGCTAAATCAGCTCGCCGTAATATTCACCGGTCACTGTCTCCTGTCTTTGTAGGAAATCCAGGAAGATGATTCCTCCTGCATTCCAGAAGGCAGTCAGCATCATTTCTCTTCGGATCGCTCCAGATCGTTACTTCCAGACTTTGCCTTCATCAGGCCTGCGCCATTCCAGAGATTCTCGCCCTGAGTTTTCAGTGTCTTTGGTGGCCGGCCCAGTCACCGGACCTCAACCCGATTGAGCATCTTTGGCAAGTGGTGGACTCCCCGGTCAAAAGTCAGCGCCCCTCTGACAAAGAAGAACTGTTTCGGGTGGTGAGTGAAGCATGGAGCAATATCACGGTCGATCGTTGTAGCACCTTGGTCCAGTCCATGAGGCGTCGTTGTCAGGCGTCGTTGTCAGGCAGTTGTAGCTCCTTGGCACCTTGTATTACGGCAGAGCTCTGTGAGGAGATATTTCTTGACACTTCGTATCAATAAAAAGTTTCGTTTTGATATTTGATTTGGCATCAATAAAAATATGAATATTTACATGATGTCGCTAGTGATTGTTATCACAACGTATCTCGCACATGTAGCACCACTCATATATATCAGTTCATCTATGCACATTATAAGCTAATTAATGAATTATAATCTTGTCATCGTCCAATTTTCTATTCACGCGTTACGCATGCTTACTGTATTTGCTTTTCAATGAATGTCATTCTTACTTCAAATATACAACCTTCTACTTAAATCTAACATTAGCGGAAGTGAATGAAATTGGAATCGATTGCCATCAGAAGCAACAAAATATAAGTTTGACGATTTTTCTGGGATAATTTTCACACATGTAGTATCTAACATAATAAATGCATGCATAAAGGATTTAGGCCTACTGCAGTCTTATTTTTTAACTTCACTTGATTAAGATATGCAAAATTTGAAATTTAGGCTGTTGGGCCCTCAACTTAACTAATCGTCTCTCTACGAGTTTAATAGGTAGCACTAAAAAGGATAGTAAAGAATTATGACAAGAAACAGAATCGTTTAAATTTTTTTAGAACCTCAGGCTTTTGTGGTGCATGAACTTTGATTATAAGATAATTTTAATGAGGTTGCATGTCTATTTATCATGTGACAAGTGGTCTGATGCACTTGAACCCTCATAACAAATTTTAACAACAATTTTGATACTATCAGGCCTCTACTTAGATAGACATATAATCTTGAATGAAAAAGAAGCTAAAGATGATTCCAGAGAAGGAAATTGCACTCACATCATTCACCCTTGCAGGATGTGGGTCAGGTGGGTCAAGTGGGTCAGGGTACCCTGTGGGTCAGGTGGGTCGTGGGTCACATATGCCGTGGGTCAGGTGGGTCATGGGTCAGACTTCGTTGACCCACTTCCAACTCTGCAGATATGCCTCTTGCCTAACTAGTCCTACGTTGGCAACACCTTCACAAAAAAATTAAATGAAAGTGAGTGTGATCAAAAATAATTAACGGAAAATATTTTCATAGCCTCATTGATTAGGCCTATACAGTGCCTTATTCAATTCAGGAACAGTCCTCCCCAGCAGACAGAAATAGCATATTTTCTGAAAGGTGCGATTTTTCTTCATCAATTTCTACAATATAACAGCTGACCAACAAATGCATTGGATTTGATTACCTCTACATCGCCTGATTTATTTTGATTTTCCAAATACATTTTAGGATCCTTCTTCGGGAAATATGTTATTGCATGATGGGGGTTGCTCATGCAAAAAGTTCAAAGTCGATGTTGTGGAAATCATGCATACCAACAGGCGTCATCAAATCCAATTGACTCGGTCGGCAGTTTCTTGTGAATCAATTCCACGTTAATATTTCAAGTATTCAGCAGCCACATTTGGTCTTTGAATTATGTCATGGCTGTGAGTTTGAGGAGGTTCTTCTATTGAAGTGGTTGAAAAGGTTAGTAAGAACTGATTGTCCTTCAATCTCATAGCCTTCTCTCTCCTTTCAGGTTCCTCTCGCAGAGTATTTCTTCTACGTATAATGTTTGGGACGTACATTTATCGGTATATATTCCATACAACTCACTCATTTGTACAAGCTGAACAGCTTTTCACTCAAAACTGTACATATGAAACTTATAAGCTTGATTTCACTGATCAAAATAATCAATCTCCTACGATAACTCGGTACAACTCGGTGGTAGGCCTACTTTGTCAGTCTCAGGCAAGTTGGTGTTGATTGATACTTCGAATTCCCTTACTTATTCTTCATTATTTCTTGTCCTTCGTATAATTCTACATAAAGAATAATCTAATTAGAAGAAAGAATATTCACCACAGAGCTTTGAATACATTGCCGATTGGTCATCTTTCTTGTCATTTTCATTTTGCCAGTCAAGTTTCTGTGGTATGCTTTCACCGCGCTCTCATATAGGGCCTATGCACAAGAAGTATACCAGAAGTAAAACCGTTCCATGCCAATGCTTGATCATCAACAACATTGATGAAATCCAATATTTGTTGGTTCTCATCATCAGAATTTGAATACGTTGAGTCTTCACAATCAGTAAAAATCTGTTTCGATTCATGGCTTTTCCATAGTTTGGAGTTATGCAGACATTTGGCCATCAATTCCGTAAAGCAACGGTATGGAATCATTTGGTCATAGAGTAGGGATATATAGGTAGAGTGTCGACTCAAAAAAGTATCTGTATACAGTGAAACTTTTTATATCAAAAGATTCACTTTTTTGCGGAGATTACGTTCCCGTGGTCCAAAAAAATATTTGAGCACTTTTGAAAAAAGTCAAAATTTGCCAATTTATATACTACCACCGAGATGACTCTCCTATATAAGTAATATGAAACAAGTTGGATATCAAAAGGAATGAATTTTTGCTAATAAGCATCCTAAGAAAGCTGAAAGCAAGCTGATTATCAAAGGAATTTCATGAATTGTATTATTAGGGAAGTCTTCATGAAAAAGTCACGATATTATTCGTGCTCTCTTGGCTGAAATTTCAAGCTTTTAATTTTTTCACCGGCATGATTTTATGATTCACTAAATTCATGTTTCACTTCTTGAATCTGAATAGTGATGTGGAATCATTTACATCTTTCAAAGTCAATTGAAATCATTGTCTTTGATTCTGTTATTTTGCAGTGACAGGTTGCTGATGAAATGATCACGCTTAAGAAGATTCTCTTGAGGTTCATCAAGAAAGCAATAGCAGGTCAGTTGCTAATTTAACAAACATTACCTCTCCAAGGCTGTCATGACACGGACGATCTGTAAAATGATATCATTTCCATCTACTTTATACTATCATGATCAGTCGATTCCGTTGCAATTTCTTCAAAGCTACATAAAGATGCATATCTCACATTTGGAAACAATTCCGACTGTATCTCCCTTGAGTTCATTTAACAAAAATCGAAAGTGTATACACATTGGGCATTTAATAAATGCCGAGTTACCACTCTACCTTAATATATTTACTCTATGCATTTGGTTTTAGCCTTTGTAGCACTTCATGCTCATCCATGGCAAATTGCTAGTGCAGATTTACGTTTTGTTTATAAACTTATGAATATTAAGAAAAATTCCTCCAAGTAGGCAGGCATATTTCAATTTTGATTTTCAGTGTTAATTCATATAAACGTGACATGTGAACAGCCATTTTTCAAGTGAATTTGTATTTAATTGCCAAAGTTAGGAGTGAGTGACTTTTTGCTTCTCCTTCAGTTGAAAAAATAACATTTTCACGTTTCTTGATAAGTTTTGCCGTCAATTTTATCATAGATTTTCCTCTTAGGATAGGAATAGTAACGTGATTATAAGCTTAAGGTTAAATTAACCTCATTTCCTTGGAATATACGATGCAATACTTGCATTGAAAGAGGTTATTACTTTTTAAATTTAATGGAAGAGTTACAAAATTTCCGCCATTAATGAAAATGAAAGCTAACTCCTATGAGATAGTTTTCATACTATCTTCATGATTGAAATTATATAAGAAGCGAGAGTGTCCAAGTGTCGGGATTTCTCTGAGCTATAATACTTGATAAAGCTAAAATAGGTAAAAGCCAAATGTGGCTAAAATAATATTCGATTTTTAATTATTTGAATTATAAGTAAAACAGTAAAATTTTTTTGCTATGTTTTTCAAAACTCCATTCTTTCACAGACTGTGTCACTGTGAAAAAGAAATGATGTAAAATGGCTATACATTTTTCAGTAACATTGGATCATATTCTAGATCTCCCTACAATGACAAATTCATATGAGCAGTCCTTTCTTAGCACTGATGCATCTGTTAAGGGGTAGGAAACTACCTCCCAGGAAATAGAAACTTGGTCAAATTATCATTAAAGACATTATGTCCTGTAGACATAGGCCTATATGCTGCACATAAGTCTAGACATATCTGTCGTAGCCAAGATTTGTGCATGATGTAGTTCTTGTCCAAAAGACGATGTCTTTCTTGTCCAAGAGAAAGAGGCAGAAAGATCAAAACGGTTTGTTCAATCTGTCATAAATCCGTTTGTATTCAACATGTGGTAATTAAGCAAAATAGCCCTTGCAGAGTGACAAAGGTGCACGCAATTGTAGGTTCTATAATATTTTGTGGGAGACTGTAGACTGTTGATCATGATAGCTTTGATTCCGAACAGACACTGAGTCATATTTGCTTGGGTTTGAATAACGGAAGGACCCAGATTCAAGAGATCTTTCATTTATTTATATTTTTAAAAATGATGTAGTCGAACATTTTCGGCTAGCGTCCACTAGTCATATGTTCACGACAAATTGACAAAGACCTAAGTCTTAAGGTCTTTTGTCAATTTGTCGTGAACATGGCTAGTGGACGCTATCCGAAAATGTTCGACTGCATCATTTTGAAGAATATAAATGAGTGAAAGATCTCTTGAATCTGGGTCCTTCCGCTATTCAAATGATAACTTTGATAAATTGCGACTCGTTTTTAAAAGCTTGTTTTGACTCATTTCGGTTTTCACCCTCGGATTGGTCTGTTGCTGAATACAGATATTTCACATTGCGAATACCCGTGTCTTTGAGACAATTGACGAGCTGTTAACAACAAACTCACCCAGCTACATATCTCCCCTATCTTCGGCTCTTGCAACGGTGTGCATCTGAATGTTATAATAATATGATATTTGCATTTTGAATATCACACTAGGTGACATGCCACGCTCTAGCGCGCAATTCACGCGTAAACTACTCGTAATTACATATGACCCTTAACATCCGTCGCTATGCGTGACATTGCTGCATCATCTGTTATATAAGTTAGTATAGTTGGATTCCTGTTATATAGACTTTGCGTCTGATGTGTCTGCATGTATCAGAGGCTAAACAATGTGATAGGACCTCAAATTCATGCTCCGGGAAGACAGAACATGCTTAGCGGTTCATCCGTGGTTCAAGCGGCATCGCAGACAACCGTAGACGACGCGCAAACTATAAACGCTTGCCCGCGCGTATTCGTAAACATTCCCCATGTTTTAACAACATCAGATCAAGTGATTTCTGACTCTTAGTGCATCGCGTATGTATGCGCGTAGAAGAATAGAATGTCCTTAACCACGGATGTTTGGGGTGTTCCGTAATTACGCGTGAATTACGCGTGGCATGCCACCTAGCGCAGCAAGTTACGTATCCAAAACTTCACGCCATACTGAACTGGCTTCGACGGTATGTACTAAATGTGGTGACACACGAGAAGCACGATTGTGAGCCTTCTACAAATCCATCGAGTAAAAGTCGACTTGCAGCCAATTTATCAGGTGCCAATCTTGAATTGCGAGTTTCCTTATTATAGAATCGAAGGTGTCTTTACAATTGATGACATCTATAAAGTGGCATGGTTTGATGAAATACAGCCCTACCATCTTCGCTACTCCAAAGCTCATCAAGCAATTCCATGTTTCCTTCATAACAGCCACGTAGTATATAAGGTCCTAGGAAATCTTCAAACTCTTCTTTTGATGTTTCATGTCAATTAACTCCGCAAACTCTGCGACCTTCTCTATTCGTCTCTATGATTATTGTGTCCATCATTGAATCGTCGAAAATAAGTTTTAATGCTGACTTTTCATCGTGAAGTCTTCCTTTAGCGTAGGACGTTATTCCAGGTCGAGTTCGAGGGATGTTTCTTGCATGACGCAGCTTGATATAGCCTCGTATATCGGCAAGTTCTCATTATACTCATCTGAAATGATTTCATTATTTGAGGTGCTTCCGATTCACCACGAAGCATTCCTACGGCAGGCTCAGTTTTCGCGGCTCTGAAGACTCGATACATATTCGATTCACGTTTATTCGTCGATACTGCAGCCCAGACGCGTTGATGAGCAATGAATGACTCAAGTAAGCTTGATATAGGACAGAATTTCATTATCACTCATTCTCGAACTGTGACTGCGGTCCTTCAAAGTCTTTGCGAACCAATATGGTTATTATGAACAAATTGAAGGATCGACAATTCCAACACAGACTGTTGTCATGTCATGCAATGTTATTATCGCATGATGCAAATGGAAAATTTTGAAATTTATTTTTCGGTGATTGACCTTTTTTCCTATATTTTGGAGACTTATTACAGTCGTTTGAAAAGACTATGTACAGTGTAATATTCAAAGTCCGAAAACTTCTCTATCATCCCTGTATGTTAATTAACTTTTGGTTATACCAACTGCACCTTCTCCATGTCTATTTCAGATCATCTTTCCAAATGAATTTTTTCAGACATTAGATGGATTTCAGATATCTCTAGCTGGACTTCAGATATCTGTCAGAAGCTCAACTTTGAAAAGATCTTTGATTCAACTGGAGATCTCCAATTAATCTGGATCATATCTGAAATTCATTTGGGCAGATCTGAAATCGATTTGGAACTATCTGAGTCATCTGAACTAGAAATGGAGGATGTGTATCCTCAACGAAGATATCGGACAATGCGCCAGAAGTTATTCTTATAGATAATCCTTTTAGTTTCCATAGATATTCTTTTACTCATCACAGATATCTTCAGTTTCCAAATATCTCACGAGTTTACAGTCTTTATATATCTTCCAATATGTCGCCCATGAATGCTGCGTGGACTTTGTGCTTATACTTCATCACATGTTCATCAACACATGGAGAAGTTGCAATGATCAACGCTGCATAATAAAGCTTAACTTTCAAGCTAACAATTAGCAAACTCCAAAAATGAAGTAAACTATTTTTGCTTCAGATATTTCACATTGCATGAAATTATACCCCTATTGTAAAGCAAGATTCACGGTATCCCAAACGGTGTCTGTGTGATAATTTAAAAAAGCTAACAAATTAGCACAAGCCTTTGATTGAAAAGGAATGTTCAAAAATCCGCGGACGGAAATCGTATTGCTACGATCGCTTTAATCGAAATAATGATGAAATCAAGAGTTTTAGACCCAATGTATTGGAACGTCTCACCAGTGGAAGCGCTCAAACTATATTGCCTATCAAAAAGATCAAAACTTTCAAATTTTCCAATTTTTTCCAATTTTTTCCATATTTTTCCACGGAAAATTTTCATTCAGGACTGGTAGGCTACACTTGAAATGAAAAAAATGATTGCGCCGACTCGCATTGAACTGAACAATTCTCGTCTCTAGGGTGTGTTTTTGAACGATTTTGTCCTCTGATTTATCGAGTAAATGGTTGCGAATGGTCGATTCTCATTGACCTGGCTGAGCTGAGTAATTTGAACTTGAAAAGTGGTTGCGTTGGAATTTGGATGTGTTGTATTTGAACCTTGAACTGAAATTTGCGAATGAAAGGAGGCCGAATTTGATAAAACTGATGAGCGACACATACAGCAACCCTAAATTGTGCATGAAATATGCATTTCAGGACTGGCACTGGCACATTCGAAATAAAAAAAGTCCTTTTCCTGGATGTGCATTATTTAGTTCTAAACTTTGGCATGTGCTCTATGGCATGTGAGTAGGTTAACCTCTTATCTCCGGCTACATGAAAACGAAAGAGTTGAGCAAAGATTTTTTAGATGATTAACCATTTGATACCCTTCAAAGTATTTTCAGGATTGAACGCTTGATATACATATTCCAATAGTGTTTAAATGGTATGTTCCCAAATGGGAACGTTAGGAACTTGAGGTACAAAAATTACCTATTTTTATGTTCAAGTGAAAACAACAAAATTCATGCAATCTAGCAGTCTATATTTCCATCATATTACTATAACAAGTTTTTAAACACTACTTTACCCAATGATAAGGCAAAAAACAAATGCAATCTGACAGAGTCTACCTTTTCTTTCCCTACTGTGATAAAAATCAAAACAATGCAAAAATAAATGCAATCTGACAGAGTCTACATTTTCTTTACCTACTGTGATAAAAATCAAAACACTGCTTGGTATGTAGCCGAACATTGCATTTGAAACAGCTGTGTCGACAATTTTTTCGACAGAATACGCATCTTCCTTGATTGGCATCGACTCTGGTGTGGCCAATACCATCGAATCGGACATCTGACGGCAAATCCACGTGGTGACCACCACCGATCTGAGGACGCATGAGACTCGATTTCAAAAGACACAGAGCGATGTTTCTTCTGAATTGTTTGTGGCTGGTCTTGTCACTTGGATGTAACTGACAATGCAATCGCCAAGCCGCAACAATAGACACATTCACGGAATTCGTGAACAGTGGCCACCACCATTTCTTACCCACAATGTTCGGTCTGTAGGACGAGAGAAGTCGATCGCACAAGTCCACTCCACCCATGCCTGGAAAATAATAAGTCATGCAAAAATACACGTAGAAATAGAAATATATTTTTCACCAATACAGCAATGCAGAATAGTTATAGAATTTTTCAATCATATATAGAATTCCATCATCAGTAGACTACATAAAATACAGGTGCATGGGCATGAAAAGTGCAATTGACTGTAAAGGTGAGCGCGACTAGAGCACTGCACGTAGTATGAATCTATAGTCCGGTAGGAACTTAGTCCTGAAAAAGTAGACAGTTCTAGATGAAAACAATAAAAGTAGTAACCCCGTGTCAAAAACAAGCACAAAATGCGAAATGCTGAGTCATCATGCTGACTCAGCCCACCCCCTCTGGAAGGAAGGGAGAGCGCCAAGGATGTGATGGGAGGAATGGGTCCGAGAGGAGGAAACTGGTCCCTACCCCCCCTCTGGAAGGAAGGGAGAGCGCCAAGGATGTGTTGGGAGGAATGGGTCCGTGAGGAGAAAACTGGTACATACCCCCCCCTCTGGAAGGAAGGAGGAGTGATGAGGCAAGCGGTGGAATCTTGGAAGGATAGAGTGAGAAAAGGAGGGGTTGGGTGGTTTTGGGATGAGAAAGGTCGGAATTCGGCATGAAGGAGACCTCGGATGGGAAAACGGAGGCCAGATTCGGAATTTTTGGCCAATTTTGGGTTAGGAAGGATGTTTCCAGCGACATCGGAAAGAAAAAGTTTTGAAGACCCCCCCCCTCCTGCCACACTTCCAACTTTGGTGTTAGAAATCGTAGAAAGTCGTGCAATAGCTCATTTGAAAGCTGAGAATGAGAAAAATGCAGTGGAAAGCTCGGTTTGGTCCACTTTTCCTGGGTTTAGGGAGGAAAATGGCAGGAAAACGTCAGAGTTGGAAAAGGCAGGTTTTGGAGGTTTTGGGATGAGAAAGTCCATGTTTCGGGCAGAAGGAGTGCTCGGATGGGAAAATGGAGTGCAGATTCGGAATTTTTGGCCAATTTTGGGTTAGGAAGAATGTTTCTAGCGACATCTGAGAGAAAAAGTTTTGAAGACCTCCCCCCTGTCAAACTTCCAACTTTGGTTCCAGAGATGATAGAAAGTCGTGCAATAGCTCATTTGAAAGCTAAAAGTGAGAAAAAGGCAGTGGAAAGCTCAGTTTGGACTACTTTTCTTGGCTTGAGGGAGGAAAATGGCAGGAAAACGTCAAGAGTTGGAAAAGGCAGGTTTTGGAGGTTTTGGGATGAGAAAGTCCATTTTTCGATAGGAAGCAGACCTCGGATGGGAAAATGGAGTGCAAATTCGGACGTTTTGGCCAATGTTGGGTCTAGGAACTTCTTTCCAGCGACATCGGAGAGAAAAAGTTTTGAAGACCTCCCCCCCCCTGCCAGACTTCCAACTTTGGTTGTAGAGATGGTAGAAAGTCATGCAATAGCTCGTTTGAAAGCTGGGAGTGAGACAAATGCAGTGGAAAACATGGCTTGTTCGTATCTGCCTTCGTTTAGAGGTGAGACGTTATTGAAATTTGGGACATTGACGAAAAAACGACAGAGTTAGAATGTTTACGAAAATCGCTCTAGTGGGTGAAGCAAGCCTCGGACGGGAAAACAGAGACCAGATTGGGAATCAGCGTCAAATTCTGCATCGGCATGGTAAATTTGAAAGCCATCGGAGAGAAAAAATTTTTCATCCTTTTTCCGAAAAACGACAGAATTTTTGCGATGGCTGTGGGCTGTAGAGCCAAAACGAAGCATCGGATTGGAAAATGGAGGGCAGATTCGGATTCAGCGTCAAATTCTACATGGAAATGGCGAATTTCTAGCTAAAACGGAGCACTAGAACCGGAGATAGACGGGTTTTTAGTGTCTGAATGATGGGTATTACGTCATCAGCTGATCGCCACACTTTATAAGTGGGAACCGACAGAGACTTTTCATTTAGAGGAGAGCGATTGTCAAAGGTAGGTCGTCTCTCTGAGCTCCGATGATAGCTTCGGACATTCCAAATTCCGGGTTTCTGTAAGAAACCGAGACTTAGAAAATTTCATTGCTGAAGTCAGCTAAGGCGTCAGACTTAGCGGTTCGCCAGGAGATGGCCTTCGTCTCCAGGCCATAAAAGACTCCAAAACTTTAAAGGCTTGTAACTTTGCTTCTACAAGTCCGTTTGACTTGATTCAAAAAAGGTTCGGTCGCTATTGACCTGCCCTAAGTGATAGATTACTTATAAATTTTCATAAGTAGTGCTAAAAAGTTGAAAAATTTAAATTCACTAGTTTTGGAGGTTTTCTGGGGTTTTCGACCCTGCTGAAGTCAATGAAAGCATTTTTAATGATGTCTGAGCCAGTCTTCTCATGGTATAAGCGGCTTTTCACTGAAAGCGAGCAAGACACGGAGAGTTTTGCTGTAATATTCCACTGACAGGGTGTTCCTTCGGGACGGCGGACGATGCCGTAGTGATAAGTGTGGCAAGGGAGTGTGTCATAGTTTAGACTGAAACCGCTGGGGCAACTCATGTCTCATGTTGGGCATTTGACACAGTTCTCAACGTAGCACTTTGAACGCCAATCGGTTGAGTCTTAGCTATCTTGTCATTGGTGGCCTCTAAACATCTCCATTGCAAAACGCTGGTGAATCAAGGTCTCTACGGCTTGCTATCAAGCTGATCAAAGCAGCGACTTGGGTCGTTTCCTCTTGTAAATAACTCCACCGGTTTTATGTCAAAATCGGGGCCCGGATACCAACACAGTGACATGACGCACGCTCTGTCCGCTCGAGGTTGGATTTGTGGGTCGAGGCCTTGGAGCTGGGATAAGATCCCCTCTGAGTAATGCCTGTAACGGATTCAAGAGCTTAACACCCAAACGGTTGCTGGCTTGCTATCAGGCCTTCTTCGTCTAGCCTCAGTAACTCAGGCTTGGCAACGTCTATCGTTTGTCATTGTAACTTGGTAAAAATGGGGCGGTTACTGCAAGCATTGACGTCAAACCTTTTCGCGTCATAGGGGAATCCGTCTTTGTGTTGGGAGTTGGTAACGGAAAGCACGGTAACTGCCGATGCCTATATATGGTAAAACTGCTGTTGTCAAGTCAAAAGCACGCCCAAATAAGGAAGGTCTGAATCATGGCTTTGTGCTCGCTGGGTATATAAACCGCGACTTTTCTCTAGTCTTCACTCCTGTTTCAAGTTGCAAGACGAACGGTGAGTGCTCTGACAAGGTTTGCTATCAAACGTTGCAAGTTAGGTCTCTCTAGACTTCGCTTCTATTTCCTAACGAACAGTAGTGTAGTGACAACGTTTGATATCAAACGTTGCAAGCTAGGCCTCTCATGTAGATGATATTATTCCTTTGGGATGATTATTACTTTCTCAATCTCACAAACTACTTTATCTCCTTGCAGATGACCGACATCACCATTTTCAAGACAAGTCAGTGCAGTTGTGGTAAAACCTTGCGCTCACACAATATGCATGCGCATAGAGAGAAAATTTTTAATGATGACAATCAACACTTAGGCAAGGTATTTATTATTTGCTATCGATGTCGAATGATAAAAACCAGTGAGAAGAATAGAGAGTGGTTGATGGAGCATAAGGCATGCGTAAATTAGAATAAAATTGATGAACATGTATTCGCCATGTTTGCAAATGCAAAGACCTCTGAATATGTTTCCATGAACAGTAATGGTCACAAAGATTTGCTTTTGAGTGACGACAAGGAGGCTGATGAAGCGACAAGGGCTGTGGAAAACCTACTGAGGGCAGTGAATGAAAACAAAGAAAATGAAAAGAATAGGAAGGAGATGGAGATTGGAAAGGAGGTGTGTGAAAGAGATGAACAGGTTGAAGGGCAATTGATGGCAAACAGTGATGAGGAAAAACATGTAAAAGAAGTAGAGCAGCTTAAGGCTGCTTTAGCCATGACATCAGATGAGGATGAGGATCATTGCATAGATTTAGATGCCACTCGAAAGCGGAGAGCTCCTTTGACATCAACCAACAAGCGAATCATGACAACCTGCAATAAACTGAAACAGCGTCGCTTAAGTAAAAGTGAGGCCTTTCATCCTTCGAAGGATAGGGCCCTTGAAGAAGCGAAGGGGCAGGCGGCATTATATAAGGCTATGTTTGAAGATAGTGAGAAACAGAATAAATCACTACGGGATGAGATGGAACAGCTGTCTCGAACTAGAGAACTAAACATCACCTTGCAGAAAAGCATTGAAAAAGTTACGTGGGAGAAAGATCAAGCGATTGAGGGGAGAAGGATCAATAAAGTAGAGGTTGAGAGTTTGCAGAAAGAGTTGCATCTGGTTATGGAGGATAGAAAGGCGAAGGAAGAGGAAATTGGGAATTTAAAAATTGAGAGTCAAAAGTTGAGAGGGGAGAAGACAGTGAAGCATGGGCGGTATACTTACGAGTTACATGTGCCTACTCGCTCACCAGCCCACATCATTCAAGCGCCAATTTTGTTTGAGTGCAATCCATCTGCACCTATACGCTGTTATGAGAATCCGAGTAGAGGAATTTCATGTAATCATCTCATTGTAAAAAGTCAAGGTCCAATAGATGAGATCATACTCAGAGGCAAGCATGAAATAGGTAAGTTATAGGAAATCAAATAACATTATGTTCTCTAATGAATTTTATTTTTATTTCAGTTGATATCCCCGACTTGTGAGGAAGCAAGCAGCAGTCCCGAGAACGACCCATGGGCTCTTTTAAGGGCCAACCTTCTAATGTAGCTAAAGCTGTCCCAAGCCCGCCACATATCTTCGGATATGGAATGCAGAGGGGAAGAAAAATGATGAATGGAATGAAATGGAAGGCCACCCTTGCGCCACACGCAACACATCACAGACTTCTCTCTTTGCTAGTGAACAAGCTCTTGTCAGTGTCGTACAAAAGTTTTACTGCAGCACAGGTTGATGTATAGTTAGAAAAGTTTGATCATCAACGTTGTATTCGTAAGTATAGTCAGAAACTGTATCATGTTTTGTAGAAGCAAAGTTACTGTAGTCAAATAATATTACCGCGACACCCGTTTGAGAAAATAAAGTTTGATCATGACGTTTATTCGTGAGTGTCGTCAGAAAGTGTATCATGTTGTACAAAAGTTTTATTGCAGCACAGGTTGATGTATAGTTAGAAAGTTTGATCATCAACGTTGTATTCGCAAGTTGTCAGAAACTTCATCATGTTGTACAAAAGTTTTATTGCAACACAGGTTGATGTATAGTTAGAACGTTTGATCATTGAAGTTGCATTCGTAAGTCTAGTCAGAAACTTCATCATGAAGTACAAAAGTTTTATTGCAGCATAGGTTGATGTATAGTTAGAAAGTTTGATCATTAAAGTTGTATTCGTGAGTGTCGTCAGAAAGTGTATCATGGTTTGCAAACGTTTTACTGCAGCGGAGGTTGATGTATAGTTAGAAAAGTTTGATCATTGAAGTTGTATTCGTGAGTGTCGTCAGAAAGTGTATCGTGGTTTGCAAAAGCAAAGTTTAGTATAGTCAAATATTTTTACTGTAACACAGGTTGATGTATAGTTAGAAAAGTTTGATCATGATGTTTTATGAAACACACATGTCATGAAATGCAAGTGTTAGTGTAGTCAAATAATATTACCGCGACGCACGTTTGTAAAAATAAAGTTTGATCATTGACGTTGTATGACTGACCGAACTCATCACAGCAGTAAAAGTTATATCGAAAAGGTTTTACTGCACAGTGTAGATTGTCTTGTAACTTATTTTCACAGCACTAGAAAGTTTTGTTGAAAAGGTTTTACTGCACAGTGTAGATTGTCTTGTAACTTACTTTCACAGTGTTAGAAAGTTTTATTGGAAACAGTTGCCAAATGTTTCCCTATTAGAAAATTCAAACTTCATGACTGTTAGATTAGCTTCATCAGGTTTACTAAAAGCAGTTTTCTACTCCAGTAAGACTGAGAGTTTAGAATGTTATATGAAAACAGTGTTCACCACAGTGCTAGAAAGTTTTACTACACTGTGTAGATTGTTTCACACAAGGTCTTATAGTCAGCGTTGAATGTTTTATAAAACCAGATATTGTAACAAACGTTGAGTGTGTGAGAGCTAGTTCCATGACATTGAATCGCATGGGTTGTAAAGTTCATAATCCAAGGCTAGTCTCCTCTACGGTTGGATTTAGGGTTTTATATCACATGCGTTAACCATTCGTGTAGAATACGTGAAGCGCATGTTCTCTTAAAACGCAAATGTTGAAATAAGTTTTGTAAGAAGTCTTTGACAGGTTGTTGTGAAACTTAGCGAACGTTGAAAAAAGTTTCATGAAATGTTTCTGCAGTCACACTCGTTATCGTACCAGCTTTACTAAATGTGTTGTTTGCCTTTATCAAATTGAATGCGTGTGTTTTGTAAATAAAGACAGACAGCGTGTTTGCACTGTGCATCGACAGCATACAAGTATAGACATAACAACCTGTAACGTTGTAAGTCGAATGCATATGAGTTAGGAAACACTCAAAGCATGTGTGAGATAAAAATCAACCTGCTAGATGAAGTGAAACACAAAAGTGTCACAACTAGTTTACGGAAATAAAGGAGAACTGTGACAACGTTTACACTCATCATAGACAGATGAACATATAGTCTAACTTTCTAACATTCAAATGAAAGTCGTAAACATTAACTGTGGTGTAAGAAACTTTATGTCAACAATTTTATGTTGGTAAAACTTTCATAGATTGCAGTCACGATTAAAGTTGATATAAAAACCTGTAGAAACACATAAGTCTTAGTTCAACGACTCGACCATTGAACTCACAAAATGAGCAAGTCTGTGTAATTAACACGCTCATCAGTAGGAAACAGCAAAGCATGCAATGTCATTGAATGATGAAGACTGAGTGACATAACGGAATTATTTCATGAGTATGAAACAGCGAACATTAGGACTGTGCATGAGCATGAAAGGTTAGAATCAAAGTTTGCTTTTCATGAGCTTGACAAATGAAACCGTGTCTCATTTCTAAACGAATCTTGCATTGATAATAGAATCAACATTGAAACCTGTATCAAGTGATTTTCTGTGCAAATGCAGACGATGTAAAAATGACACACGGATTGACATTTAACATTGCTTGCAATATTCAACACGCTGCCATTCAAAAGCAGCTAAAATGTTTATCATAAAACCTATCAGTGAAACAGATGTTCCCCTCCTGTGCACACAAAGAATCATAAGTGCACTTTGCCGCCTGTCTGTCACGCTATCCCCTCAGCAGATAGAGTAGAACACAAAGATGTACGCTCTCTCTGGCACCCGTCTGTCACATTAAACAGACATCTATCGCATCTGTCGCAGGATGCAGGAACGTATCGTTACCTCCCACCTAGCTGATTCCCACACAGCTCATTGCTATCACGTCGGAAGAGAGATTCACGCGATTAATGCATCTAACTTTGTTGAGTGGTTGAAGATGGTAGTCAATGAAAATATGTCTTCCCTTTTCTTCCTCCAACCATAAGTTTAGAGCAATATGATTGCGCGAATCAGACATTTGAAAGGCTGTATCATTCTCATATAAAGCAGAGTCTCGTGCATTTTACTATCATAATCATGTCTGAGAAGCCAACAGCGTGCGTGATACCTTTTCGCATCATACACCGTTGAGAGGAATTCCACAGTGATATCTATGGTGAGGATATCACTGTGGAATTTGTGAAGTACTATTCTTACTTCACCCTGTATGAAGATGTGAGCCGACGAGTACGACAAGAGGCCGAGACGGTGGCAAGTGACGTCGAGACGGTGGCAAGTGACCCCGAGACGGTGGCAAGTGACGTCGAGATGGCAACCAGCGAAAGCGAGACGGTGGAAAGAGAGGAGATGATGTGGAGTGAGGACTCGGAAAGTGATAACATGGAAAGTGAGGACATGGAAAGTGTGGGTGTCATTGTGATATCGGATGATGAAGTAAGAGTTTTACACATGCATACGAATGGCTGTCATCTCAACTCGTTCATGTTCTCTTTCAGTGATGGAGTGAGTGATGGTCGTTCTTTAGTTCATAAAATCATTCACACATACATCACACTGTTTCACCACATTTCCGCGTGAATGCATCATGAGTTCTTATAAGAACTTCCTTTTAATGCAGCTAAAGTGGTCCCAAGCCCGCCACATATCTTCGGATATGGAATGCAGAGGGGTAGGATATATGATGAATGGAATGAGGTGGGAGGACACTCTTGCACCACATGCAGCCACAAACACATTTCTATCTTCATTAAGATGAAATTCAATCACTTGATTCTAATATGACCTAATCCTTAGATCTCAGTACAGTCAACTCTCTAACGTACTTATAAAACCTATTATCTCTAACTTTACAAACACTGAAAGGATTCTAACATGATTTCAAACTTTACAAATGTCAACTTTATTTCTAACGTTGCAAACAGTGAAGTGAATCTGACTTCATTTATATTTCACCTATCTTACAAGCAGCGACATGGTTATAACTTTATCTCTAACTTTACAAACACTGAAAGGATTCTAACATGATTTCAAACTTTACAAATGTCAACTTTATTTCTGACGTTGCAATCATCAACTTTATTACTAACTTTACAAACGTCAACTATATTTCTAACTTTACAAACGTCAACTATATTTCTAACTTTACAAACAGTCAAGTGAATCTGACTTCATTTATATTTCACCTATCTTGCAAACACTGAAATGATTCTGATATTATTCCTAACTTTACAAACAGTGACATGGTCTTGACTTTATTTTATACTTCGCCTATCTTACAAACAGTGAAAGGATTCTAACATGATGTCAAACTTTACAAACATCAACTTTATTTTTAACTTTGCAAACAGTGAAGTGAATCTGACTTCATTTATATTTCACGTATCTTACAATCAGCGACATGGTTATAACTTTATTTCTAACTTTACAATCATCAACTTTATTTCTAACTTTACAAACAGTAAAATGGTTGTAACTTTATTACTTAGTCAATCCACTCTATTGAAACGACAAGAAAACGACACAACATGTACATGATATGTTATTGAAACCCACACAGCTTGTTTGTTACACTACCAATTCATTTCATGTGTTCTATCCTCTACACTCAAAACCTGCAACGACATTTATTCTATTACACCTGAAATCCATTGACATGTGATACATTACATTAAATCTTCGATAACAAATACTATCATGAAACAACTAGCAGTACCTGACTCTAAACATGCACTGATTCCCACATTTATGACATTAGTAATTTTTCTATCATGTTTTACTACATGCTCATCAATATGAAAGGCTTGCAGTGACTTAACTCTTAATGTGCACATATCAAGCTTTTGGAAATAACTTTTCATGTACAGTTGACATACAATCAATTTCAACGGATGCTCCAGTCATAGCATGTTATTCCTACTTTCGCACAGATAGTGTCTTGTCTCCAACAACAAGTCACTTCTATATAACTTTTACATGAACTACGTTCATAAACCAACAGTCCTAATGCTGTGCGATTATAGCTCGAAATGGTTATGTTGTTTATTCTAACTGTCACTGATTCAAACAGTTTAGTACACTACCTATTCATTTAACTTTGCAATATCGATCTTTGCTTTCGTCGAATATGAACCTCCAGTTTACATGCAACAACCATGATATGTGTTCTATGTTATACACTCAACCAGTAGAGACATTCATTCTGTTACATCCATGAACATGACGTGATAAAATTCATATCATCTCAAAACCTTTTAACAGCGCTTGTCTTCAAACATATGCTGAATCCCACATAGCTTGTTTGTTACACTACCAATTCATTTCAATGCAAGCTAATGTTGCATCACTCATTTCATGCGACAAAACTTTTCACTTTACTTATTCCTACAATGCAAAATGAGTCTTGCCTTCAAAGTCATTCTATAAAGCGAACATATGCATCACGCATTCTACACTAAAAGTCCAACCGTGACTGTCATTGCCTGCATTACTATAGAACATGTTGCTCTGATGATTCTTCCACCACCCTCACTTTTTCCATTTGAGGGGTGGTGAAGAAATAAATTCATGACTTCAGGCCTAATCCCCTCTCTCTACACACGTTTATATTATACATCATGTAAAAGATCCTTGCTACTTATCATAGGGACTTTAAACATGATTTCATGGCAGTTAGGACTTTGAAGATGTGTGTTGGACAAGTTTAACACCTGTCATGAAGTTGCTTTCCCATCAGATGAATTTAGTAAGAGCTTCTTCATTTTCTAAGAAAGATAGAGATCCTTGAATCTAGTGTTTGTGTGTGGCACAGTCTGTAACTTTTCTTTGTTAATAGGGTGGTCTCCAACGAATTGGTGACCGGGCCTTCGGAAGGACCGATGGAATACTTCGATTACTCGAAGTATTCCGGACGCTGATTTCTCAGCAACGCCAGATATTCTAGCGCCATATCCCTAAGAAAAAAGTTTTCCACAAGCTCATGTGGAATAAGATGGACGGGGCAGCAAATTGCTTCGCCTTTCTCTGCCTGCAAAGCAGCCAGGAAAAAGACTTTCCCCATCTTCACTCTGCATCCACAGCGGAGCTCTAGGGTTCGGCTCATGTCAAAGAAAGCGATATCGAACGACATTGCTTCAAACGACTTGTATTTGATGAATGAGTGTGAACGTCTCCCTTATATTTCTCCCATATTTTTGTAACTGGCTAGCAATACATTGAAGAATTGAACAAATCGGCAGTGTCCATGCTTTAACAGCAAATGGTTTCTTGCGCGCGCGGAGTGTACAGTAACGAATTGTCAACATGAGAATCCCTTCAGTCGCCCACAATAATCTCTCCGACGCGATTGCAATGAGCTGTGTGGGAATCAGCTAGGTGGGAGGTAACGATACGTTCCTGCATCCTGCGACAGATGCGATAGATGTCTGTTTAATGTGACAGACGGGTGCCAGAGAGAGCGTACATCTTTGTGTTCTACTCTATCTGCTGAGGGGATAGCGTGACAGACAGGCGGCAAAGTGCACTTATGATTCTTTGTGTGCACAGGAGGGGAACATCTGTTTCACTGATAGGTTTTATGATAAACATTTTAGCTGCTTTTGAATGGCAGCGTGTTGAATATTGCAAGCAATGTTAAATGTCAATCCGTGTGTCATTTTTACATCGTCTGCATTTGCACAGAAAATCACTTGATACAGGTTTCAATGTTGATTCTATTATCAATGCACGATTCGTTTAGAAATGAGACACGGTTTCATTTGTCAAGCTCATGAAAAGCAAACTTTGATTCTAACCTTTCATGCTCATGGACAGTCCTAATGTTCGCTGTTTCATACTCATGAAATAATTCCGTTATGTCACTCAGTCTTCATCATTCAATGACATTGCATGCTTTGCTGTTTCCTACTGATGAGCGTGTTAATTACACAGACTTGTTCATTTTGTGAGTTCAATGGTCGAGTCGTTGAACTAAGACTTATGTGTTTCTACAGGTTTTTATATCAACTTTAATCGTGACTGCAATCTATGAAAGTTTTACCAACATAAAATTGTTGACATAAAGTTTCTTACACCACAGTTCATGTTTACGACTTTCATTTGAATGTTAGAAAGTTAGACTATATGTTCATCTGTCTATGATGAGTGTAAACGTTGTCACAGTTCTCCTTTATTTCCCGTAAACTAGTTGTGACACTTTTGTGTTTCACTTCATCTAGCAGGTTGATTTTTATCTCACACATGCTTTGAGTGTTTCCTAACTCATATGCATTCGACTTACAACGTTACAGGTTGTTATGTCTATACTTGTATGCTGTCGATGCAGAGTGCAAACACGCTGTCTGTCTTTATTTACAAAACACACGCATTCAATTTGATAAAGGCAAACAACACATTTAGTAAAGCTGGTACGCTAACGAGTGTGACTGCAGAAACATTTCATGAAACTTTTTTCAACGTTCGCTAGGTTTCACAACAACCTGTCAAAGACTTCTTACAAAACTTATTTCAACATTTGCGTTTTAAGAGAACATGCGCTTCACGTATTCTACACGAATGGTTAACGCATGTGATATAAAACCCTAAATCTAACCGTAGAGGAGCCTAGCCTTGGATTATGAACTTTACAACCCATGCGATTCAATGTCATGGAACTAGCTCTCACACACTCAACGTTTGTGACAACATCTGGTTTTATAAAACATTCAACTCTGACTATAAGACCTTGTGTGAAACAATCTACACAGTGTAGTAAAACATTCTAGCACTGTGGTGAACACTGTTTTCATATAACATTCTAAACTCTCAGTCTTACTGGAGTAGAAAACTGCTTTTAGTAAACCTGATGAAGCTAATCTAACAGTCATGAAGTTTGAATTTTCTAATAGGGAAACATTTGGCAACTGTCTCCAATAAAACTTTCTAACACTGTGAAAGTAAGTTACAAGACAATCTACACTGTGCAGTAAAACCTTTTCAACAAAACTTTCTAGTGCTGTGAAAATAAGTTACAAGACAATCTACACTGTGCAGTAAAACCTTTTCGATAAAACTTTTTACTGCTGTGATGAGTTCGGTCAGTCATACAACGTCAATGATCAAACTTTATTTTCACAAACGTGCGTCGCGGTAATATTATTTGACTACACTAACACTTGCATTTCATGACATGTGTGTTTCATAAAACATCATGATCAAACTTTTCTAACTATACATCAACCTGTGTTACAGTAAAAATATTTGACTATACTAAACTTTGCTTTTGCAAACCACGATACACTTTCTGACGACACTCACGAATACAACTTCAATGATCAAACTTTCTAACTATACATCAACCTCCGCTGCAGTAAAACTTTTGCAAACCATGATACACTTTCTGACGACACTCACGAATACAACTTCAATGATCAAACTTTCTAACTATACATCAACCTATGCTGCAATAAAACTTTTGTACAACATGATGAAGTTCCTGACTAGACTTACGAATACAAATTCAATGATCAAACGTTCTAACTATACATCAACCTGTGTTGCAATAAAACTTTTGTACAACATGATGAAGTTTCTGACTATACTTACGAATACAACGTTGATGATCAAACTTTCTAACTATACATCAACCTATGCTGCAATAAAACTTTTGTACAACATGATGAAGTTTCTGACTAGACTTAAGAATAAAACTTCAATGATCAAACTTTTCTCACTATACATCAACCTGTGCTGCAGTAAAACTTTTGTACGACACTGACAAGAGCTTGTTCACTAGCAAAGAGGGAAGTCTGTGATGTGTTGCGTGTGGCGCAAGGGTGGCCTCCCGTTTCATTCCATTCATCATTTTTCTTCCCCTCTGCATTCCATATCCGAAGATGTGTGGCGGGCTTGGGACCGCTTTAGCTGCATTAGAAGGTTGGCCCTTAAAAGAGCCCATGGGTCGTTCTCGGGACTGCTGCTTGCTTCCTCACAAGTCGGGGATATCAACTGAAATAAAAATAAAATTCATTAGAGAACATAATGTTATTTGATTTCCTATAACTTACCTATTTCATGCTTGCCTCTGAGTATGATCTCATCTATTGGACCTTGACTTTTTACAATGAGATGATTACATGAAATTCCTCTACTCGGATTCTCATAACAGCGTATAGGTGCAGATGGATTGCACTCAAACAAAATTGGCGCTTGAATGATGTGGGCTGGTGAGCGAGTAGGCACATGTAACTCGTAAGTATACCGCCCATGCTTCATGGTCTTCTCCCCTCTCAACTTTTGACTCTCAATTTTTAAATTCCCAATTTCCTCTTCCTTCGCCTTTCTATCCTCCATAACCAGATGCAACTCTTTCTGCAACCTCTCAACCTCTACTTTATTGATCCTTCTCCCCTCAATCGCTTGATCTTTCTCCCACGTAACTTTTTCAATGCTTTTCTGCAAGGTGATGTTTAGTTCTCTAGTTCGAGACAGCTGTTCCATCTCATCCCGTAGTGATTTATTCTGTTTCTCACTATCTTCAAACATAGCCTTATATAATGCCACCTGCCCCTTCGCTTCTTCAAGGGCCCTATCCTTCGAAGGATGAAAGGCCTCACTTTTACTTAAGCGACGCTGTTTCAGTTTATTGCAGGTTGTCATGATTCGCTTGTTGGTTGATGTCAAAGGAGCTCTCCGCTTTCGAGTGGCATCTAAATCTATGCAATGATCCTCATCCTCATCTGATGTCATGGCTAAAGCAGCCTTAAGCTGCTCTACTTCTTTTACATGTTTTTCCTCATCACTGTTTGCCATCAATTGCCCTTCAACCTGTTCATCTCTTTCACACACCTCCTTTCCAATCTCCATCTCCTTCCTATTCTTTTCATTTTCTTTGTTTTCATTCACTGCCCTCAGTAGGTTTTCCACAGCCCTTGTCGCTTCATCAGCCTCCTTGTCGTCACTCAAAAAAAGCAAATCTTTGTGACCATTACTGTTCATGGAAACATATTCAGAGGTCTTTGCATTTGCAAACATGGCGAATACATGTTCATCAATTTTATTCTAATTTACGCATGCCTTATGCTCCATCAACCACTCTCTATTCTTCTCACTGGTTTTTATCATTCGACATCGATAGCAAATAATAAATACCTTGCCTAAGTGTGATTGTCATCATTAAAAAATTTCTCTCTATGCGCATGCATATTGTGTGAGCGCAAGGTTTTACCACAACTGCACTGACTTGTCTTGAAAATGGTGATGTCGGTCATCTGCAAGGAGATAAAGTAGTTTGTGAGATTGAGAAAGTAATAATCATCCCAAAGGAATAATATCATCTACATGAGAGGCCTAGCTTGCAACGTTTGATATCAAACGTTGTCACTACACTACTGTTCGTTAGGAAATAGAAGCGAAGTCTAGAGAGACCTAACTTGCAACGTTTGATAGCAAACCTTGTCAGAGCACTCACCGTTCGTCTTGCAACTTGAAACAGGAGTGAAGACTAGAGAAAAGTCGCGGTTTATATACCCAGCGAGCACAAAGCCACGATTCAGACCTTTCTTATTTGGGCGTGCTTTTGACAGCAGTTTTACCATATATAGGCATCGGCAGTTACCGTGCTTTCCGTTACCAACTCCCAACTCAAAGACGGATTCCGCTATGACGCGAAAAGGTTTGACGTCAATGCTTGCAGTAACCACCCCATTTTTACCAAGTTACAATGACAAACGATAGACGTTGCCAAGCCTGAGTTACTGAGGCTAGACGAAGAAGGCCTGATAGCAAGCCAGCAACCGTTTGGGTGTTAAGCTCTTGAATCCGTTACAGGCATTACTCAGAGGGGATCTTATCCCAGCTCCAAGGCCTCGACCCACAAATCCAACCTCGAGCGGACAGAGCGTGCGTCATGTCACTGTGTTGGTATCCGGGCCCCGATTTTGACATAAAAACCGGTGGAGTTATTTACAAGAGGAAACGACCCAAGTCGTTGCTTTGATCAGCTTGATAGCAAGCCGTAGAGACCTTGATTCACCAGCGTTTTGCAATGGAGATGTTTAGAGGCCACCCATGACAAGATAGCTAAGACTCAACCGATTGACGTTCAATGTGCTACGTTGAGAACTGTGTCAAATGCCCAACATGAGACATGAGTTGCCCAGCGGTTTCAGTCTAAACTATGACACACTCCCTTGCCACACTTATCACTACGGCATCGTCCGCCGTTCCGAAGGAACACCCTGTCAGTGGAATATTACAGCAAAACTCTCCGTGTCTTGCTCGCTTTCAGTGAAAAGCCGCTTATACCATGAGAAGACTGGCTCAGACATCATTAAAAATGCTTTCATTGACTTCAGCAGGGTCGAAAACCCCAGAAAACCTCCAAAACTAGTGAATTTAAATTTTTCAACTTTTTAGCACTACTTATGAAAATTTATAAGTAGTCTATCACTTAGGGCAGGTCAATAGCGACCGAACCTTTTTTGAATCAAGTCAAACGGACTTGTAGAAGCAAAGTTACAAGCCGTTAAAGTTTTGGAGTCTTTTATGGCCTGGAGACGAAGGCCATCTCCTGGCGAACCGCTAAGTCTGACGCCTTAGCTGACTTCAGCAATGAAATTTTCTAAGTCTCGGTTTCTTACAGAAACCCGGAATTTGGAATGTCCGAAGCTATCATCGGAGCTCAGAGAGACGACCTACCTTTGACAATCGCTCTCCTCTAAATGAAAAGACTCTGTCGGTTCCCACTTATATAGTGTGTGGCGATCAGCTGATGACGTAATACCCATCATCCAGACACTAAAAACCCGTCTATCTCCGGTTCTAGTGCTACGATTGAGCTAGAAATCACCATTTCCAAGTAGAATTTGACGCTGAATCCGAATCTGCCCTCCATTTTCCCATCCGATGCTTCGTTTTGGCTCTACAGCCCACAGCCATCGCAAAAATTCTAACTCGTTTTTCGGAAAAAGGATGAAAAATTTTTTCTCTCCGATGGCTTTCAAATTTACCATGCCGATGCAGAATTTGACGCTGATTCCCAATCTGGTCTCTGTTTTCCCGTCCGAGGCTTGCTTCACCCACTAGAGCGATTTTCGTAAACATTCTAACTCTGTCGTTTTTCGTCAATGTCCCAAATTTCAATGAGTCTCACCTCTAAACGAAGGCAGATACGAACAAGCCATGTTTTCCACTGCATTTGTCTCACTCCCTGCTTTCAAATGAGCTATTGCACGACTTTCTACCATCTCTGGAACCAAAGTTGGAAGTTTGACAGGAGGGGGGGGGGGAGGTCTTCAAAACTTTTTCTCTCAGATGTCGCTGGAAAGAAGTTCCTAGACCCAACATTGGCCAAAACGTCCGAATTTGCACTCCATTTTCCCATCCGAGGTCTCCTTCCTATCGAAACATGGACTTTCTCATCCCAAAACCTCCAAAACCTGCCTTTTCCAACTCTGACGTTTTCCTGCCATTTTCCTCCCTCAAGCCAAGAAAAGTAGTCCAAACTGAGCTTTCCACTGCATTTTTCTCACTTTTAGCTTTCAAATGAGCTATTGCATGACTTTCTACCATCTCTGGAACCAAAGTTGGAAGTTTGACAGGAGGGGGGGGGAGGTCTTCAAAACTTTTTCTCTCAGATGTCGCTAGAAACATTCTTCCTAACCCAAAATTGGCCAAAACGTCGGAATCTGCACTCCATTTTTCCCATTCCGAGGTCTCCTTCTGCCCGAAACATGGACTTTCTCATCCCAAAACCTCCAAAACCTGCCTTTTCCAACTCTGAACGTTTCCTGCCAACTTTTCCTCCCTAAACCCCAAGGAAAAGTGGACCAAACCGAGCTTTCCACTGCATTTTTCTCATTCTCAGCTTTCAAATGAGCTATTGCACGACTTTCTACGATTTCTAACACCAAAGTTGGAAGTGTGGCAGGAGGGGGGGTCTTCAAAACTTTTTCTTTCCGATGTCGCTTTAAACATCCTTCCTAACCCAAAATTGGCCAAAAATTCCGAATCTGGCCTCCGTTTTCCCATCCGAGGTCTCCTTCATGCCGAATTCCGACCTTTCTCATCCCAAAACCACCCAACCCCTCCTTTTCTCACTCTATCCTTCCGAGATTCCACCCCTCCTTCCTTCCAGAGGGGGGGTATGTACCAGTTTTCTCCTCACGGACCCATTCCTCCCAACACATCCTTGGCGCTCTCCCTTCCTTCCAGAGGGGGGGGCTGAGTCAGCATGATGACTCAGCATTTCGCATTTTGTGCTTGTTTTTGGCACGGGGTTACTACTAATAAATACCTACCGAGATTGTACTGTTTGATCAAATTTGGTTGAGTCAGATCAAGTGTGTCGCGTTTGACTATCCGTTTTGTAGATTGTAGTGGCTCGTGGGTAGGGTGACCAACTGTCATATATTTCATATGACTGTCATATATTTTCAACATCAAATATATAACATATATATGTCATACTTTTTTCTAAAATGTCATATATGTCATATATTTTCATTATTCATCGTGTGTCATAATTTTTTTCTCAATAATGATGATAAACAGACTAATGAATTTGTCCATTTGTATTGTTTAGCTTCTCAGACAGGTTAGGGTCAAAGTCAACCATTTTGTTCAGAATTCCCTATTTCCAAGAAATTCACCTATTGTTCACGGGAATCCCTTATCTCACTAACGGTGCTGTACCGTTAAGCAATGCCTACTGCCAGCTTTTCACTGCTCATGTCTACATCACTGTATTAAGGATGGCAAAATGAATTGTGCATGTGCTACACTACGCATAGGCCACGCACATGAAGTCATCCGATAATTGACGTAAATGCAAGTCGTTTCACTCATCAGTGGTGGCCGCTTGCCGGCTCTCAGAAAAAAAAGTTCAAAGATTTATCGTCAAATTTATTTTACTTGTCCAAATAAATCAAACAGCGGTTTGGAGACAAAAAGAAATTAGACATTCAGATAAATCTTTGATGAAGAAATCTATTCAAATCTAATTGATGCAGAATGGACTCATCGAAATGTAAACTTTTTTAAAAAAAAAATATTTTTTGGCCCAATCTGGTTGTCCCTAACGGGACGCGTGTGTACGCGGGAACCCAGCGATTCCCATACTCGCTTAGTGATTGGGCTTATCCCTGCATCAAATCTATACCGGATGGAGAATACTGAATAGAAAGGAGTTTGGACGAGCACGTATTGTCATAAGTAGTTAGAATTGCGGACGCCACTGATAGTGGATGCGAACAG
>CAJQUW010008092.1:0-153824 GCA_907163375.1 Prostheceraeus crozeri | reverse complement strand
ACGAAGTCTTGCGCTGCCTCCCGGTCCTCTTCTTAGGTTCCAGTGATTCTCCTGCGTCCTTCAGCTTCAGAAACTTGTTGACTGATGCAACAGAAATCTTAAGACGCTTGGAGATCTGTCGCTGGCTGTAACCTTCTTCAGATAAAAGCAATATATTCGAGCGCACAGCGACTGAAAGCTGCGGTTTTCGACCCATACTAACTCTGACGGCTCACACTCGTGTATGACTTTTTACGTCAATGAGGAGGCAATGAGAGGCAGACAATAATCAATAGTGTATCTGGTGTATCTAATTGGACATCCAGACAGCCAATAGTCTAAAGTTACGCTGCATGAAGGGAAAATCAGCATTGCTATCGGCTCTGGTAAGCGATTCAACCAGGCAGTCAAATTTCATCTATTTTTAGAAGGTGTTCGTAAACTTTTTGCGGTCATTGTAACACATATGTTAATGACATAAGTCAATTTAACAGCAAAAGCAAGTTTAAATTAACATTGTGTAAAAATTATATAATATCATTGAAAATATATTATTAATTTCGATATCACTCAGATTAAAATATTATTCACATTTAAATTTACTAAAATTGAAATTTCAACAGGAGCACAATAAACATTTCAATTACTAAAGATTATATTCTACAGATTCTATATCATATAGATATTAATTTTAATCATAATGAAATAAATTTTAATGGTTTCAAAATATCAGAAGAATCTTTAATAAGGAGTAAAATTAGAATAAAAACTTTCACAAGATTTTATATATTGTAGAATTTATATAAGAAAAGCATAAAACTATATTCACTTACCTATGTTCACTTACCATCTTACTAAAGGTTATCCTGATTTGAATAATTGTTTTTCAAATAAACAAAGTACGAAAAACCAGTACGCAAGAAACAAATTAAGTGTTCTGAAAAATATTTCTTTTCTAGAAAACCAGTATTTGCGCGAAAAACCATGTGGTTTTCCATGAGAGCACACTAATCAATTTCCTCGAGTCAGGAAAAGGTATTATAACTACTTCTTCAGACGGAATAAAATTTCCTGACTTTCCTGTGAATGAGGTAATTGATTGAGAAGGTAATTAGTTGATCATCTTCAGAGCATCAACAATGTTAAAGGAGGATTGTTTCTGAAGCAAGAATTGGTGCCCTTTTATAGCTATCTAATGCCTCCCGACTCTTATGCATAAGATTAAGCATTATAGAACAGACATCTTCTGAAACTGAGCTTCATTAGAGAAATGAATCTGATGTAACCACAGAAATTAGCAATACATACTTCTACGGATGTAACTGCCATGATATTTTGAAAGTAAGATTATTATTTTATAATTCAAGATATCAGATCATAATAATAAACCAAGAATAGCATTGAACAAATGATACAATTAAATGACTGAGCAATTGATCACGATGACGAAATAAAATAGAAGCAATTCAATGACCAAGTTATTAACTAGAATAAAACCTCAAATCTTCTAACACATTTTCCTGACGATAAAGAAACGATGAATCTTGGCGAGAGATGTCCCCGTTATTATTGTCAATCATTAGGTTACATGCGGACGACACTGAATTAGTTCCTACGTCTACCTGTTGCTGAATTTTGTACTTGTTCATTTTTCTTATCAATTAGAAGTGTCTCTGATGCACTTTTGGGACAATATTCTACTTTGATTGAGTTATCTGAGATTTCTTGTTTAATGAATTGATCAAACATTTCCTTTGAGTGGTTTTGATTTGTATACGGAAGCTGTAATTTCACCATCCTGTTGTAAATTCTAATTTACGTGTACGTGAATTATTGACTTCAAAAAGAAATTGATACATTTTGGGCTAACAGCAATAAAGGCACACATATCAAAATCTCACAGCAAATACAGATTCCATCAACAAAGAAACATGGATCTACACGATGATTGAAGTCGTTCATGAATTCGTTCATCCCAAAGCAATCGATGAACTTCGACAACTGAAACCTCAAATTTATGATGGACACTTTTTGAAGGACACTTTTCAAAGGTCAGAAGTCACCTTTTGCAAGCAATTGTTTGATAGCGTTTAATGATGTGCATGAACTTTCAACATGTGTGCGTTATCATGCAAAATAAGTCGATATCGAAAGTAGGGGTCGCAATCCCGGTATTGCCATTATCGATTTTACCGGTTTTTTCTATTTATCCGAAGTACCGAAAACCAGTTTTAAGACTTCCAAATACCGATGTATTTTTCTGTTGCGCTTCCACTGTTTAATTATTCTGAGCAAATTTTGCTATGGAAATGAAGACAGCTTTCGAACCGGTACTTCAAGATAACTGCAAACACAAATACTTCAAGGTCATTGCATACACAAATACTTCAAGGTCACTGCATACACAAATACTTCAAGGTCATTGCATACACAAGCGAATCGGTTATGTTACAATGCTTTCACAACCCTTTATTCATGCTCGAAAAGAAAACTGTCTGTGAAGACATGCTGTTTAGAATCACTGAAGAAATTGAATTCCACCCAGAAAGAGGATGATCCACAAATTTCCAAGATCGATCATCAATCTTTGAAGAAACAGAGAAGGTGACGAAGACAATGGAAGAAAGTCTGGAAAGAGCAATTTCAGAATCATTGCACAAAATGCCATCGGAAGATAACAGCACTGATTTCTCTCCATTCATATCAAGTGAAATTTCAACAGCAGAGCGGCAAGTTGGGTTTCATCTTCAACTTATTTACTATTGTCTTCTCAACATTCCACCGACTTCGTGTCCGTTGCGCGTCACCGCTCAAACATTTATCAGAAAGACCATCCTCGTAATTAACGATTGTGACTGTCTTCAACATACGAGCCCCATGCACCTACTAAATTCGTTGCCTTCAGCAAAATGTGTTATAGATTACTCCTCACATTTTCATTTTATAACCGGTGATACCGGATATACCGGTTTTATCATTGCTCAAATACCGAAATACCGGTTATGTGAGAACGGACCGGTATTTCGACCCCTAATCAAAAGCAATCCCTCTTCTTGAATGTTCTACAAATGCCTCTCATCAAGCCTTTTTTCAACAGTCATTGCTCAGGTATCATTTTTTGTGTATTTTCTTCTGAAAACGTTTGGTATTTTCAAGTCGCCTTTAGTCTTTTCAGACTCATAGAATATCATTCAGATGTATGGGAACGATAAATTTTGAAAGTGCATATGATCAATAGTGATGCATGTATACATCATTAAGTCAATAAACATTTATTTTCAAAGATCTTAAAAAACAGAAAATCAGACTTCATGAAACATTGTGCAAAATGCGCTCGTGGTACATGTACTTAAAGCGTTCGATGACAACAGAAAAAGACCGTGAACAGGAAGCAGAGAGAATAATCAGAATCTAAATTCTTCTTCTAAATGTCCTTTAGCTGGCTGCATGTTACATGGATGTGATGTGTATGTAGTCCCATTGAATTTCAAGTCTCCGAATACTTCTTCCTACATAATATTTTTTCTCTTTGTCTTTCTGTGACGCCCATATGAAGAAATTGCATGGCTTTTATACTTCTATGAATGAAATACCAAATTCAATTTTGATAGCATATATGCGTCGCTTTCTGCACCAACTATGCACTCCAATCAAATTCTTTCCACCTAATAAGATATGAAAACATGATTTTGAAAATGAGCTGTAAATGACCTCAGACTTTCAAAAGCTCTGACTTCAAGGAACCAATGCCCATACCGCGAAATTTTGTCTTAGTCTTCATGAAAAAGATTTACAAATCCCACAGAGAGAGAGAGAGAGAGAAAAAGAGAGTGTATGAGTGAGAGAGAATGAGAGAGAGAGAATGAGAGAGAGAGAGAGAGGGAGAGGGAGAGAAAGCATGAATGTAAAATGTAAGCTGCGAAAATGTTCGTCTCCTGAACTCTTCTTCTCTTCAACCTCCGCCATCATCGAACCGATCGAACTTCTTTGACATATCCTCGCGGTGTAGTAGCTTTGATCATCTGTTAATACTTTAGAGGGTTAGAATGGATGAAAAATACTTTGAGGTTGTTTGGTAAGCAGAGGTTATAAAAAGAACATAATACAGTATAGAACCAACGTAGGACAAATTTGACTTTTCAATGTGATCGTGCATTCACGAAGAGAAGGAAACAGAAAATAAATGTATGACAAAGCAATAACAGATAGCATTCATTCTTTTACCCGTTTAGCAGCATAATGCTAGAAATGTTCGAGTGAAATGTCAAAATATCAAAGCACAAGAAGGAGTGAAATGCTATAAGGAACTGCCCAATAATAACGCCACTAAAAGTACGAGCATTTTGCCTTCTTACGTGACGTCATCATCGTACAGCGCAAATCTCCAATTCGTGACTTGTTCCAGATGAGGTCCTTATTTAGCTGAATGCGCACTATTGGGGGGGGGAGGTGAGGAATCTGCCTGCCACTTTTCTTCTCCTAAGCTAATTAATCGTAAACTAATTGAAAAATTTCTTCGTGATAAATCAAAAAATGTCAATCGCCATAAATTAAGAATCATCGCTGAGTTCAAACACGGGTCAAATGTCGGGCACATTGACTTTTTAGCACAAAAAACTGCGAATTGATATGGACGTGCATATGCATATGATTACTCAACACAATTCAAACCAGAACACTGACAAAATCTTTGAGGGCAGGCGTTGATCGGAGGTCAAGTAAATGAATTTCACAGCACGCTGTTGATTGACTCATCACACACTAAATATTCTAAAATAACATGCCATTACTGGTTAATTATAGGATGTGCGTTATTTTCAGTGTGTGATGGAAACTCTAATAAACTGATATTATAGGCCCTATGAGATCAAATGTTCATTTCAAACCTAAAATAACTTTCTAGTACCTAAAACCCTTTTTTCTGCACCATGAATTTTCTGAAGGAGAAATGTTCTTTCCTATGTACCGTAATGTAAATCGTACACTACCCAAGCGACGAAATGCTTGCTACCAAATGCTTTATTTCCTTTCATCTGGCAGCGTTATTACTGTCTTGGTAGTCTGGTGCTACCAAACCTGCATGACGTCTGCCAGATGCATCTTTCTCTTCTAATGGAATACATATGTCAAAAGCAGCATGCTATTTTTTACTACGCTATAAGTAGCAACAACATTTAAAAAATCGAACCTACAATAATAAATTCGATTCTATTACACGCAAGTCACCACATAGAAATAAAAAATATGTATTAAGTAATTTTGAAATTTTTATGTGATAAATCCGAAATGATAATGAATGATAATTTCACCATGTAAAATTAATTGTTTAAAATATACAAAGTTTAAAATATACAATTCTTGCCGAGGAATTATCATGCTATTGTAATGATCTCCGTCCGTTCAGTACTTAGATTAAGGGAGACTTGGGATCAAGTCGGAACATTTGGATGGAGGTGACTTCGACCTGACCTAGAAATAAATTCACATTACATAAAAAATAAATCTAAAAAAGTCCATAAATGCAGCACGAAAATATTTAGTAAATCTACTACTGCTGAGGATATCTATAAGTAGTCTAAGACAATGGGCACCAAATCTTTCAGTTGGCCGCTACAAGATGAAATTGGTCTGTTGGCAGTGAAAGCCAAACCGTCTTCATTTTGGAGGAAAAGTTTGTTACCTTTGATGAGTAGGCTTAGCAGCGAAATTATCTCATTTAGTAGTTCACAGCTTATGCCCCATTCACATTTGCGACACCTTGCGATATTGACGACATCCGTTCAATTCAATTCGACGACACTCTGACGACAGTCTCAAAGATATTCACGCGACACAATAGTGCGCAATCATTAAAGTCTCTTCACACACATTATTGTGCTTCTTCATTATCACGATGAAACGCGCATTCGAGATTACTTGTCAGGTCGCCCTTTACTATCTGAAATAAACCGTAAAATAATCTATAGACTTTGAACAACCACTCTCCGTCATCGCCCGTACGAAACATTGCAGAATCAGTCTTTATAGCTGCTTATGACACAGATATTTCATTAAACAACAACACCAGCTCTTTCCCATTGTTTTTAAAGTTGTGAATTGTAGATCTAAACTCTTTTATTGTCTTTATTAGTTTCGTTTTACTATATAAGCCACTGAAGATGAAGGAAGGAGTCTTTGAAATTATACAAGTACAATTTGGTTGAATCAAATGAATCGCAATGACAGAACTTTTCTATCGTTGCCAAATCCTTGTTGTCAACAGCACCTTGAAAAAATTCCCTACAAAAAACCAAAGCACCAGACTATCATAATTGAATACATACAGAAACGTGGATGGGATTTCAAAATAGGAGGACCGACTGCTTTCGTGGAGAAATGAAGAACGATTCCCTACTTTGAAGCTTATTGCGAGAGACATTCTGAACGGGTGTTCAGCAATCAGCAGCACAGGGAACAT
This sequence comes from Prostheceraeus crozeri, assembly GCA_907163375.1. Classification (NCBI taxonomy): domain Eukaryota; kingdom Metazoa; phylum Platyhelminthes; order Polycladida; family Euryleptidae; genus Prostheceraeus; species Prostheceraeus crozeri. The sequence goes on along the minus strand of CAJQUW010008092.1, from coordinate 147,388 downwards.
TTGCATTCATTAAGTTCATGCCATCTTTTGAACAATCTGTGGCATGTATTGGAAAATTACTAAATTACCTATAAGCTTTTGTAGGCTTAAATATGATGCCGGTGCATCTTACCACAACATATAAAATACACAATTCTGTAATCGGTTTAATATTCTTTTTACATAGCCGTGTAGGCAAATGTATTATGAAATGATATGCTATGTTATTAATTCTAAATGTGTATTACATTTGGAATCGGTTTCGTGTAAGGCCAAATTTGTGCAAAGAAACTGAGGAATTTACATCTTAATTTTTTATGAGGAATCCCTTTGTTGATGATGGGAACATGGCTGATTCAGTAAATTGCTAATTTATCATAATTCATTTTTTATCGTGCTTCCATCAACAGGATGATTCCTAGATATATCATTGACACTCATGCTACCAAGCTCGCTCCTTTTTCAGAGTCAAGCGTTTTCGATAGGAACGAGAATCTTTAAGCGCTATTTTTGGCAATGAAAATGCCAATAATCGAAAGCCCTTGATATTTTTGGTCTATTGTTAGTAATAGTTAGTGATAGTTACCGCCCTCCGGGGTCAAAAAGTGGCACGAAAGTGACCAAAATATCTCACCTTGTCAGTCAAATAATTATTACTTCTTTGCTTGCATAATTCAGTAATCTAATACTACTTGCATGCACAATAAACTACTGAAAAACCATGCGGTTGTTGTTAACCGATTGCTGAAACCCCGCGGTTGTCTAACCGTGCGAAAAGCCAACCGCGCCCATCCCTGTGCATATTCCACTTACAAAATAACAAAAGTACATGAATAAGTGATGTTTTCGCGCTATCTTACCATAAATCTTCAAATACATTTTTTAGTTTTAGAAAACCTTTATGAATACTTGTATTCAGATTTCCTACTTTTCAAGAAATCCTAAATATTGAAAAATACACAGAATGAGTGAATGAGTGACATTTACGTAAGTTATGCAATCTAACGACATTGTAACCACTAAATTTTAAGCTATTACACGGGTGTATAAAATCAACTCAAAACACGAATTGACTGTCCTCGTGATACACAATGTCTACAGGATTTCATGAGACATTCATTTTTGAAGTTCTTATGACATCCAACAAAAAGAAGATTGAATTTTAAAATGCGATTTATAGTACCAAGGCCAATTCAAAATGCAGAATGATATCGGAGAGAGCACACTCGAATTAAATTTTTATGAAATTCGAAGTGTTAGTTTCGATGACGGCATGATATGGAGGGGAGAAGGAGGAAGTCCTTAATGCCACAACTCACATGGTTTTTAACCTTCTATTTAACCTACGTTATGCTTTAATCTATGTTTTGTTTTCATCCCTTTATTTGAATATCGCAAGTGCAGGTGCGACTGCTCATGTACGCATACTTATACAAGTATATAATCATGACATCATGTTCTATGTCCATCTACTTCATCATCATCATCAGCCCTCGAATTGGAGTGTCTTTGTACAACGCTTCCGTGCGATCATCTCCACTGCGGGAGAAAGGCCTCCCTTCAGTTCCTCTCTGTTGTTCGTCCATCGACTCCACGTTGGTCCCAAGAAGTGCCCGAGTTCGTTTCTCCATCTTGTTTTTGCCTGCCTCTTTCCCTTCTACCATCTCTTGGAATCCATTCTGTTGTCAAATTCGTCCATCTATTGTCTCTGCATCGGGCTAGGTGTCCTGCCTACACCCACTTTTTCTTTTGACTGTGACTGATAGATCATCTACTCGTCTTGTTTCTTATCCACTCTGCTTTCTTCCTGTCTTCCACGTTATTCACACCATTATCCTTTCCATACTTCTTTGGGCGCTGTGTAACTTATTTTCCATTGCCTTTGTGATGTTCCAGGTTTCAGGTCCGTACGCTATGACAGGTATGATGCACTGATTGTAAATCTTTCTATTCAATGACAGAGGTAATTCGCTGTTGAAGATATTACTCATTTTGCCGAAGGCGGACCTACCCATTCTAATTCTTCGTTTCTCTTCTTTCTCGTGATCAGGATCTGCGGATATGATTTGTCCTAAGTATATATACTCCTCCACCGAGTGTTCTAATACCGAGTTTCGGACTCTGATATCTTGTTGCTAAGAATTTTTGTTGAACATTATCCTTGCTTTCTTCATATTCATGTGGAGGCCTACCTTCTTACTTTCGGCATGCAGTTCACCAATCATTTGTTGTATTTCAGTTGCGGATTCACTCAATAGAAAAATGTCGTCTGCAAATCTTGGATTATTCAGATATTCTCCATTTATTCTCACTCCCTTCTCTTCCCATTCTAATTTCTTGAAAATTTCCTTGAATACTGCAGTAAACAATTTGGGAATTATTCATTATTGGTATCTTGTCACTGGTCCTGCGCATTCTGATGGGTACACTGCTACTCATAGAGATGTTTTCTCGGAGTTTAATGTAGTTATCCTCAACCCCTTGGTTCTGCAAAGCATTTATAATTGCTACTGTTTCCACCGAGTCAAATGCTTTCTCGTTATTTATAAATGCCACACAGATGGGCTTTTGTATTCTGCTTGTTTCTCAATTGTATTCTAAAATATGCCGGTATTATGTAACTTATTTCATATATTTTTAAACAAACTTAATGCTAACTGAAGATTTGGTAATGTCACTGCACAAGGTTTCAATAAGAACTGCAATGGAAAATGGGCATGCTAAAAGAAAAATAGTTATTCGGAAAAGAAAAAATAGACCAATCTAAATTGATAATCGCTTCAGTCGAATCAAAAAGAGATAGAACTCGCCTCACCGAATTCACTTTCTTTATAATTAACTTTATAACAGCACCAGCAGAAGCGGGACATGAAACATTGTATATTCAAATTTAATACATTTGTTTGAAGAAAACTTACCTTTGATTGTCCAACCAAAAAGTTCATGTAGTCTGTATGTTATTACATGAGGCTGCCGCGACACTAGTATCTGCAAAATGATCACTGAAAGAATTGACAAATAAAAGAGCATTGATACATTTTATTAATTTCTTGACAAGGAGATGGTTGAAATATAGACAACCACTCTCTAATAGGGCGCCATCAGGAGTTCAAAAATAGACCCCATGGCCTATTACAGGTTTTACCGCAATTTTTTAGATTATTTGTAAACCTCATTTTCCAGTGATTAAATTGCATTTTCGATGACGACAAGTTCGATTGGCTTGACCCCTTTTAGTATCAACCATCTTCACAACACAATGACAATAAACTCACTCGAAGCTCACTGAAACTTTTAAAGATTGATAAATAAAATGAATCAGAGCAGGCCTACCGTTGACACTGTCAAACAACAATTGCAGTTTGAATAATGAAGATTGCTCATTTACATTTTCAGACTTCCCGGAATTTAGAACGACACAATTGCTCTGATAACAGATGAGAAATCGTTCTAACTCGGTGAAGTTTGAAATTTCCGCTGCATTGGGTATAAAACTGTCAGACTAACGGCTGTAGAGATAGCATGCGAAAGAAAAAATGTTCATCAAAATGTCTTTGCATAAGTCCAGCAATGATTGCATTCTCTGTTGTGTATTCGTTGATAGCCGTCAAATCTGAATTGAAGCATGACATTCATATAGTTTTTGGTGTTCCGACGGCGGTTGAAAACTGATCTGTTCGCCTGTTGTGAATAAATAATATCATACTTGTACTTTGTAAGCTCTATTTGTATTTGAATACTTCTTTTGTAAAGCGCTACAGAAGCAATTTTTTGCACTGCAGCGTTGTAATCCTGACAGCAAAAAAATAAAATAGAATATAATGCATAATGTGTTGCCCTTTATTCGCATCATTCTGCATGCTCGTTGTATATCTCCAACAGAGCTTAATTAAAATATGCACATCCAATAAAAGAAATATGATACAGTAATACCCCGCTATATGCTCAAAGGATGTGTTTCAGAAAAGTCGGGTGCATGAAAAGAGGTTTTTATATTTCTCCTGTTGTAGATTGCCAATTGAAGCCGGTAGAGACTAAATAATTCATTCATTTTTTTGATTTTGCGACGTTTTCATATTTTAAAATCAATTGATAACGCATCGTCTATCAGATCCGTCGCCTGGAGATCTCATTTCACTAAACCACGCTTATGCTGTATTTTAACACCCGATACTGCAATTCCTCAGGTAATATCATGGCCGACTGAACATAACCAAGTGAGTAATTTCACAGTTCAGCTCCTTAAATTCTTGGAAAAGTGACTTGTGGTTACAATACAATCAATATCTTCCCTATATCGTTAAGGCTACCGGTGGCGCTGTCGCCTGGCAACGATGCAGCATACCCACGTCATCATGACGTAAAAAAGAAGTGCTATTGAGAATGATGATGTTCGAGTGACTTGATAATAGTACAAGCACTAAACAGCCATTTTTACTAATTTTTCACTTAGATAGGCCTAAAATCGGAATTTTCTAACATTTTCGATGACCATGTGGAGTAACTTTATGTCAATGGATTGAAGCCACATTTCATATTTGTATTAGTATTTACACAAGGACAAAATCTAGACCTAGCCGTTGTTGAAATGCTAAAATTTTTATTTTCGCTCCAACCTAATGTGTATGCAAAGAACCAATGTAGAACTAGGGAATGGGTCCTTGACTGAGTGATAAAATGATCAATCTTGTCCCTTTAAATTAAACATTTTCAATTGAAACTTCAAATCATAAAAATTAATATTGCTATGTGCAGTGACCTTTTGCATCCTAAATGTCCTCACATGAATTTTTGCAGATGCTAAATGGAGACGTCAATGCCCATACATTCCAGTAGCATAAAAGTATAGCAGAGTGCCAGAATGCACAGGGCATTGATAGAAATATGTCCCAAGACATAAGCAATCTAAGCAATAAATTCCTTATTATCCTTTGACGTTGTATATTGTCCCTCACCAGTACGACTCAGGATGGTCCAAGCTAGATTGTGGCATCCAGAATGACTGAAAAAACTGACGGACTGCAGAACAGGCTATTCCTGGCTTTGTCGTCCGGCAGACAATCATAATAAAACACTGCGCAGTGTACAAGATCACCTGGCCATAGAAAAGAAAATAGTATTGCATGCTTCTCTGGTTAATGCATCGTAGTTTTGCAGGAATGAAAGATGAAAGGAAGCTTTTTTCACTAATTACTTATTAGCGGTGCAGTGATTGATATGTAATCGATGCACACATTTATGCTTTTCACAGTGTTGGTTGAAGAGACGGTAAATGCCAACAGCTTTGTTAGGTAAAACATGGTTGGCAAAAACGAATAGAGTCAAATTTGGGAGATAAATATATTATTTCTGCAAACAAGCCTATGCATTGGTAGCTATAGAAAACCAATCAATAGAAGCATAGTAAACTACACAACGTTTTTATACTTCTCTAACGTTGAGTATAGCTGCTAGTATCTTCTATTCCTCATTCGCGCAGGAATAGGCTGATTAGGAATACCTTAAAGCGTTTTGATGCTTTCTTCCCATTAATTTTGACACAATTATTTACAATTTCAGTCACAATCTTCTTCTCTGAGAACCAAGAATTGACTTTAAATAATTTCTTCAGAAGACTTGTTCTCGTTCTTAATTTATTGACGTGCTTTCTGATGATGACTTCACCCTTTCTAAGGCAAGTACAAGTACAAGTAGAGAGTACATGAGTGACTCTCCACTTGTACTTACCTGAGGAAGGCTGAAGTCATCATCCGAAACTTGTCAATAAATTAAGAACGAAAACAAGTTTTCTGAAGAAATTATCTTAAGGCAATTCTTTACACTTCTGTACAATTCTTTCAGCTCCTTTCAGCTAAATAAGAACCGGAATTTTTATATGGCTACTTGTACAGGTTGTCTCAAAACGAAGAAAAAAATTTTTTTGCAAATATTACGCACCTAAAAGTAAGCTATTTTGAAGACAATTACATCTTTTGAATCTCCAGAACATGATGTTTTATATGATGGGCAATTTAATATTTTACAAAACAAAAATGGCTTAACTTGAATGACTTGAAAAAAGTAGGTTTTTTAGTCACAAAATGTCCTCAAAAATCCCCCAAAATCACCAAATGGCCATAATGAGCCGGAAGCACATCTTGCATGAAAATAGTTGCTCGTATCCTTCTTCTACCTAACTCGGGACGAACATGGTTCTGTAACATCTCGAGATAATTTTTTGAATTCGCAGTTTGTTCAAAGAAGAGAGGTTCGATGATAAATGAAGCATTGAATTCCATCCACACGCATAATTTTTCGGGATGAAGGGGCTTGGTTAGAAATTCTTTAGGTTTCTCCTCATTCCAGATCCGGCAATGATACCGACTGATAGCTCCATCGAGATGGAAGTAAGCTTCATCACTCCATACAGTGTTAGGTAGGAGATCCTGGTTTTTCAAAAAACACTGTCCAAATTCAACCCGTTGATTAAAATCAGCTGGTTGCAAGTCATGAAGCAACTGAAGTCTAAAAGGTCACATGCTCATACGCTTAAAAATTCGATGAACGGGTGTAGCTGGAATGTCGGTCTCATTTGTTGCTTTCGTTGCGAGTGATGAAGGTTGACTACAAGAATTTATGAATTTATGAGTCACGTCAGTCATTATTCGAGAGAGACGAGATGCATGTGCAGAAGTTACGTCACAGCTGTAATTGGCTGCAATGAAGAGCGACAACGCAAGATCAAAAGGGCCAGAAATCATGCCCGCCTCAAGCAAAATAATGCTTGAATAGAACTGCAAGCTGGTGGAAGGCATTTTGAGGACATTTTGTGACTTAAAAATACTTTTTTAAAATCATTCAAGTTAAACCATTTTTGTTTTGAAAAATAATAAACCGCTTTTCATATGAAACCTCATGTTCTGAAGATTCGAAAAATGTATTAATAAAAGAGATAAATTACTTTTAATTGCGTGATTTTCTACAAAAACCTTTTTTCCATCGTTTTGATACAACCTGTACAGGTATATACCATAGTAATATACCATGGTAATTCATAGCAATTAGGATAATACATTACCATTAGGTGATTCGATCAGATTTCCATCTGAACCAGAAAATGACCTGACTGCGCAGATGAGAGATGTAAGTCTTACACTGAGGTAGAAGCAATCTACTGATGTCAGATATGAATTTTTTACAGTTCCAACAAAGAAATTGCAAATTAGATTGGTGAAAGGAGGAACAATCTACGCTCGCATGACTTGCTTGATGAAGAAATTGCATCTGGTGGATCAAGTTAATTGAAAACTCAAATTTGTGTAATAGATTAGACTCTTTCAAAATCAAGTGGTATCAGATTTCTGTGTGAATGAGTGAGACATGATCAGTCTGAATTAACGGTAACTAGAAACAGGAATTAGAAGTTAGAATGGACTAGAAAACTGAAATTGTCAACCAGGCTGTCAGAGTTTCGGTCCAGCTACCACGGCTCCGACCCAAGAAGCTAAACACATGCAGATTGATCAAATCACTTTTTGCCGCCAAGCGCAGCATTTTGATTAAATTCTAGCTGAAACTTGTTGTCTATAAATGCGTTTTATATGCAGCATGGGACAAACTATTACACTCAGCCACAAAAATACAGAAAAATCGGGTTGTTTTCAAGAGTGCGCTTCAGGTTATCTTATTCATCACATATTCTTAGTAGAACTACTACAGATGTGGCAAACGAAAAACAATGCATCTTAAAATATAAAAAATTATTTCATTCCGATATTTTTTTGGCTACAGATGTTTTGAAATTACTAGCTGGTATTAGCCTTTCACATATAAAAAAACTGACTACTGCCATTCATGCGTCTTCCTCAGTTGCTTCAGTTCAGTCTTATTCAATGAAGTTAATTAGGCTGCAGTTATCAAGCTCTCTCAGAAACCACGGATTTCCCAACAGTCTAGAAAAGAATTTCCGATAAAATTTCAATCTTTGCACTTGATTGTGAATTTAGAGACTTTTCTGACGGTACTGTTGCGAAAATTGATAGTCTTTTTGAAAATACACTGCGGTATAATGCAGGTCAAACTTATGCTATCCATGTTTAAAAATCCATAAGCGACAGCAGCCCTTTTGTCAAGAGATGGGCTACTGCAGTTGCGAAAACAGAGGACATCCAAGAAAATAGGCAGGAGAATTATTTTCCATATTCGACGAAATTTGCTTGCCTCACCGATGCCTGTGAGTGGACAGCATTTTGGTGATCGCATTTCCAAACCACCTGCGAGAAAAATGTTTAGTGTATTAGGGTGTACAATTATTAGACTCCAGGGATCACCACGTTTGACTCCCCAAATAAAAAAACGAGACTAACTTTGATAGATTGTAGGCCTACTCTCAAAAATCAAATGAATTCTGGAGAATTCTGTTATGAAAGTACTGATGAGTGTCAAATGGCTTCAAGAGAACATCAAATAGATGTATGTCTTCAAAATTATGTAAGCCTCTCTGTAGTATCCCAAGTCATCGCGATATGCTCATTCAATATGCTCTAATGACAAAGCAAAATATTCGCATTGCTCAGAAATATTGATATAAAATATATACCGAATATTCAGTGCATCATCAATATTTCTATGCAGGAATTTCTCTATGTACTATTTTTAAGTGTCTATCATTTAGACCACCGATATTATTTGTTCAAATTCTGAAGATAACCGTGGACATAAGGTTAAAATACATCATATGATATGAGAAAAGACGTTATTTAAGACCTACCACCAGAAACTTGGCTTTCCCAAAATGTTTTTATACATCTCATCAAATGTCGAGCCAATGCATATTTTTACAAAGAAAAAGGTAAGCAAGCTGCTTATTTGACAGATAAACAACTTAGAGAGTCTAGCCAAGTTACTGGAGATATTCTAGACAATACATTTGAAATGCTGACGTTATCGGAGATAAAATACTGTGTAGAATTTTGCTTCTTTAATAATTTAAAAAGTTCAAATTTACTGCAATTTCAATTTTATAAAAGTATCATCTTTTAAAAAGAAATACTCAGTTATGGTATGCACAGCTAATAGTTGATAAGCAATCAACAATAGGTCGATTAAGTGATTATCAAAGGGAGCAATGGATATCAGCAAAAATAGCCATTTTAGGTTAAATTATTTGGAGTTATGCCTTGTTTGAGGATACCAGGAAATCATATCTAAAGGTTGATATCAATTATGACTATATCAATATCATATTGAAGTTTAGAGCATTAAACCACAACTTAAAAGTTGTCACTGGCATTTATCTAAATTGACTGAAGTATGAAGAACGTCGATTTTAGCTAGGTAATGACTTGTGGATAATTCATGGATAATTCACGGAAAATATGTTTCACTTCATCAAAAAAATTTTCAAAACATCAGAAATTACGGCAGGAGCTAGCACCGGCATTATGCCACCGTGAAAGTACATATGAATTTTGCAAGTTGATGAATACGCAGATTCTGAAAGATCTAAACTGATGCAAGAGCTCATGCAATATCTAAACTGAGATCTTGCATGATTCGGTAGTAGACTTTGAGTATGAGAGGATGACCCAGAAGTTTATGGCTGAGTGACACCGCAGATTGGACCGGAAAAAGGGTTTAGTGTTGTAGAAGAATGCCAAATGATTGAGAAATATGACTTCGAATGTCGAATATGACGTATGAAATATGAATCGAAATGTCAACACGGCAGAACTGTAGAAACGACAACGGAGTCACCTGAACTGACTCGGAATTGATCATGTAGTTTGTAATTCAATTTCTCTCATCTGTAGGTCTCTCAAATGGACGTTTTAATTAATGCTTTTATAAAGTTCAACAAATGACAGTGGAAAATATTTGCATCAATTCACATCGGCACATTGCGTGCATATTACCTACATGCACATACGGGATTAGAAAATGCGAAACAACAAAAAGATAGAACGAAGGATATTCTTCCACATCTTCTCCGGTTTGAAAAATATATTGAAGCCGGAATTCCTTTGAATTACAAATTTACGTTTTGATTTTCATGTTCGAATAATTTTATTTTGCATCGTGAACTTCGTGAAAATTTGCAGACATCGGGTCTAAAAATGGTTCATCCATGCATGAGCACCAACAGGGCAGCCTTCGGTTATTCAGCTAGCAGTATAGCTGCATCATGGAATACTTGCTATTCTTTTACTATAATTGCGATTTTAAGACATGGAAAGTTTGTTATTGTAATTGACATGAAACGAGAAGCAGGATTTCAGAATATCGGCATCTTCATTTTCTAAATTGACTTCATAAGAGTTTTACTCAAAGCATTTTTCGAGATAAGGTAGACATTCTCTGATCTAGGACCTTAAAACATTTTCAGTTGTTGATGAGACTATTTAGATTATTGCAAAGGTTTTGAATCATCTTAGCTTAATATGCAAGTTTTCCAGATCAACACAACCTCAACGGTTTTTGAGTTAATTACAAAACCTGATTTTTTTCCTTCGTTTTTAGCAAAAAAATTGTTATTTTCCATTACTCTATGCGAATTATACACACTGTGCATATTAGATTGATGCATGCAATGATAGGCCCAAAAACAATTAACAGGGTCAACCATGATTTAAGGCCTCTGAATGGATGAACGAAATTAAAAAGAAAAATATCGAAGCATTGACTAATTTTAAGCTAATTTAGAATACAATGATGAATTTTATCTTTGGATGAATGATCCTTATTCCTTATGTGTGCAAGTTAGGATTAGCAGAAGGCAAACACGTAGGGGGTTTCAAGAAGACCTTTGATGGCTCATATAAGTGAAATAGATTAATTGCGCGCTGCAGACCATAGAGTAGATATATTAGATAGAGTGGTAACTCCGCATTTATTAAATCCCCAATGTGTATACACTTTCGATTTTATTAAATGAACTCAAGGGAGATACAGGTGGTATTGTCACCATATCTACAGTTTTGCAGTTTTGCAGAAATTACAACGGAATTGACTGATCATGATTGCAATGCAGAAGGAATGATGGTATTTCTCTCATGACAGCCTTGGAGATTTTATGTTTGTTGAATGAGAAATTCTATGGGTTCCTATTACTCTCATGCTCAACCTCACAAGTATTTTCTTAAGCGTCATCATATCATAGACAACCGCCACTGGTAGAGCAAAATCACATAATCACAGACAATGACTTCAATTAACTTTGAAAGATGTAAATGGGTCCACATCACTATTCAGATTCAAGAAATGAAACATAGATTTAGTGAATCATAAAATCATGACGGTGAAAATTGAATTAGAAACTTGAAATTTCAGCCAAGAAAGCACGAATAATATCGCGACTTTTTCATGAAGACTTCCATTATAATACGGATCATGAAATTCCCTGGTAATCACCTTAATTTCCGCTTAGTTAGGATGCTTTTCAGCAAATATTCATTCCTTTTGATATCCAACTTGCTTCATACTACTTATACAGGGGGCGTCACCTCGGTAGTATACAAATTGGAAAAAATTTGACTTTTTTCAAAAGTGCTCAAATATTTTTTTGGACTACAGGAACGTAATCTCAGCAAAAAACTGAATCTTTTGATATAAACATTTTCTATGTATACAGATACTTTTTTGAGTCGACACTGTACCTATATATCCCTACTTTATGCTGCAGACTCTTAATAAATTAGAGGCCATGATATAATATTTTTTAATTTTATCAGCTGTGTCAGGGCCTGTCATCGTCCCATCGGATTCATGGCTGATTACAGTCTTTGACTCTCAAAACAGGTGTGGAAATCTCAAACTCACTCATTACTAGCTGCATTGAGTACTTGGTCAACAGTCTATTTTTGTTGAAGAGCCATAAATATAATTACAACAGTCAAATGAAGCATTCATGCATGCGGATTGTCCATGCATACCGATCAGTCACCAGCGGAAGCAAGTGAGGCATGCTGGATGAACTTCACACATAATGTGCCAACGTAGACAGGCGCAAAACTGTCTTGTGATAAAAATGTTTTAATAAGAAACTCTCTGAGAAATGACCTCCACTGAAACCCTTCGGCTATTCACCATTCTAGAATATGGTCATAGTGAAAACGATGATTTTACGTGGACATGAGTGGGTGATGCATTATCAAAAAAGTAAAATAGATAAATTCGGATCCGAGGTCCACTTGACCCTATCCTCAGGTCCCTGAATATTACGGGACAAGGATTTGAATCTAGATCAGTCCGTGTTGACTCGATATGAACCTCGTGTCACGTATATCCGATTAATGTGTGCATGCATTCTCTCGCAGCACGATGATAGCAGATATTCTTCAAGAATCATAAGGTGAATCCTGGCGTCAAATAAATCACTAAACCCAAAGAATGACATCGCCATCATTGCCTAAAAGCTCTTATTTTTCATATCTATTTACTTACCTATATCTCAATAATTTTGGTTGTCCTAGAATTTCTAAAAATTACAAATTTGAAATTATACTCGCAAGCCATGTTCGAAAAATATCAAATTAGAATGAAGCTTTTACTAACCTCTGAATAGTTTGACTAAATGTGTTTTTCCTTCTATTTTCAAATTTTAGGGACTTTCTTAATTTAGAGTTCATGAAAGTGTAAACGATTCCTTTAAAGCATTCATGCATCTTGTTAACTTCATTATTTTATCCGGTTGCATCAAGAATATGTCAAATATGCATTAATCTGCAGAATATTTAAAAATCAAAACATGTCTGTATGTTGTTCAGATGGCATGCTGTTCGAATGAAGTTCAGTTGGATAGTCGTGAGTTTTTAGCAGATGAAGTCATGGTTCATATCAAATTTCTTTTCTGTAACTATCCACTTCGGTATTTGATGTCTTCATAATCAAATTGAAGCAACCAGTTCGTAGAGACCGGATGAATTGGGACATTAAAACCATGAATTTAAATCGGTCGAGATTTTCCGGCCAGTTCTGTCGCGGCTTAATTAACTGGCAGGCCGATTTTATGCCGGCATAAATCCATCTGCAGGTCGGTTTCAGGCGACATGAGCCCATTTTCAGGCCGGTTTCAGCCCGCATGAGCCCATCTTCAGGCCGATTTCAGCCGACATCAGTCCATCTGCAGGACGGTTTCAACCGGCATGAGTCCATCTTCAAGGGGGTGTCAGCCGACATGAGTCCATCATCAGGCCGGTTTCAGGAGGCATGAGTCCATCTGCAAGTCGGTTTCAGGCTGGCATCATGTCGATTTAATGCAAGATTCAGACCATTTTTTACTGTTATAGTGCAGAGGGTCATGACATGTTTCGAACCACCCACGACTGATGAAGTCCAACAGATCGAAACATGTCATGTCTGATGGTGGATACATCCAGACCTGGAAACGGGTCACCCACCCTCAGTGACCCGTGACCTGGGTGACCCGGGTGACCCGTTTCCAGCTCTGGATACATCTGTCAAGATTGATACTTTCCATCTCTGCTTTGAATATTAGGAAACTTTGTTGTGCAAAATATCACCTATAAAGGACTAATTTTTAGTCATGTTAGTCATTAAATGTCATGTCCATTCATTTTTCTACTTATTGATTAAAATTTATTGGATTAGAAACATCCTGCATTCATTTATATCATAGTATCGCGGAACACTAGTTTACTGATGTCATGCATGTAGATTACACCGTTAGATGTGCTGTACAGCGTCACTTGAAGAAAGTAGGCTTTTATGTCACTTAATGTGCTGCTGTTAAAACGTTGTTAAAGAAATATGACACGTTTAGTCCTGATGCCCATCCCGTGACTTCAAATCACACCTTCGAGACTCGATCTCTTGACAAAAAGACTTCACTAAACAGCAAATCACTCTTATCAAAACTTAAAAAACCCTTAGATCCATTTGCCACTGTACAACGGAGACCACTTGTAATATCATTTGTCACATGTTTTATATAATCGCACTATGCATGCATTGAGTATGTTCACCTCAAATAACTTGGTTTAGGTTTTTCAGGATGGATTTCTGAACACATCTTGGGCAAGCTTTCCCTTTCATGAATATGAAAATGAAATGGTTGAAGTTAAACGCGGAACTTCTAATTCTCGTCAGTGCCTACAGGGACCTAAAGCTTTGTAAGAATGGAACTTCTCATGCCTCTCTTTCATGTATTTCACGTCTTTCATGCATTTTATCTCTTTCACGTGGCTCATTTAGGTTTTGCGCTTTAATATTAAATGTAATCATGTTTTCAATTCACTAAAATCTCTTCGCTCCCTGCTGTTATCTGTGTGTATTAAACCAAAGGACATAAGTAGTTCATAATTAACATTAACACTGATAAGTCACGTACAGCCCATGACTTAACTTTCAGTCAGCCAGCTTAGTCAATTAGTGATTGAACACCGTTGCCTCGGTGTATAACCCAACACATTCAATGCTCATTAGTTCTGCCAGTCGTTGCTTCTTAATGAAATTTGTTTTGACTAAGGGCCACGTATTATTTTAAACTCACTCCTACTAAAAGAATCGTTCCTTTCATGAATTTTGCATTTTTATTGGTTTCAAGGGGAGCTATTTAAAAGCAGAAGAAGGAATTTTAGACATACGAGACCACAGAAAATAATTCTATCACTTAATTCTCAGCGTAAGTGTATCAAACTATATTGAAATTTAATCTGAACTATGATTGAGGAGCAATTTGGTAATTATACCCAGATTTTCAAATGTCAGTTATTTTTTGCTTTGATGTCCGACTCTTACTTTGGTGCGACTAGGATAGATATCTATGAATGCATTCAACCTAGTTTTTCCTTGATAAGATGTTGCTACAGAAGTTTTAAAATCAAAGAATTTCAATAATTTATCGCATTTGTACCACACACTCAATATTCTTCACAGTCAACGATGAAATGCCACCTCCACATAAAGTCAGCTCATTCTGAACTTTCCACGTCTCTGATTATTTAAATTTCTTCGATCCCTTAATTATCTGTCTGTCAAAATGGTTGTCTGTCACTTCGGAGATTTCATTATTCTCAGATCTCTCAGCATTGTCTAAACGTTTTTAAAACATAAGAGGATTTTTGATACGACTGATATCGAAATTCGTATCTCCCAACAAATTGTTTCGTGTCTCAGAGTAATGTCTACCTTTTGACAGATTCTGCCGAAAATCAGCGACATTTCAAAAGTAATTAAAATCTGTATGTAAATAATGACTGTTATTTGTCTTTATAATTGCAGACCTCTTAAATTTACATTCGAAATTTCATGAAAATGTTTCCATATTGTCATAGAGTGAAATTTGCAATTATATTTTTCTCATTGCTGACAGACCTACATGTATGTTTATTACGCATGGTATTTCATATTATACTAGAAGCAATATTTCCGATTTTGTTTAATTAATAGGACTAGCATGGAAGCCAGCTGTGTATTGATGGCAGAGGCAAAGATGGCCCTATAACCCACAATGGGTCGATGGGTTCGATAAACCACTATAGACCGATCAAAGTTTGTTATCAACTCGAATGTCAATGCATGAAATATATGATTTGAGCGTATTTTGACATTTTGAATGTCTAAAGACATCGGTTTAACAACCTTATACATCGAAGAGACTAGAGGATCTTATTGGGTAAGATATCACCCCAAATAACTGAAGTATGTACTGTATATGCAAGCCGTCAAACTCAATCCACCACCACTAAATTTGCTATGCATGAATAACGATGGTGTAAATTGAAATTTCACATGGCATTTCTCAATTAACTTGGAAACATGAATGGAAGCATCTACATGCCCAGATAATATGCTCATTCTCCCATTATTACGGTCTTTTAAGTTGAATAGTCCCTAGATAGACTGCCTACCAGTATGTACCGGTACTTGCAAGGCTATCGGTATGCACATTTTAGCATTTTGATTAAAATATACTCACGGATGATTATTTTGTGTGGTGAATAATCTTAACAGTTTTAATTTGGGACATGAGCATGTGCGCAAGTATATGAAGACTGGCAGACTAACCTGATGAAAATTACTTAAAGCTCGTGGACCCGTTGGATTCCCATTGGTCGATAAATGATTGACTTTATGGGATGGAATGAGCATATCAATGAAAATCTCGTTCCATGGACATCCCTTTACCTATGTCAATGTCTCTAGATCTAGAAAGAAACAAATTACTGACGCATTATTTCAAATTACAAAATTAAAATGGTTTTACTTCAAAAGAGAGATGACAATATTTACAAAGCATGCACATGCCGACAGAGCACCGGTACCAAACATTGAAATATTCTCAGCAACATTGTTGACATGCACAGAATTACTTGCATAAATCAATTCTCTTTATCTCCGCATCTACCGACTCAAAGGTAACTTCTTACTGCATTCAATTAATTTGGCATCATAAATGGCAATCGGTAAGATGATTTGACGTCAAAATTTGGTAAAATGTAAAAATGATATAAATCTGTCAAAATTGGTGATTTTAAGTTTTGAATTGTAATCTACAAGCACAGAGATGAATGAGCAATTCATGCAGATGCAGAGTAGGCCTACATATCAAGAAATGATTCGCAACTATTTCAAGATATCAATTTTACTTTGTATTATTATTCACCTAATTGACAAAACTTCCTTTATAACTCAGGTTGCAAGAGTAAAACATCACGCAATGTCGTGAAACATAATCTATTTTTGTAAAGAACAAAATTCAATTGAATACAAGCATGTGATAAATCCCATCAATGGCTACTCTATTCTTTACAAAAACAGTTACATAAGAAGATGATATCAAAATCTACCCACACACATACACTTTTTCATATACTTTCAGCAATGATTTGATAGAACTAATTATAGGAAACTAAGTCAATGCAGTTATTAATTGATCTCGCTTTTTTTGCTTGATGAGAAAGTTTTACGAACTGGCGAACTAAATGCAACCCGTGAGTACATCGTATTCTCGCTAATAGCAGTGCACGCTGCGATAGAGGCAGTAATAAAAGCCCACGTCAAAAACTGCAAGAAAAAGAGCAATTACAGTGCTTTCAGGAAGACTAATATTTCAAATTTTCTATTTTATGCGCAAAAAAACCAATCTGTCAAAAGCTGGGAGCTCAAGCATTTTATGTTGAATGTAGGCCTTTATAGAGTGTATTTTTCAACAAACAGACTGAACTTGATACTATAAAGAAACTATAATGATGGACACCGCCGGCATGGAAACAATGCGTTATGAAGTAAATGAAAGAGATTGTGTCTTCCTCATTGGCTGTTTTCACTTTTTCGGTTAATTGTAGATTTGTGACCACGGATCATCAAAGCGAATTGATAACTGATAAGTCTGAACTTGCCCTATCGTGAATGAAAAATTTCTCTGACAGCAATTCCGAGGTGAATAGTCACATGCTATTTTATGCAATTTATAAATATTATATATACAGTATATAGAAAAATTATTTTAAAAGCAAATGTTGATTCAATATGAAAACTAAAATCCCAACACTTGAATCCTAAATCAAAAATGGACAACTTTATGAGTGAGTGCTGATGCATTTCGCTGACTCTAGTCAACTCTACAAAGCACTTAAAGGAATATTTATTGCAATCATGGAGTATGCAAATTTAGTCCGGGAGTTAGCGCGAACTTGTGCAGGGAACGAGGTAGCACATATTTTCGAGTTTTTGCTCATAAAAATTATGCAAATTGGTATCTTGTTGAAATTATAGAAATCTTCTACAGATCATGATCTTTCAAATGAGCTATCATTGTGCAAGCAGACACTTTTCGTTGTTGTAGCTGCAAATTTTGACATAGAAATTTCAGGAAAATTATTGATATACTCTAACAAATATATATAGTGTCTGTCTGTACAATTTACTTCATCCTCTGTTACTAAATCATAGATCATTTGAAAGATCGTGATAGTACAATGATAGCTCATTCTAATAGCCATTTCAGCAAAATACCAATTTGTATATTTTTTATGAGCAAAAACTAGAAAAAATGGAGTCAACACCTCAGATGTCACAATTTAACATTGGAAGATTTTGTTGTCCACTATCTTTCTGAACACCAAATGATCTGATCCTACAATGCTATGTGAAAGTTTAATGTACAACCTCTTTCCCTGCACAAGTTCGCGCTAGCTCCCGGACTAATTCAAGATACACAAAATGCCAAGACATACTGTAGGACAGATCATTAACAGGAATTCATTAGTGGATGGAATATCTCAATAAAAAGAGATTCTTTAGCCTCTCTCTGTAGACGAGTCATCCCGGTGCTAAAAGAAAAAATGGTATATCACGAAAACCTTTACCAGTTATTGATTGTGGCAGCTGACTTTCAAGATGGAATATCTTTCCCCTTGAACTTGCTGTCCAGGGTTTTTTAACGTGCAACCGGACGCAATTTGTGCCGTTCTAAATTCAAATGTGCGCTGTTTTTCTTGATTTGTGCAGTTGAATAATTGTACTCAGGAAAATAGGTAAATTAAAAACGTAGCAGAAAGTAGCAGAAAGTCAAAATATGAATGACAATTACATAATTTATGTTGCAGTAAACAGGTATTAAGGACTATTTGTTGAAAATTGAAACTTGCAAAAACAGTGGCCTTTATGATTGATTGTTTGTCTGATGTGAGGCTTAATATACATATATTAGTTGCACTATGCTGTAGATGCACATTTGGAGAGATCCGTTCGCCCTACATATCAGCGCACCATAATTTTTGTCTGGAGGCCAGGGGAATGCACTGGGTTTATGAATTGAGAATTGCAAAATTAACACATGTACATGCACTTCTAGCGGAGACCATACATGTGCATGTAATTCAAGCAGAGAGACTGTTAAGCAGTCATGAAACATATTTTTTGTAGGAGACAGAGTCATGGACAAAGATGGCAATTTTCTAAAACAATTATGCCATGACTTGTAACTTGCAAATTTTGTATGTTGCATGCGAATCATCCAGCTCAAAGGTGGGAAAACGTTTCTGGCAGCGGCCAGATCCTGGATCTGATTAGCTTTGTGGATCTGATTAGAATCGTTGATTGAAGCGATAATACTGTGAAGGGTGAACCCCTGCGAGCTTCTAACACGATATGTGGGTTGAAAACCAAAATGAGATGCTTAATGTGCACATTTGCTATCGAAAACGATATCCAACCAAAATTTTAACCTGTGTGGCCTGTTTTTCGATTTCCAAAGTATTCTGCTCTCATTGAAACATATGCTTTTGGATTTTCCGTATGTCTACCACAAGGATAAATGCAGAGCTTTCAGAAATATTGACCATGCACAGAAATTGCACCCACAAGTCTGCACAGGGCAAGACATCGGAAAGCTCAATTACTTGCTTAAATCAGTGGAAAATATTGCAAAAGTAGCGGCAGCATTTAAACAAAGGAAATCTGCTGATCTATTACGAAATCTATATTTAAAACACTTTGAAAAATCTAGGTAGATACACATTAAATTGGGAATACATTGCTAGAAAATTCTGTAATATATGCGATGCGTCAGGGTTGAAACTTGCCGGGGTTGACATCGTACAACGTTAATCAAAATTGATCGCATGCCGTTAACTTCAGACAATGCTATACCATCCACTCACTGACAAGTGCTCAGGCAGTAGGCGCCTCTGGTATTACATGGGGTTGGCTTGAAATCCAATCATTCATTTTAACTCCCAAGCTTCATCTTTTATATAAACTATCTCTAGTAATGAAATTATTCGAGGTGTGGAATAATGTTACGATACAGGCCCAGAAACGCACAATTCTTACAATATTCATGCAGTTGAACAAACAACGGCAGGTCATAGTCAATGCAGCAGAGCAAAAGTTAAACTCTTCATTCATTTAATGTCGAATTCTATTAGCGCCCGAATTATGCAGAAGTTGACGGCATTTCAGCGTACCGCACTTTCGAAGGTCGATAGAAACAAGGTAGACCTCAGAATAAACGGAAGCTTGATTTTTGCCTTGTTGCTACAAATATTCATACAGGCTAGAATATAGGATTGTGAAAATTTTATTTGAGATAAAATAGGTTTAAATTACATGGATAAGTTTGTAGCTTTTTAGGAAACACTTCGCAACATTCATGTCACATAGCATGTTTACGTGCAGGTATAGGTAGCACTTATAGGTAGGCACTCTTAAAGTATGTTACATTCATAATACATGCTCCCGTTATGCTGTTTTTCTTTTGATTCATCAAACGATTTCTTCTCGAGTGAATGTCGTCAACAGTGAACACAGGCCTCATAAAATTGATCGGACAAAATTCATGGCCGGGACCTGGCCGACCTGTTCCAAACCTGTGATGCGTAAGTACAGGAGAAGGAGAACATAACAAAGTTGGTTCGACGCTTTGAAACTGGTCATTTTGTCATGTCAAACTAACTTTTCACTTCAAATAATATATTTCAATGTATGTAAACAGGCCTTGGAATTCGTTAATATCAAAGTTATGTAGATGCCCAAATATTTACAAAATGTTTTCTTGCTGTTTAATGGAGCTCTTCTGACGACGACCGGGATCTATTAAGGCTTACAGCAAAAAAGACATTTTGCAAAATACTTCGGTTCATTACTTTGAAATGAGCATCTTTTTCTGTTCAGATTTGGTCGATAATCTATCGAGATTATATGCTCCTAAAACTCTAAGTCTATCTCGATGATGAGGTCGATCAGATGTGTTATTTCAAATGTTGGAGCTTATTCCAGTCGAAATTATGCTGTTACTATTATTCAAGTAAAAGGATTTTAATTCTCCATCGAAATTTTATGTTCATGCTAGCTCACAGATGACAAGAAGAATAGAGAAGAATTGTCAATTATTGTCAAGTACAAATATAACAGCGTGAAGCAGAGATTGATCAAGCGCACTGACATAAACACCTACCTAAACATAGCTCCGGGGCAAGCTATCGGAAACGAAAATCTTACAGCTTAGCATTTTGGGGGAATTGCGGTAATATCCGATGCCATAAGAAATTAAGGCCCGCTGAACTTTGCTTGTACAAGGAGTCAAGAGTGTTCTATGGAAAGTTTATCACGTTCCTTATAAGAGGTTGATCTGCATTTTTTCTAGATCTGATCATATTTTGTCGAACAAGTTATCATTAACAAATGATTCTTCAAATATTTGTCAGTGAGAGAAGATCGAGGAGTTCGTTGAGCTTCGTTGGTACTTCTCATGGTGCATCAACAACCCCTTTGCTTTCTCAGCGCAATAAGGCTTGAAAGCGGTGAGCTCATGCTTCTTTGGGTTCTACCTTGTCGGAAAGGTTTATTGTCGGCGGTTTGTGACCGTGC
This sequence comes from Prostheceraeus crozeri, assembly GCA_907163375.1. Classification (NCBI taxonomy): domain Eukaryota; kingdom Metazoa; phylum Platyhelminthes; order Polycladida; family Euryleptidae; genus Prostheceraeus; species Prostheceraeus crozeri. Next base: position 126,097 of record CAJQUW010008092.1, on the reverse strand, counting down.
TCCGGCTAACTAGCAGGCTCTGGAATATTATTTTTATTTTATTGGTCATTGAATTTATTTATGTTTGATTAATTTTTCATTCTTTTTCTCCACGTTTGTTTATTTTAAATGTGTGGTAGGCTTCGGCCGTCCCAATTAACACCACCTCCTGGTTTGCGAGATTAGAATTAACATCAGATGTTTCACGTTGTGAATCAGGTTTTCATATGGCATTATTTGGCTCATTTGTGATCGGACTTTGGCAACATGCTCTTTTTTGCACTTCCCCATTTGTTGCAGGTTAAGGTTGTGGTGTGGACAGATCCTTTTGTTTCACGGCATACGGGCGTCAGGTATTTCGAGGGTCCCGAACACACTGGTAATGCTTTAGGGAGGGCAGTTCGGTCAACTGCTGCCCGTTGAAGCTGGGTACAGTTCCACTGCCACGACACTGTAACGTAGCTTTACTGACGGGTTTAAGTGGGTAAGCTGTATCGGTTCCTCTGTGGCTACTGACTTGTACCCATTGTTACGCAAAGGGGTTCTCATTTGTATTTCTCAGCTTTTTGCGACATTTTTTTGTGCCTATAAGTTGCTTTTTGTGGCGTAATTATTTATTGCAGCTTTGTTGCTATTTTTTTATTTTTTCTTTGTTGCTCAAAATTTTGTTGTATCACTTTGTTGCTTTCAGTATAATATTCGTTTATTTGATTGATATTCTATGAGTTTTTATTTGAATGAGAAAGAGAAACAATGAAAATGAGGTCAAGCCTTCAAGCTCAAAACCCTTCCCTCATCAGCAAAACTCAACGTAAGAGGATGAGGTCCAATTGCGACGACATCAACATCTTCCTGCAAGGTAAGTCCACCAGATCTTTGTAAGTCACCGGAACCAGGTTAGATCCCAGAATTGTGTCAGGAAGCAACGTTACTCCTGATGGATTACATATTCCTGAGGATGGATAAGCACCTTGTCAGATAAACCCCTTCTATGCTAAGACAAGCCTTCCTGAGAGGCTTCTCCCTTGAGAAGGCTTCGTATGACAGAAGATCCAAGGTGGCCGCTCCATCTTTGACCATTTCTATTTTTCCTATTCTCTTTCTCTTTCAACTAATGCGGATATTGTCAACTCTTTTTGACAAGATCGTGTTCTTGTTGACAAAGAGTATCCCAGCGTGAAGTTGCCGTTTTTTGGTGACTTCAACGTGCACAATGTTGACTGGCTTGTGCACTCACATGGCTTGTCTCTCCGTGCAGGCACAGCCCCAGGATTTCGCTGTCCAGATTTTCCTTAGTTCAAATGGCACTTGTCCAACCAGAGTGCCTGACCACCAAGTGGGATACTGGAGCTATCCTTGCTGGAATTCTCACCTCAACCTTGCCTGTTTTTCACACAAGGTTACTTCTCCTCGGCACGTCTGATCTTTGCTCCACACACAGTTCACGGCAAACAAATCACAGTCCACACGTCTGCCATTTGCACCACACCGTCTGCACTCCTTCTTCAAACAGTTTTGGAATGGCTCAAAGCAGACTGGTGTCAAAGTTCAAGCTGAGAATTGATTCTGAGCGAGAGAAATGACAAGTTTGACAAGAACTGAACAGAGTGGCTTCGATAGGACCAGAGCCTACATTCCTCACCGTATTTCCAAATTTCCTCCATTCACAAACCTTGGTTTACACAAGAATGTGCAGCTGCCAAGTTGCCAGCGTGACCCAGCTTGGACAGTAGCAGCGCGTGACTTGAACGCTGGCAATCTTAAGCGTGTACAAAACGCACGTGCATTGCAAAGGAAAACCATACATAGGCCAAAAGCCGTTACAGATTTGTATGTACAGAAATCCATTACTACCCAAAAGCTTGGCTTAAGGACTTCTGGAGGATTGCATGGCTCTAAGGACTTCTGGAACAAATCTCCAATCCAGCCCATCCGTCCAATAGAAGTCATCACTTCTCCCAACGACACCTCAGCAGACAGTAGCAACTATTCTTTGCAAGAGGTTTGCGAAGAAAAGAATTTCTTTGCATGGAGGTAGAATTCCAATTCGTCCATTAGACGATGGAGGATGAGACAGCTATAGTCCTCTTCAGTCACAGTCCGAGAACAGTCTATAGATCATCGCGGTCTCGATAGCTTAAGTCTAGTGACCTGATGGCATCCCGGTTTCCTCTTCCAAGCCATCTTCACCTGAGCTTTCCGTTTCCGTATCTAAACTGTTCAGTAGATGAGTATCCACCGGTGAGTTTCCCTCTTGTTGGAAGTAGCTTCCGTGGTTCCCTTCCCAAAGAAAGGAAAGTACTCATCTCTTCCCCATAGGTAGTTAAGTTATTAGCCTGATTCTTCCATCTGGCAAGATTTTTGAAGCAGTGATCTAATTGCAAACACATGTTCACTTTGATGAAAACTCAGAACCTTCTATACACTTCCTTTGATTCTCAGAACCTCGATCATCAACTGCAGATCTTCTTTCATCACTCACTGATCATAGTGAGTCTTGTACTTGACAGTGAAGGTGAGGACGAGATACTTTGCCTTGGATATTTCCACTGCATTCGATAAAGTCTGGCATCAGGGATCCTTATGAGCTGGCATCAGGGACTCCTATGAAGCTAAAGTCCTATGAGTTTGCTTCTTTCCTTAGTGAAACGCTTCTTTCCTGTCGTCCTTAGTGGTCAAAAAGTATCTTACCAGTTTTTCAATTGAGGAGTTCCTTTTTCAATGCAGGAGGGGACCAACTCTTTTTTTGCTGTACATCAAACGACCCTCCACAATGCCTAGTGAGTTAATTGGTGATTTATGCAGATGTGACAACACTCTTCAATTCCATGAGCCCACTCGCTAAAAACACTCAGCAAGTCAGCAAGTTAAACGAAGTTCTTAATGAAGACTTACGCAGGGTCTCAGAATGGGGCGCCAATTGGCTCAGAATCCTTCAATCTTCAAAAACTCAGAGTAAAAACTCTCACGACTTAAGGAGTGATGATTAAAGAATTAAGATGTTCTGATATTAAGATGTCAGATATGTGGTTTGTATCATGGGAACAAGATTCCATCTCCTTCCTGGATTGGCGGTACGAAAGACATGGAATGGAAAACCATACATCCAATCCATTAGCAAGCAAGGCAGCTCAACGCATTTGGTTGTCTCAATCGTGCCAGAGCTATCTTCCACCACAGACTGATTCTGCTATCTTTACAAGTCACTATTCGTCCTCTGATGGAGTATTTGTTGTCATCTGTGGGGCAGGGCGCCCCACATCCTTCTTAACCTCCTTGAAACGGGAGTTGAAACGTGTCAAGAATCTCATGGGTGAAAAACTTGCTAGCAAGTTGCAGCCTCTCTCCGTCAGACGGGATGTTGCTTCACTCAGTCTCTTCTACAGGTACTATTTCGGTAGAAGCAGCTCTGCAGTAAATGAGTGCGTACGCAAACCTAAGATCTTCTCCAGAAGCACACGCAGAGCTAATGCACTCACATGCTATAATGTGAGCTTAGAACGCGCACGTACTGTGAGTCTCTCGAAAAGCTTTTTTGTTCGCACGGCACAGCTTTGGAATCAGCTTCCCCAGACCACTTTCCCTGACCATTGAGTAACCCCTAGCTTCGTTCATGGCTCATAGCTGTGTTAGGGGTGAAAATTCAGTAAAAAAACAAAAAAAAACAACATACTGCGCCAATCACGACAGCAAAACTTAGGTACCGAGAGACTTCATACAAATCGCATAGATTTATCAAGATGGCTTCACTTCGCACGGTTTAAGTTCCCATCCACTCTTTCAAGTGAATGCATTATGTCCTACTGTCTTAAGAAAAATAAAGAGTAATTAGAACCTCAGCAAATCTGTTATTAAACATATGACAAACTGATGCTTTGTATCAAACTAGAAATTTGCTTGTTCCTTTATTATTACCCAATAAATAATTTTCTAAATGAATCTCAAGTTTAGTTATGACTGAAAAAATTACCGAATATTGTGCTCAGAAGAATCCCTGCAGCGGAAGCAGCGGAAGCCAAAGTAAAAAAGCATTTTTGAGCAGTTGTAAATTTTTCTTAAAAAACCCTGTGGCTGTCTATGAACTGCCATGTGAGTTTTAAGAAGGTCACCTGCTTGATCCGCACAAAATTGCATTTATTACACATAAGCTTGTAAATTATGTTGGGAAAATGTCAATTCATATTTTGTTATATTTCAAATGTTCTTCCGCTAGAATTCATTGCTTTTCCACATTCTATAATTTCACAACATTTGCATCGTTTCTTCCCACATTTTTGAACGCTCATCATCGTTGTTCGGTTTGCTGATCTTAGATGTGACTAAACATATTTCGACTGTCTATGTGCAGTCATACATTTGCAATTTCTAAACTTTTCCAAGACGTTTATACTAGACGAGAATGGTTGGATGATTTTTTCCAAAATATCGGGATTTTGTTCGTTGCAATCGTGTATGAAGGGAATGACCTCTTTTTTATTTTCTCATTTTTATTTATGTTGGTTACATACAAATTCGCTCGCTAAATTGCGTCGTCAACTAGACAAGAAGGGTATTTCAGGTCAAGTAACCGCTCCTACAATTCTTTGTATCTGTAATGCCTTTTTTCTTCATCCGATACAACAATTCTTATTCGTCGTGCGAAGTTATAAGGGATATTTCTTAAAATATGCTCAGGATGCGAAGAGTGAAAAGGTAGGTTGCTGGATGTGTCAGTGGGTTTTTATAAATATCAGTTTCAATAGTACTTTCTTCATTGATCGTTACATCCAGAAATGCAATGTTTCATCATTCATTTCTCTCGTAAATGTTATTTAGCAAAGTAATTTTTTCGATCCAATTCGATGCTGCTGCCTTTTGGGGGCGTTTAATAGGTCACTTATTACAGTATCTGTAAACATGTCTTGAATGCGCAAACGTCGAGAAAAATTAGACACATCAGTCTTTAATTTGTCGACCTTCTTGCAAGGAGTAGGGGTTAATTTTCCAGCTTTCGACAGAAGTCTCTTACAACCATCATTGAATATTTCTGAAGAAGGATTATAGTCTGCAACGCCGTTTACTCTAAAAAGAAATCCAAATTGTTCGGTTCTTCCTCGCTACAATGCTGTCTGTCCCGTTATTCCTATTTCCAAATCCACTAAGATTATTTCTGTTATTATCTCTATTAAATTTCATTGTGTTGAAATTTCTGTTAAAGCTCTTATCATTAACATTATAGTTAAATACATGTACATTCCTATTGTCATATCCATTTCGGTTCCTATTTAATAGCGGAATTTCTTTCCATTCTGTTCTGGTAATTCCTTGGCTGCTGAAGCTTAGATTTCCTCCAATTTCTGTTGCTAGATTGTACATAATATATACCACTTTTCTTATATCCCTGAATAAATCAACGGTTTTACTTATTACAGTCTTCGGTTCTTGCAATTTTGCCATTTGTTGAGTCCATATTTTTCAGCAAATTTGACATTATCAAATTAGGCTGTTTTAGACGAGCGAAATATACCTTGCTTTATTAAAACTGCAACATCGATCTGTTGCACAATATTTTATTCCCAAAATCTTGAAATGTTAAGTATGCAATGCTTTATTAAATGTCGTCTGCATTTTAAAGATTTTAAAGTTTCAGATACTAAGTTTGCTACGTAAAACCAAACTTAATTCAAACTTAAAAAATATCCATTGTCATGCATAAATTCTTTAATTCTTTAATTCTTTAATTGCTTCATGTACGAGCATGTCCACTTTTTCATTTTCTAATTGTCTGTCAGAATTTAATCATTTTTAGTATTTGTAAAAACACCCGAAACTGCGAAATAGTAGACAGTAGCAACTATTTACCCCATTCTGCCAAGTGGCAAACTCCCAGCAGCTCTACAGCATCCTTAGAGAGGCCCTGACATATTTCAATGGATGCAGGTATACAGGGACAATCGATTAAATCGACAAGGTTCCTGTCCAGTCTGCTGCTCCAGTCGGAAGGTTCCCATTTAGCAAATTTGCTCTGGTTCGTTTGCACATGTGTCACATTGACTTCCAACGAAAGCAACGATGTTGACAAATCTCCACACTGTCAGGGACATGTTCACTAGCACTGAGTCTGCTGGCGTCTCAGGAACACATCACAGGGATGTCTCCTCAAGTCATAAGCACTAGCTAGTAGTGACCTGGAAACGAAAAATAATTGACTACTTCAGGTTGCAATTGAAAATGATTGATTGCTTGCCGAATATTTATTGCAATTAATTTTTGATGATCTCAAAATCCAAAAAAGAACGAAGCGGGTTACTGACCTGATAACCGATTACCTTGACCCGAAGCCAAAGTGGAACCCTCATGAACGGCTGACGTGGTTCCATAGTCAGCCTAACATAAATTTCATGTTCCAATTAGACACCAAATAATCAAACTTGAGATTCTCTACCCCACTCAACGACATCATGGACTCGTTCTCGATCTTAAGTGCTCCCAGAAAGAATCTCCTTGTTTCTGTTTCAATGGAACTGTTCTTCATGATCACTAGATCTATTACCTGGAGTCACCAGTCCTTCTACTTGTAACCAATGTTGCCCCAAGAAAGTTTATTCGATTAAGAAACATATCAAATAATTTCTCAGAAGCTTTCATATAAATCTAAGTTGCAATCCAAGAAATAAACAAAGTGTTTATCAACCCAAGAAATTCACACATAAGCTGAAGTAGAAGTTTGGGCATCTTGTAGAACGTTATTTTTGAGCAACTCCTCGCAGGCTGTGCTGCTTTGTCAGGCAATGATAAAACTGAAGTGTCCTTCTTAAACTTGGAAAAGGCCCAAAGTCATTCGTTACAAACTCGATGAGGAAATGGCCACTGAGCTGATAATCTTATCGGCACAAGTTTTTTATGCTCTAGATCGTGTGATTATTAACCAGTGGACCCCGGAGCCACATTTTTCTATTCCATTTTTTGCGCTGAGGATATATCAACCACTCAAGCCCATACAAAATCATCATTTTTGACAGTGAATCTGCATGTGTTATTTCATTTCAATTGAATCAGTAGAAGTATAGTAGATAAGCCAAGGGACCCCCTCAGGTCTCAGAAGGTGCAGAAATTTTCCATCACAAAATTTATGTAATTAGATAAAAAATGATTTCAGACATGTCCACGATGGTGCATAAAGAGTGAAAGTTATTTATTCATTGTTTACATCATGCTCGCACATGTGCATTGTGTTAAAAGATCGCAAAATGTGAATATTTTGCTTTCGCACATAATCTCGCGTGACTGGTTGGCCTATATGACTCGACATAAATCAGTGTCCGAAATGAAAGCTATCATTATATTCGTAGTTCAGCACCAAAAACAGACTGCTGACAAACATTTCACAGCAGTAATTGATGAGTTTGAGTTCGCTGCAGCTGTTTTTATAGGTTCTAAAGGTACAGCAATTTCGACTCATTTTATGCCTATTTCTAATTGATGGTCAATATTATACCCAAGTTGATGGAGTAGCCATGGGGAGCCCAGTTGGTCCTGCCCTTGCGAACATTTTTCCGAGAGGTATTTGAAGTCGATTTTATGTCCTCGGTAATTGGTAGCGCATTCATGTTGTATGTCGCTAACATGGGACGGACGTTTTTGAATTGTATGGCACATGATACCCACAGTGTGAATGTCGTGCTAGTGATACCCATCAGCTTCATGTTAGCGGAAAACTTCACAATAGAAAAGGATTTTGTTAACTGTCTCGCGTTTTTGGATGCGATTCTGTGCGGGCGTAGGTGAAGCTGTGGATACGTGGTGACGTCTGTTTTTCGACTTCGTCTCCATTTTAGGACTTTATACTCGTTTTAAGAGCTACTCCGTCCCGATGGCCTACAAAAGTCGGCTTGTAAAGGACTACGTTTAATCGTGCACGTCAATTTGTTCTCGCAAACGTTGTCACAGAGTGCGAGTTTCTTCGGCACAACGTTGCAGAGGAATGGATGAGATGATGCTTTCATTCGGAAAAGCTTCCGCTCAGCTCCGTTCATCTTCCCTTAATTTCCCTTAAAGAGAAGTCAGTGTACATGCGAATCCCTTTAAAGGGCGACAGACAACCGACTGGATCAAGAAGAGGTTGAAAAAGGGAAATCTTTGTTACCTCCCGACTCTCCAACCAATGTGATTCAGTGACTTCGCCACAATGGCGCCCGGCCCGTCTCAAGACCAATTTACCTCTGAAAGCAATTCAAATTCTCATCTATGATTCACTGTACTCTTTGAATTCAACTGTTACTGCGGTCGAAATAAGCAATCGTTGTCCCAAGACGGAGCCTTGGAGCACATTCCACGCTGGCTTCGCCAGGGACAAAGGAGGAGAGCATCAAGCAACCTCACCCGCATCAATTTGAGTTGCCCGTGTGTGAGTTGTGCCCAGTCGAGCTGCAAGATCGTTTTAAGAGGATTTCGAGGAAGTGGACACCAGTGGACACTGAACACACAGAATTCACTTAAAGTGCAAAAAAAGAAAACGTTTGTGTGTGTAAAGAGACACGACAGTTGTGAACGTTATTTTCTTAACTCTTTTTTCCATTTTGTTATCTTTTTATTTTTTTTATTTTTTTTTATATATTATATTTTTTTTTATTTTTTATTTTATTTTTATTTTCTTTCATTTTCTAACATTTATTCTTTATTATTATTTTTTTTTTCTTATTATTTGCCTTTATTAATTTTTCTGGTTGTAAATACTCCCTACCTTTCAGTAGAAGACGTTTTATTAATTACGTTGAATGTGTGGTGTTCTTACTGTATGTCACGAGCTATGATACTGTGTCTGTCTGTCCGTCTTAACTGCGGTTACATGCTGCATTCTCCGCTGTCACTTCCCATCTCTCACTCCGGTGTTCACCTTGAGAAGAGCCGGCGAAATATATCGGGCCACTTAATGAAAACCTTGGCGTTGCTTTTTCTGTATAATATTTCTAATAGCTTTGGATAAATTTGAAATAATGGACAAATGGAAAGGTTTTGCTGCATGGATTAAATCAATTTCATTAAAATCAACTATCTGAGGCTTTATGGTGACAGAAAATATCGCAAAGCCGACTCTTAGTACAACTGATGCTGTGCTAAATGTGGTTGACTTATAAAAACACCATGCTTTCGCATGTGTTTACTGAGAAGGCTGAAAGACACTCAAAGGATTAGTTATATCGACCTGCTAAACGCAAACCCCCTCAAGTCTCAGAGGGTGTGAAAAAGCTCAGGTCTCTGAAGGTTAGTGCCAATACCTCCTTGACACAAGTTAATCGTCAGGGCGTCAAATTTCTAACTTTGAGCTTGGCTATACAAGATTCTGATGCAGCTCATATTGATTATAGCGATTAAGAATCAGAATATCAGAATATCAGAATATCAGAATATTAGAATGTTAGAACATCTATTCTCAAACTGAAAACACGTTTCTTGGGTGATAAAATGATTAACAATGCTTCCAATATTCAATCTTTGTAACAAGCCATAGAAATTTTGCTTCTAAACATCAATAAGAAATGATGTGTAACGCAATCTAATATCATTACACACTGAACATTCACAAATAAAATGAAATACAGTTTCTATTGTTCTATCATTGCACAAACTGCACATTCTTTCTTCATATTCTAATCTATTTCTATAACTTCCTGTTCTTACCGCTAAATTATGATTTCATTTTTAACAATGGTGCTATATCTTTATGTGCTAAATTTAGGGTCAGATAATGTTTTATTGAGCAAATTGTGCTGATTCCAAATAACGGTTCCAGTGCGACTTCTTTTGGCGTCATTTATCCATTCAGTTCTAAAATGTTCAGTCATTTTGGTTTTAATTACATTCTTGCATTGTCCTATAATAAAATTTAAGTTGATTATGTTTTCTTCAAGATGTGATAGATTTAATCGCTTGAAGAGTCTTCCTATTCTCCAAGACCATGTATACAAATAGTTATTGCTATTTGACATTGCAAAAAATTGTTGACTATTTCGTTTTGATTGAGCAAGCCAGCTTTATCGTTACCCATTAGGAGAATGTCATCTGCATATATCAGACATGGTATGCGAATACCGCAAATTGTCGCGGCATTTGTGGCTTCAATATTTGCGCAAATTATAGAAAATATAGAATATAGAAAATACGGTTGGTGATCTCCTTGGGGTAAACCCTTTTGTAGATTAAATGCCTCAGATTCAACACCATCGTAGAATATTTTGTATTTTTTACGATGGCTAGATGTAACGTTCTTATCTCCTTTTTTTATATACAGTTACTATCCAACTTTCAGAAAATGGTATTTCATCTTTATTATTTGGTAATTGGTTGAACAGTAGTAACAATATAGGTAAAGTGTTCTCTGATTCTTTAATTATTTCTGATGCAAGCTCATCTGGGCCACTTTATTTGCGTTTTTTGTAGCATTAAAATGCCTTTCTTTTTTTGTTTATTGTTATTTCTTTATCCAAAATTACAGTTGAAATTCTAGATGCTTGCTTGATTGCTGCTTTACTTGTCATGGGCTGCAAAGGCATATCGGCCTTCTTAAATTCGTTTAAGAAGTGAGCTGAGCTTAAATTTCTTGTGATGAATTTTTTCTTCTTGTTGTTTATCAAATGCCAGTATGTATTATGGTCACTATTTTCTTTTGCAATTTTCATTTTTTCTAAATTATCATTCTTCATTTTTCGCTCTTCTTTTCTGATTTCTTTTGCAATTTTTTTCTTGAATTCATCAGCTTCGTAAACTTTCATTAGATTTGTCTTTTTTTATATTGCAACATCTTTCCTGTAAATATTCCTTGATTTTGTTATGTTTTTAGAATATTTTGATCTATGAATTATTTTATAGGATTATTTGCGCAATTTCTAATTGTTATCCATTCTCTATACATGTCATTCGTATTCACAGGATTGATCATTAACTCATTTGATTATTCTGAGCATTTTTATAATTAACATTTTTGATCAAATTTTAGACTGCTTTCTTTCCTCCACTTAAGGAAATATTCGCTTATACTGAAACGTTGGATTCGATATCCTCGATTCCTTGTCGAATGGTATTTTTAGTTTAATTTTTATCTGTGAATGATCAGTATACAAAACGGGATTAGCAATTTTAAATTCGTTTTATAAATATATTTTGGATTGATCAACTAATCAATCATGGAAAATTTTACAACACCATTTTGAAAACAGTGAAATGTACACTTTCCTAAACAATCGCTATTTTCAAATATTTCGCTTGCAATAATCAGGTTAGTCTCATTACAGAAAGTAATGAGTATATAATGTAATAAGTATATGCAATATATAGCATATGTGATGAGTATATCATGGCCATAGTTATTAATTGCTTTATCTTCTTATTTTCTCTTTGGTAAACCATGCTTCTTATTGTCGTTTTCAGCACCAATTCTGCCATTTAAATCTCCAAGTATTACTATGTTTTCCATTTTGCGTTCATGAATATGATTTTTGATGTCTTGGTAAAAATCTTTATCTTTTTACTTTGATTCCCTGTTGTTTCTATAGCATGCTATTAATTATATATCTGATAAGTATTCGCATTTTTTTCTTGTAATTTTAGTAATTATCAGTATTCCTTTTTCATTCACGACATTTTCAAATTCTAGGTTATCCAAGTTGTCCTTTATGCATACTGATATGACTGTGATGTTTCTTCCTGTTTTCAATAACTTTTTATTATAGGAAAATTATCCTCCTCTTTCAAATATGTTTCAAAAACAGATTATGTCCGCATCCATGTCCTTGACCATATCATACCGTTTATATTTATATTACTGATTTTTAATTCATCACTTTCTTGTTTTTCGTCCTCTCCTTCAAATGATGCGCTAAAGATAAGGTCTTACAGGTGAGTGTTGTCTAGTGTTTGTGTGCAGCACTCGTGTTGGAGTGTAATAGCTGCGTCCATTTTCATCTTCCACTCTTGACACTCTAAATCTGTCTTTTTGTATTCTTCTCTCTCTATCAGGATCGTATCTATAATTAAGTTAATACTTCTATATAAACTTCATCACAGATGTCATCAGAAAGATTTATCCACTTTTTAAACAAAAGCAATGCTGCGCGAGAATGCAACTTCGCAGAGTCAATACACATAGTCACAAGTGGACACCATATGACAGTTTAAAATATAAACGGACCAGGAATGGCTACTTACACGACGACATCAGACTGTATGTTTCAAAATCCAAAAATGCTCGACATTCTTGTCTACTGATCGCGTGGCCAATATTGTATTGAAAAGTGAAGGTCAATAACTATTTGCTATTAAATTGCTTCACTGGCTTTACATCAGTAAATTAAGCAAGCTTTTTTCTGGAATCAGAAAAAATGAAGTGAATCAGAGATTTGAAATGTTAAACTATAGGGCAATTCAATATAGTAACGGATGCTCGTTCGCAAGACCTTTCAAGCTCTGTAGATAGTTTAAAGCATCGTAGATCTTTAGGATTTCACAAAGAGCCTACATGTGTTTATATTATCTATTCATCTAAAACAAAAATTGAGCCGAAAATCTCACTACAGCCAGTTTGAGAGCCCAAAAAGTAGGCGTAACAGACACTCGCGGAGAAAATCTAATTTTGACTTTTACATTTTTATCTGCACGAAAGCTGTTACGAAAGCTTGGTATATTAGAAATTTTGTTTTTTTTTTATTCCTGAGAAAGCCAGAGGCTATTTTTGACATAGTGTATAATATCCAGGAATGGCCAAACAATTACGTACTTTATATCAAAGTTTTACTATATTGCCAAGATTTCCTCTCATTTCAAATAGAGCGTTTGTAGATTCAAGTCGTTATCAATTTCTAGTGATTTTGGGTATTGTTCGACATAATTGATGAACAAAATCATCGAAATATCAATTGAAATTTTCAACGTCGAGGTTGATGCTTACGTGGTGCCCTAAGAAAATATTATATTTATTTATTCATCTAATTCCTATCGATCAAGTAAAATGAACATGTCAGTATAATTGTCGATCAAATCGTCAAGCAAGCATGCATCTGTCTTTCATGATGGTTTTCCTGATAGAATGTCATAACTCGTTGCATTTTGAGTAATGCAACTGATCTATTAGGTGCAGATTGGCAGATGATACGTCAATCATTCGCTTCTCTGAATGGTCATACAGAATATATTGGCTTATTATATTTCTTATTTAACCTCTTCCGCATTCAATCTTGTATAATACCTGATCACTGGTAAACTTAGTAGCTATATATTAGCTAGAGTAGCAACATAGCATTCATTAAACTCCCAATGTGTACATGCATGCAGCTTCGATTTTGGTAAATGAACTCGAATTGAGACCCAGCCCCAGATAAGCAAATTTTTGAAGTTTTGAAGAAATTACCACGGAATTGACTGATCATGATAGCAATACAGAAGGAATAATAGTATTTTGTAAATCCTCCGTGTCATGACAACCTTGGAGAAGCAATGTATGTTAAAGTAGCAGTTCGATGGGCTGCTATTACTTTAAAGCTCAGCCTTTGGGAGTACTTTCTAAAGCGTGATCGTATCAGAAGCTATCTGCGACTGAAAGAGCAAAATATCACAAAATAACATAATCAAAGACAATGATCATAATTAACTTCAAAAGATGTAAATGAGCCCACACTTGTTCAGATTCAAGAAATGAAACATAAATTTAGTGAATCATAAAATTATGCCAATGAAAATTGAATTCAAAACTTGAAATTTCAATCAAGAAGCACAATAAGATGTCAACTTTTCCATGAAGACCTATGCATTATAATGCGTTTCATGAAATTCCCTTGATAATCAGCTTAAATTCCGATTAATTAACATGCATGTTAGTAAATGTTCATTCCCATTGATATATAATAAGTTTTATGCTACTTAGATAGAGGTTCCAAATCGGTAGTATATGACATGCGAATGATTCGCTGAAATTTAACCTCTTAAAAAGATAATATTTCACGCACAACCCTTCTGTGTCACATATTGTTTTTTTTTGGACTAAAGCATTCTTGGTAGAATAGCTGGAATTTTTGCAGTACGAGTTTTATCGACCATCAATGTCATCTACCAAGTCAATAACGGCATGTGCACTTCAACAACGGCATGTGCGCATTTTCTACTTTTGTGATGACTTTGCCGTTGTAGAACTGCATGTGTCCTTGTTCAGCTGCAATTGCCGTTTTTCACCGATGAAGCCTGATGGACTAGAGTGAACATTCACAAAGCAATGCCAAGTTGTGGAAATACGTTGCGATGACAACGGCACCTAAGCAATAGCGGCTCCTTATTTGGTTGACAATGGCTATGAACCACTGCTTTGTCAGCAAACTTGATAAATATTCATGGTTACCATCGTTGCCCTATCATCACTTCTCTTATAGAGCAGTATTTTCATAAAATCGGGCTTCGTCTTCGATCGACATTCATGATCCGATCTCAGTTATTTTTTGTGTAAATATCAGACAAATCAAAAAGAGAATATACTCACCTATGTAGAAGTAAACTCATCGATAGACGCCCATTTGCGAAAGTGGCAAGTATTCTACAATTTAGCGTAACAGATATCTGATGTGCGGGTTATTCCTAAAGCCATTTCAGCACTTGTGCAAAAGAGTGCTTCTCACATAAAACACACAAGAATTAAGAATTTTTTTCCATAGAACATCATTAAGTCTTTCAGACGACTGTCACCTTCGTTCACGCATATTGTACAAAATCTAGAAGATGACAGTTTACATTTCTTATAACTGGACAAACAATTCAAAGATAAAGCATGCAACATTAGAAAAATAGTTGGGTTCTTCGGCAGGCATATCAAATCGGTTTTGCATTTCGGGCTCTTTAAATACTTGAATGCCCTGATTGATGTGGTTAAGCAGCAAGCCGCTGTGTTCTAGTTATTCTGAAAACCTAAAATGTAGACAAATAGGCATCTCATTAAGAAAAACATTGCAAATCTCATAACTTCGCAATGTAAAAAAACACCAGATTTATGAAATGAAGTCATCAGGAAGCATTGACAAACGACAGAAAACAAAAAATCATCAACCTTGTGATATACCGACGTGTACAATTCATCAGTTATATAAATAAGAACATCCAAATAATAAACAATTTTGTAACTATCACCACTTCCTTCAGTTTGAGCTAATTCACATCGTGCAAAATTGAGCAGCACAGATGACATCAATATATCTTGACATTTCAAACAATAAACAAGCAAGATCAATTTCCTCTTCTCTTATTTCATATCAAATACATCAGTCAACAATTGGCTACAATATCCTTCCATCACGCAGGAGTACGACATAACGCAGTGATGCGATCCTATAGAATAATGGTCTTCGGTATTCTTTTAGTATTTTATCCTCATCCAATCTTGTGGAAGTAGAAAATAACAGCGATTTGACTTTTCGTCACACTGATATCGGTCCGAATGGTACAATTTAGCATTTTTTCGCTTTTCACATTTTCGCTTGATTTCATATTTAATGCTTTTCTCAAAAAGTTTTCTGGATTAGCTGAAGTCGCAGTGTTTACGCTAAGGAGTGGCGAAAGATTTACATGCTATTGTGTTGATGTTCTTAAGTTTATGAGGCTGTCGACTTAGTATCAAACAGATGAAATGGTTTAATGCAGGGCTGTGGAGCCGGAGCCGAGCCGGAGCCGGAGCCTTAAGGAGCTAATGGTTTTGGTCGGAGCCGGAGCCGATTTATCACAAAGGCTCCGGCTTCGGCTCCGGCTCCGATAGTTTGAGCTTTGATATAAATCTAGAATTTTGAAAGCTATTAATTGGCATCATAAAAAAATTAAATCATTTGAAATCTAAAGATATGTCTTTTAAGTATACCAATGATCTGTCCTCCACGATATCTTTCTTTGCAGTTGCCGCCTTCTTTTGTATTATATTTATTATATATTTACACACATGTGTAATATTTTTTTATTGCATATGTTTCGTAAGACTAATTTCCATATTGACAACGTATTCTCCAATATCCATTAATTTGAAGACTTGTTATATGCATGCTAACTAGATGATTGTAGATTCCTAGAGACAAGTCGCCAGTCATTTATGTACACATTTCCAGTTCAGTCAGCAAAGATAATATAGCTACATTTCTTGCGCAATGTCTTAAATCTAATACGGTTACTATGTAGGCTATCATCTATCGGTATGGCTACTGGCAGAAGCTACTGGCATCTGTGACAATGCCAATTTCCTTAGATTGTATTGTAGGCTCTTGTGCAGTCCCCCACCTACATTTTTCAAAACAATCGATTATTCAATTTGATCCATTTTGATTGGAGGGATAACTCTTCACACTCACACGAATGACCTGACTACAAGTCCTCACATGGCTATAGCAATAAGCGACCCAGCCACTTCTAGTAGCGCCCTATTATTTTAAAGGTATCTCATTCACAATGAATTTCCTTTGACTTCAATGCGAAAAACCCGAAGGCAAATTACAATGTTGACTTGCTGACGAAGTTTGCGACCATGCCATCGCAATTACCCACGTAGATTTTTACAACAGCACGGAATGCTGCACTCAAACCGGTGATGCTGAAACGGACATCCAATGGTGCTGCATCTTTTGACCAGAGAAAAAATTGGGGGGTGGGAGGACTGCACAAGAGCCGTATCGTGTAATAATATTTCCCCAAATGTCATAGACCTGTGGATTTCAAGAATTTTCATTACTATTTTTTCCGTCTGTCAACACTTTATGCTGATATCATGCTGACTTATATGTAAACAATAAAAAAAGACTGAGACGCTCTCAATAAAGCCGCCTTTTGACCTCCCTTTTCTATTGTCTGTGACATTAAACCGCACGCGCATTCGAAAGCTAGCAAAGTAGATGGGATTTCTGCTCGGTGCTCGCAGTCAAATTTTTATTATGCATAGCACCCTGCAACATACTGTGTGATACTCCGAGTTCAGTTTCATCAGCCTAACCATCATCAGAGGAATAGTGGTAATGCGTTATACATAAATTGAATATAATAATATACATGAATCATTGATGAATTATTTAGTGCAACTTAACGCCATAATGAAAAATACGAAATTAATATAATGTAAGTTAGGCCTTAACTTATTAAGTATGCTGCATAGAATTACAAAACTTGTCCTAAATTAGATATTTTTAATTTTTTTAAGTATAATTTTCAATTGTACATTTCTAGCCTACACTGCAAAGAGGCTATCTAAATTACAATTTCTACAGATGATGAGTCGTGGGCTACCCACCGATCATATTATCCGATACCCTTTCCATGTTCGAGTAGGTACAGGCCCTATAAGCTATTTAGAGGCATACACTATCCAGTTTCATATTCCAGCTTTGTTAAAAAGCTTATACTACTATTCGGCCCCTGTGACGGCTAATTAGGTATATCATCATCACTCATGTGGTCTTATTTAATGTAGCCTCGTAATAGACTGGTTGCAGGCTAGGCCAATTTATATTTAGCCAGTGCGGGAGATCTTTATCTAATTTAACCAATCCTGGCTATAACTTTATTTTATCTTTCAGAGATAGTCAATTCATGCAAAAATATATGACAAGTATGTTATTTGTCATTATATTAGGCTATTATCATTTTTATTATTAACTTAAGTCGTTGCTTGTTAATGAAAACTAATTTGATGATTGTAGCAAGCCTCTAAAGGCCACACCGTTATCCAAAAAACCCGTTCAACGGATCCAGGATAACCAGCATAGATAGAACCTGAATTTGAAGTCGGAGCCGGAGCCGGAGCCGAGCCGGAGCCTTTCACATCAGTGTCGTGGAGCCGGAGACGATGAGATAACGCATCGGCTCCACAGCCCTGGTTTAATGGTCTCCAAACGTATGTGCATCTTGAATTCGAGACTTTTCCTAATATGATTTTTTCCGCGAAGGCCCCTGCCCTCACACATAGATAACGTCCTTTTTTTACTTTTCAAGTATTACGTCATTTAATTATTTACTCACATTTATATTGCTTTGAAACACGAAATACTCGTAAAAAGCATTACTTATAATACCCTCGAGACACATTATGACACCTGTTTCAGATGTGGTCAGCATAATTAACATGTAATGCACGGCCATCGAAAGCTAAGAGCAATACAAATAATGAAAGACAACAAGGAAATGGTGAATGAGGGTTTGCACAAATAATGAAGATTCACAAAAGTTTCACAGTGGAGTGATTTTAGTGCGTCAGTCGTTTATGTATTAAGTGGGTCTCCTACTGCCGAGGCTGATTAGCTGAACTACTGTTTTTGACCGTCTCTCTGATTCCTGGTTTATCAGGTTGCACATTCGATCGTCTAAGCCATGGATATTATTCCCCAGTTTTCTCGACAAACAAGTGAAAGTAGTACAATAGTATTCAATAAATGAATGTCCGCAAGTTATTGAATTGTCCGAAAACTTCATGGTCAATATTCAATGTCAGATTTATTCCTGATGTGATAAGGAATAATGAGACCGTTATATTATACATTCGACTTGGCGCAATAAAAGCAACAGTTGAATACAATTCAATATTTCTGTTAAGAACTATTTGTAAACTCAAGACGTGTGAGGAAGAATAAGAAAGATTTTCAGACGATTTTGTAGAGCATTCAATTTCTATTTAATCATCATTTGTCTTGTCAATTATGATATTACTATCTTTATGCATGATTACTTATTTTCCTGTGTTATTTATTTCTCTACACTGTAAATCATGAAAACCTTTTTCAGCTACCATCTTGCTACTAAATGAAGGAGTGATCAAATTGCCGAACTTAAAATCACACTACTAAAAGCTTATTACGCACGAATTCAGTACTAATATGATGAAATATCAGTGCAGATAAATTATCCAGTCAATTTTGATTTGAAAGAAATATATAAGAAATATAATATATAGCAAGATTTTTTTTGATAAGAAAAAAATATTGTAGAAATATATTGTCAATATAATTACATGAAGCATTGAAACACTCATTTGAAGCACTCATTCAAAAAAAGCAAAAAATTGTTTGCTCTAATATTTGTTTTAATTCCGCAATTACTCTCAGCAATTAGTTAAAGGAAGTTTCATTTGATTTCAATGATTAAGATGGAGTCTGGTGTTCTGAACAATGTAGGGTACAATCTACAAGATAGCGCTTGCACACTTTTTGCGTGGACATGTTATGACTACCTTAAGCATGCCAATTGCCATTTTCATTATCGCAATCGGCAAACTGCAAATTTAATAACAATTGTGATATTTTCAAAGACACATGGCATGGATTCTAAGTTTACTGATTTAATTTTTACTATTGATGCTACCAACACTTGACTGCGTTGACTATTTTATTCCTTATTATGTCGTACCAGTGTGTATAAAGCCTGCATATTTCCTCATCCCAAGAGTAGATACATATCTGTGATCATGTAATTCAATGGATTTCGTCTTTAATCATTTTCTTCGAGATGCAGCTTTATTGACCTAAATGCATTTCTGTTTCATTTCCCCAACAGTTCTAAGATGGATGGGCACATGAGGTATAGCCAGTTGAATATTCCATATGGCATTCACCGATTGATGGGAGTGCTAGCCCTAAGCAGCTCCCCAAATGAGTACTAAAATGAATACGAATTAAGCACTGCGCATTTGAACCCTAACAGTTCTAAAATGAGTAGCATTTCGTATTCAAGGACAACTGCTGTACATTTTGGGACTCATTTCTTTGTCGTAGTTAGTATACACTCAGGTTCAGTACTTTTTCTGGTACTCATTTTGTCAGCTTTATGAAAAGCAGTGCAGAGAAGAAAAATTGAAATATTTCCTCAGACTTGAAGAATTCAACCATTCTAATGTACATATTGAAGCTGGTTTGGACCATTCCGAGCCGCACTGACGAATCATCAACGCAACATTGAAGAAATGTGAAGTAACAGAGGACGTCAAAGAGTCAAGAAAAAAAATCATAATAATTAGTGCCTGCTTGCGCTTCCGAGAATCCAAAAACGTCCACCTTTCCCACTCTATGCATTACACATGTTTTTAGCTTTAAATTACTTACATATTCGTCTCAACAAAATCTCACACCACATTTTGATCGTTTGAATGAATTGTTACTCCTCAAACTTGTACATAATTTGGCACTTCTCTGTAGCAAAACTACAGGAAATTGCACGAATGGCACTACCGTCAATTTTCGTTTCCCACCAAGTTCTGTGTCGCATTTATTTCATCCATTTCCGACTGAAATGTCAAATTCACTCTAAATATAAAGATTTACTTTCTGCTAATGCACTGAATGCATTTCAGTGCAATGCTATAAGCTCATGTTGTAAGGCATCTATCTATTCTACCTTGCAACGAATTGCCTGAAAACAAAGACGAGTGAAAACAAAAGCAGTGAATACTCTTAATGGTTGCCCCACTTTCTCTGTCAATAGAGACATAGTCGGATTCAGATGTGATAGATTATGTACATTTATTAAATCGGGACAAAACTGGATGAGGAAAAGTATGTGCGTCACATGAAATTTAGATATTTTAGATTGAAATTCCGATAATCACGGTTGAAGTAACAGAAATATAGGGGGTTTAGTAGTTGTCAAATTTTTCATTATTTTTAGACAAATTATCCTGAAGATTTAGTACCTTGTGATTGTAGGTGCCATGCCGTGTTCTCTCACAGAAGGATCCATCCATCCACATTAAAAGCTTGTAGGCTTGAATTATACTGAGTGACAAAAAATGTTGATTCTTGCATGTAGAAGTACAGGAACCATCAGTTTCATTTGTAAAGTAGCATCAAAACTATAACTTCAACTGATGAAAATATATTCTGGCAGCCTGTATGACCGCCCCTAGCATTAATGCAAGTCTAAAATCTACTAATTCTCTCATGTTCATAGAGTCCATCCGATCTCTCTTGCTCAATGCATTCCCAATGCTCTTCAACCAATCTTTCAGAAAGTGGTTGAAAGGAGAATGTGGAGAAGAGTCTTTTGTCCCTTTACCAAGCTCATCCCACGAAAGCTCGGTGAAAGATCAGGAGAGTGTGAGGGCTATGGGAGTCAGGCCAACTCAACTGCTCAGCTGCTATCACCTGGCTGGGTTGTTCTGTGCGTCCGCGCATTGTCATCTTGGATGATGATGAGATGGTGCCTCATTAGTTACAACCTCCGACAGATAACATTCGCCATCCAAGGTGTTTTGATGACAATAGCAGCCATAAAAATTGACAACAATAAAACCTCTAGAATGGAAATTAAGCTTCATGCAATGCACAATAACGGCACATAAATCGCACGCATTTTCAGTTAGATGCACCTGCCAACGTCTGTATCATTGGGTTAGAATCAGTCACATGAGTAAATCGAAGCTTTTAATTGGTTCTTCATGCCCCAACTTAGAGTCAATTTCCATTCTAGCGAACTTCAGATAAACAGTTTATTTCTATGATAGCAGCCGTTCGTCCACCCCGCCAGAAATCCTGACGCTGCCACCGCCGAATCGATCATGTTCTAAAATGCAACTTGCGCATATCTTTCACCAGACAGTCTGTGAGCGCAAACTCTTCCATCGTGGAGATCGAGGATGAACCGTCTCCGGTCGCATCAGGGTTGCCGCTCATCAGTGCTCCGCTTAGAATGTCGCTTGCACCATTCTACTCTTTTTCGTTTGTGTTCGAGACCTATAACATGTTCATTCGTAGGGGAAAGCATTCGCATAAATTCATTAAAATTCGAAAACTTATTGAGAAGCATGCGGTCATCATATTTGCAAGATTAAAATCTGGCTTTAAGTCGATATGCAGTTCTAGCACAATAGTTGATGACAGCAGCAGATTTCCAGCATATTGCAGGATTTGGAACTCGCAAAAACTGATTTCTCTTTGCTGCAATGATCAGCTTTTAATCTGTGGCTCTATGGTTTCTCTGTTATTCTTTGTTCCTCCAAAACTTCCGTCTTACAACTTTTGCTTTTTTCACACTAACGCACCAACCAACTCCAAGCAGCTAGCCTAACACGCGATACATTCAATTCTTTACTAATATTACATATGATGCGTCCACAACGAATTATTCAAATAGCCAAACATTCTACGAATTCATCTTGAAGAAAAGACATCAAAATTTGCAATAATGAAATGTCTAAACGTTGATCCAAATGTTCAAACTTATTCAAATGTTGATCCTGTGTAAGAGGATGAAAGATATCTTCATATGATTATGTAAGAAAGGGCACATAGAAATTTGTTTGAGAGCAAGATCGACTTAGAAATTTAGCGGTTGCCATTGATTAGTATTGATGAGTGTTAAGTTTATTCTGTCAGGCAGTAAAGTTACTTTTTATAGGCGGGCCAAACTACGTCCTTTGATTGATCTTGTCAATGAAAAACTGAAGCAGTTCGGCGTAAACTCATCTGTCCATCGACGAGCAGATAGTTCCTTATTTTCGCTACTATAAATGTAATTGAATCATAAAGAGAACCCCATGCGATTTGGATTTCAAAGCTGGGCATTGGAGGCGGACGATAGCACGCCAGTAAATTTTTCCCGCATGGCTGAAAAGGTGGAAATATGCCCGATGCTTTCCTTGAGACTCATGGTGTCAGAACAGATTTCCAACTCAAAGGATCATGTTCTACTATTTGACAACCTGTTCTGTTCCCTTCCTATGTTAGAAGAGTTGATCCAGAAGAAACTTATCCAGATGAGAAACGTAAATCCAGAAAAGCAATCAGAAATTCGCTAAATAATCGCCAAATCCAAAAACAGTTAAGGAGACAGAAAAAAGAGCGTGAACATTTCATCAGCATATTCAGCAAAAAGGTCTTTGTGTTGACGATGCAATGACAATGAAGCATCAGTGACGATTGCAAGCAATTATGCGAAGTGTGTGCCAATATTGCAAACAAACAGACGAGTAAAATGGCACGCTGAAAAATGTTATTGATCAGCTGTCCATCATTGACGGATTCAATCGCCATATGGGTGATGTTGATTTGCTGGATTGCTACTTGTCTAATCTTCAACTTTTTGGAGGTAAGAAATGGTATTTGGGCACCATTGATTAGCTGCATTCGCATGTTGCAAGTAGCGGTGCTCAAAACATACGTGCTACTAGGTAGTGCAATCAGTCAACTTGATTTCATGAGAATGGATGTTTATGAAGATGCAAAAAATTGCCGTTGAATGCTCCAAGCAAAGCTGGAAAATGGAGTCTGAGTGCTGTGTTACCCAGATACAGTGCCATAAATGACCATAAACCAGGCCAGATTGTGCCAGTTTATAAAGAATCTACTTGAATTTAGCAATGAAACTAGGTTTGTAAAGTGCTTTTAATTTCTAAGTTTGTACATAATGCAAGTGTGTGACAAATTATACCAAAACCAGAATGATAAGTAATCAACATATGAATAATGTATATGCCAAATGTCACCATTGGGAACAGCATCGTTGTTACTCCATCAAAAGTGGAAAATCAAATATTCCAAAGTTCGACTTTTATGCACTATTGAATAAATATATCTTGATAACAGAAGAAAACTATATCAAAAATAATTCGGGCGTACATGGTCTAAACAGAATGGCAATTTTCAAGTTTTGGGATTCATGTTGGGTAGATAAGCTTAGCCAGACAGCATTTGCACACACACAGACATACCATGTTGTCTGTATTTTGCGGAATTATACATGTCGACAGAGTTTCTATTTATCTAATCATTGTGTCCGACAGAATTACGTTTTGAAAATTAATGTTTTTAGGGATGCACAAAACTTCTAGGGAAAACCGACAGTCTGGATGCTCATTGGTGCGCATAATATTTATATGCCCATAACAGAGATAATTTTGATAAATGGGAAGCGAGCTATGTGTTATAATATGCCGGATGGTCTACCAATCAGATAATGCGGTATTGAAGCATTATTTATTCACGAAGCTTCAAAATTCTATGGGAAGAATTTAAAAATACATGTATATATCCTTGTGCAAAGATGGCTTTGATTAATGTTATAGTTTGGAGGCATGGCTATAATTCCAACTCTGCGCGTACCAAGGCTCACTTTTAAATTAGGTTTAGTCTGTCAAACAAAACACTATGCAGGCTTTTACATTTTCTGATATACTGTGCAAACAATATAATGGAGCAACCATTATCACAGACACCGCTTGTACATAGATTAACATGTATTTGATATAGCACGATGTGAAAGCTAGCCATTTAATCCTAACTTTGAAACATTAACTTGCCAGCTTTCACATCGTGCTACATCGAAACAGATACCGTAACGGCACTACGCATTCATAACTCATCGTTTTGACTTTTATTTTGAAATAAAAATAGCGAAAGCGAATTTCTCAAAAGAATACTTGAATGAATGTTTCACATTCAGATGCAAAGATCATCCTTAATTGGCCAGAAAAATCTTCCCCCCTAATTCCTCCTATGATTTCTCTGAAGCTGCTTACTTTTATTGCTATCCACTTAGAGTATTTTAGATTCCATGTAAGTTTTTCAAATTTTATGGCTAGTATATATTCATCATTAATCTGTTCAATATGTTCCTATTCGTAAATGTACCTTGATAATACTCAATGGAATAAGAGCGAATCACTGAAAATTCACTGACGCTTTTATTTATTTTGAAAATTTCTCATTCATTTCATTAAATTAGTCATTGATTAAGTACTTCTCTCTATACATGTTGATATATCAGTAACGGAATTTTTCAAAGATAGAAAAGTACTACAGTTCTTGGATTGACTGTGGTTTTGAATCGTGACGCATTGCACTCACCTTTTGAGTTGATTGTTAGTGAAGCGTGTTTGATCAGAGCGGCCTCTTAGGTTGATTGATAATAGATTGTTAAGGTGCATTAATAGCCTACTGCTAATAGAAAAGTTTCTCATTAAAAACAAAAGCAATATGGTATATTATGAACATATGGCAAGGTACTATTACTTATATTACATAATATTTTCGCGGAATTTTGCATCAATCTTAACAGTAAATAAAATATATCGGACAGCGAATGTCTAGTACACAGCTCCAACACAACAGTAAAGGATCATATCCAGATTTGTGAGTGGCTATATTTGGACAAATATACGCATGGCGATCTAAAGTAAAAGGAGATGGCAGATGACAGTGAAATTGAAATGAAATTCTTATCAAGAGAATTTATTGAAAACTGTCTGATCAGGAAAGATCATTTTTTTTATTAATCAAGATGCTTATATTAATTTGATCTTATTGAAAAATTAATCAAGTTGCTAAATCTTCGAGGGAATAATTATTTTAAAGCACAACAGTTAAAAATCTAATTTAATTTAATTTTTTAATTGTAAATTCTAAAGATCTGAATTTGCACTATTGTGGCGCCTACTGAGAGGGCATAGATTGCCCCCAAAATGAAAAAATAGCGTCTCTATTGCTTTATGTCCATCTGAATACTGAAGGAATGTCATAATTTTTTACAGAATAGTGCGCATGCTTCATTTCCAACTGTTTTCCTAAATGAAAAACATACGTATAGCGCACTGAGAAAGGGCAGACGTTTTTCTTCACCTCCTCAATAACATATTGTATTTCATTCTAGATTTCTTTCCACACACATCTGGATTTTATAACATTTTTCTCTTTTTCAGAAAATCTCTATGAGAGCGAGATATCCAACATTTTACAAACTGATCTTCATACGTTGTGTTTGCAATCGCTGATCTGTAATTGTAATCTACAGCACATGTAAATTTGCTGATTTACAAATGTGCATGCACCGCTACTACGGAAGCCAACAATGCTATTGTTAATTTATTGTTCTTATCTGTCATACTGAGCTTGTGTACGCACATCGTGCGCCCGCATTTGCTTGAATTTTACTGCATGTCAACGAAAGGCTATCATACAATTCACTTTTTGAATTTTGACACTATTTGCTAGTAATACATTATGCAAGGATAATGTATTGCGTCTATTTGCATGTACAGTGTACTCAATCAAAAAATAATCATGAACATTCGAAATTAATAAAGTATGCAACTTGCGTTAGATAAAAGCAATTAATTATTGAGTTGCATCCTCACTTGAAAAATATGAACGGACCTGAATAGCTGCCATTTCATCCAATATCAGGAATTTATAGGAGGCCTAGTTCACATCTCTCAACATTGACACAGCTCCATATTTAAAGTTGCAGCCACACCCGGGCAAATTTGAGATTTGCAACTACCAAGTTAGTGACACTTCGACGGGTATTCATCAAATATCATTTTAAATTTAAACACACTACTGATAAGTCGCCTAAGTAAGTGCGTCTGTAATAATTAAAAAAGTTTCTTTTCGCAAACACAATTTAAATAGTACAATTAAACATTGTGCTGTATCTTCTGTTGACAAATGGGATCAGACCTGAATAGCTGTCATTTCATCCAATATCAAGAATCGTGCACGCATTGTTCGAATTTCAATGCAAGTCAACGAAAAGCTATCATACAATTCACTTTAGAAGTTGATAGTATTAGCTAGTGATTATATGCAAGCACAATGCACTGCGCCTATGTGCATGTACGCAATTAAAAATATTCATGAACATTCTAAATGAATAGAGCATGTAACATAATATTATTATATGCTGAGCGTTATTTGATACATGTAACTAAAAAACGAATAATTAAAGTCTACGCAGAACAGTCTATTGCGTCTGATCTGATCTTGAAGCATTGACATTTCTGATGGAACATCAGATTTTCTGATTTAGCATTATCTGAGTGCATAACATATTCCGCATGTGACACCCAAACTAGATGACGATACATCAGACTCAGTTGAGAAAATCGATTGAAAAGACAAAACATGTCCTACTCGCAAATCATGAAATTCCTATTTGCACCAATTCCAAGGACAAATATACAGCATACGTTCTTAGGCAGGACTGAATATAGCCTACTGAATATCACTGAATATACTGCACCACGAGGTGACGTGGGAGAACAAGAACAGTAGAATCGCACCTGAAAGTTGCGGTTTTCCACGGGATACTGTGAGAGTTTGCGTGCTTTGTTTCTCGAAATGATAATGTCTCACTAATAGTTGCGATTAACGGAATAATAGGAAAATTAACTTGAAATATGGAAGTACGAAATATGTAATACATTTTTTTGCCAACACGAATGCAAAAGTCAGCAAACCGGATATCATTCGAATGCTTACGACAAGAATTTCTGTCAACAGTTTTGTCATATGGTCAATGGGTGCAGAGTGAGAGGTCAAAAGATCATGGACAGATGATAACGCTCAAACATTTGTAGCACGAGTGTTCATCACCCTCTACTGTCTAAATCAGTAGCACAAATTCGATGCAGCTACTAAAACAAATCTATCTGTGTTATGAGTTCGAACACTTTATGCTAACGAAGTGAACATTAAAAGGTGATCGGGAAAAGTACACTTCGCGAATCGGTTTGCAGAAGCCCATAGAGATTGCTTGATTCCTAGATAAAAGCATCTAGAAGAGAGCAAAATTTCACATAAAAAGATGAATACTTCGTATAAATTGTGAATGCATAGGGCAAATATGAATGGATGTTGAAGTAATCTGTGTGCAATCATATTTATATGAGCATCAAACATCATATCCACTTCACACATAAATGTATAAATCGAAAAATGAACCTCCATTTGCTTCAGAAAGCTACATGAAGTTCACAACTTTTTGTTTTTTGAAGATAACCCGATCCTAGGTTCAAGAAGACAATCGGAAGAACTAAATATCCTGAGAAAAACCACTGAGCAATGATTTAAATTCATACATATCATTCAAATCTGTGAGGGTTCTGTAGCTCATCAAATGATGACTAATGATGACATGTATGGATGTCTATTCTACACTTTGCCGAATCTCATATTAATTGGGTGTATTTTTTAAGAATTTCCTCAGCGCATCTCGATTACAAACTTTTATTAAAGATCAATGCGTTTATCCGTTAACTTTATTATTTTTGATGTTTGTGCATAATATTCATACTGATGTTTGATAATTTGCAGAAATTAACTGATAGAAGCTTTGAAAAATTACATTGATACATTGATTACATTGAGTCCCTTTCTTCCAGAGGACTAGAACATACTTTCATGGTCATTCATTCTATGCTATCTTTGCAAGTACTGTTCCTAATTTAAATTCATAAAATATTATCATCTCTCATCACCTTTTTACTTGTTATTTGTACCTATTTTCACATTATGAGAAAATTCTGACTTCTATTTTGAAAGCCAGTGGGCACAATGACATTTATGCATGCTATATTGCCTTATGAGGAATGATAGCTCTCAAAGTCAAGCATCAACAAAATGCTCAACTGTTAATGAGTTGAAATGTGTCATTAGTGAAAGAAGAAGATCATTTTACAAAAGACGTCCATAATTTGTGTGTCTATGTCCTTGACATCCAAAAGTAAAAGCACTTTAATTACAGAGTATAAAACCGCATCATTCTCTTTCTTAGTATGAGTTCTTAATGATTATTATCAATAGTTCGATGACAAATTTCCTGTAACATAAATCTCCACAATGCTCTGTTTTCGAAGTTCAACACCATCTGAATATTTGGTGTGGAAATGGTAATGTGGAAGAGTTATCTCACGATAGACAATTCACTTACAAGCAATGAAGAGAAAAGCATTCTCATGTCAGGATGCCCTCCCCCACAGTTTCTCCTTGAAGTCGTACCGGTTCAAGAAAGTGCAGAGTGCAGAAAAGGACATCGACATTGGAATCACACAAAAATGGATCTTTCGCAAATGAAAACTATTTTAATCAAAATTACAATCAAAACGCAAGATGCAGTTGGAAGAGCAACAGAGAAATTTGACAAAAGAAATATAAGAACTCATCCTGCTTCAGGTTCTCAAATACTACTCTGATGCCACGATGGAAAATAATAATTGTGGCCTTTTTTCTGAATATGAGCATTCATAAAGATATGCAAGTCATTTTCTCTTTTAAAAAGTAGCATGAAACGTCTAAAAAGGGAATTGAATTTGTTGTAGTGAAAATTATGGTACAAATGCCCAACAAAAGACAAGTTCAAATTTCCCATTTCAATGAGGAAATATAGTAGGGTTTTTATGGCGGTAAAATACTTATTTGAAGAAACTCAAAGAGCGGATTTCCTAATTGGGACAGAGACTTGGAGATATTTTGAAAAACATCATTTGCAAACATGCAAGTAATAGACTTTGTATAGTAGAACGATCGATCAATTATCGATCGTATCTCAATTTGAATGACTTATGTAAAAAGCTGAATTACTTACTATTGGCGAATATAGAAGAAGACCTGCAGAGAATCATAACATCATTAAACGAAGAAGAAAGGAAAGATAGTATGAAAGTGAACAAGAAGAAAACAAAACTTATGTGCAATGAAATAGCAAAGCGAACAACGCGACAAGGAATTCAAATTGATAGAGAAATACTAGGGAAAGTAAATGAATACCAATGCCTTGGAAGATGGATGACAGAAAATAACGAAATTGTTAGAGAAATAGATAACACAGAATAATGCTGGTTGGAGAAGGTTCGGACAATACAGCAAACTACTCAAGCACAGTAACATCCCAATATGTCTGAAACGAAGGTTGATTGATGCGGTCACACTGCCAATGGTACATCAATGACACAGGACCGGAAAAAAATGGGACCATTTGAAACGAGACCAATGCCACGAAAAAAAACAATGTCACGACAGAATGTCTAAATGTCACGACTCCCAACGTCTTGCAATGCCTAGATAGCCCGAAAAAATTGCGTTTGATTTATTTAAAAAGCTGGTGGAAAATAAGCAAAAAAACTTTTTGAAATAAGTAATAGTAATAAACGAAGGCTCAAATCAAAACTTTTATTTCATTGCGAAAGTGCTCTTACGCAAAACATTTTTTCATTCAATATTTGCTCTATTGTTATTCATATCAGTATATCCTATATGCCCATGTTTGGGATCCCTCTCTCTTTCCATTCATCCATCTATCTAGGTAACGCTTTATTTTCTCACTAGGAGAGGCATGTAATTACAAATAACTCACTGTGTACAAAAATCATAAAAGCGCATTACAAATGCGAACTGAATAAACAAAAGCAGTTAACACAAAATAAAAGAACACTCAAAGTTTGCCAAGTCCAAGATACCATACTGTAGGTAACTAAAGAGGCAACGCCTATAAGAAAAAGGACATGGATAACACCCGAGAGATGAATTCAGGTGTGGTTCAGGCAACCCCACACTAAACAGTGGTGGACATCGCCTCAAAATGTGGAGGGAGGTCTAGTAGGACGACTATCTACCCTTGAGGTGTCTGTGAAAGGCTATATTTTCCAAAATTTATAATAAAAAATTTATTTAAAAAAGAATTTATAATAATAAAATAAAATAAAATTTATAGTAAATCAAATAACATGATAAAAATTCATCATTTACAAGCACTGATTACACGCAAAAAATCACATAATCAAGATAAGGACCGACGACTGAAGTCCACGCTTGCCACCGTCTCCATATTCACCAGATGGCAAATGAATTCAAAAATTGTTTAGGACAGGTGACTTATTGCTGCCGAAATGTCAATCACTCGCGCACGTTTCGCTTCTCGCACTTGATGAGCCGACACCTCTATGTGAAGAGAAGCTTCTTAGTGTCGCTGAGAAGATCACAAAGAGAAAGTCAATGAGGTCACTAAAAATGCTTCATGAAATAAAAGTTGATAGATAAAATGGCATTTTAAAACAATTACTATGATACACTATTATACTCTATTATACAGAGAACATCAAACAAAATGAAAAGGATATTGTCCACTTACAGTAACGCTCAGATGCTGTAAAATAAAAGCTGTACAGCTTTTAGTTCCCATCATGAAGTGGTCGTATACAGACAGTGATCCACTGACAGCCAGTAACGACGAATCTGACAAATGGAATTTGGACCATTAAAAATCTGATTTCAGCAATCTAACTGTTTTTCGAAGATAATGTCTCTAAATGAAGCAATAAATGGTTCGTGTACAATGTTGACAAAATGATAACCATGACAACTCAGAAAATCTTTAATACACGAATAAACAACAGGATTACCGTATTTCTCAACTTTCTTGTCACCGCAAACTTGAACATCAATTACGTGAGCTCGATAATCTTTTATGACAATCATAATATCTGGTTGAACATAAGACTTGACATGGGGGAATTTGAGGCTCATTAAAAACAAAATCACAATTCGGTTTTATCAACTTATACAGGTAGCGAACTTTTTTGTTATGACGTATAACACGCAGCCCATGAGAGCGCAGACATCTTTGAACAATGTGAACAAGACTTTCAGGGAGTTCACAACCATAGCAACAGGAAGTGTTGGTATCAGAAGAAGACCAACGTGTTCGACGAGCCTTAGTTGAAATTAAGTTGCAGCGAAGTTTGGGGCCTCAAATGAAAAAACGAGGGAAGACTTTTGTACGGCTGGCGACCCAATGCGATGACCGTCCGTTGTATGCTTTCAAATGAGCTCCATCATGACTTATGTAGACGTTTTGACCAAGCGGACTTCAATTCCACCGTGGATCAAAGAATGAAAACAGAGTGATGAAAGGAACTCACCCACGAAACGATTTGCGGATTGTGGTGAACTCAAAAGTTTCGCAGGACGAGCCTTCTCTCAGAATCGGAACCCAAGACGAAAGGTTGAAAATCCCAAGTCCTCCAGTGTCAGGGGAATCTTGGTAAAATCCTGTTGGAGTATCCTTAGGCAACTTTAACCACTTAAGCGTTTCACGACGAATAATATTGTCCAACTTTCGTGGAGTAGTTATCAGCATACACCCCAGAACAAAATGATGGATGAACTTTGGAATGAGGAAATTCTTCAAAAGTTCCAATCTTTGAAGCGGTTTTAGGGGAGCCGCGGTAACTTCTGTAATATACGATTGTGGTAATGTTCGTAATGTAATCGAACATCGATTGTCGTATGTTCGTACGATAATATTCATCATCGATAAATTTCCCAATCCCGAGGGCGTAAACAAGACTTCAAGATACATGAAAGAGTCTTCCGGAGAATAAGGCTGCAGGACATTTCCAAATAGGTAGGACGAAACACGTTTGACAATTGCTCGAACAACCAGAATGACTTTGATGTCTTTACTTCCAGACCAACAGGTTTCATAGAATTCGCCAGGCCATCAAGTTTCTTCTATAGAAGATCAACAGAATCTGCAAATAGTATCGTAGGTCAAATAATAATGCGTAGGCCAAGGAAGATAAAATTGAATTGCGAAAGGTAGTGCCAATACTTTCTGATGATCCGTGGACAACTTCACTCATCACCAGAAGAAAAGTATAGGAGAGAGCAGATTTCGTCGGACTCCGGAACCTGGATGTGCATTTCGACATCAAGCAACATGGATGAATGTGAATACAAAAACTAAGCGCAAAAATGGTGGCGGGAGACCAAATTTGAAGCCGGAACGAATTATAGAGGACAGTGATACAGTATCGAACGGTCGCGATAAATCTAGGCAAGCAAGCCACAAAGGCTTCAACTCCAAATATTTTGAACGGAGCACACTGTGCAAAAACGAGGTGGCCTCTCAAAACCTGTCTCTTTTTTGGAAAGCAACTTGAATTTATTTTTTTATTTGTTTATTTCTTTTTATTTCAACAGAGAAAAGACCATCATACCATTTCATGAAAAGTGTAAAAGCTTCGGCAAAACGACGACATTCAAGATGGGAGAGAATTGCAATAATTGTTTGAAAATGCTTGTCGTCTCTGTTTATACGTTTCTAAATGTGATCGACTTCTGTCAAAAGAGATTCACGGTGAATAAGATCATCAGGACATGTTCCACTAACAGGAATCCAAGAGCTACAGCTGTTCTTGTTTCGCGACTCAGACCTAGCAACGATGTCTTCATTTCTTGATGCAGGTGAAGGAAGACTTTTACTGCGACATAACAGCTCCAAGCGAGCCAAAATGCTGCTGGAGCTCCATCCACCGAAAAGCTTAATGTTTTCATCAACGAAAACTTTCTTCGTAATATCAGGATAACCCCGATACTCACCGCAGAACAGCTCCCACAGACAGCTATCTTCGGAGACAGATCACTTTTTACGGGCCTTAATTGTCTGAAACCCTGCCGCGACGAATGTATGATATAACGAAGGATGAGACTATCTCTGATGAACAGAGCAACCCACAATATTTTTGAAAAAACGATCACACCAAACACATTTAGTGCCTTCATTATTGGGCAAAACAATAATACGCAAGTCACCTAGTCATTCCCATTACAAGTATTATTCATTACAGTACTATCAGTATTCAATACGTTTCCATCATTATTCTACCTATCTATTTATCTATCTGCGTGTATCTTGGTAATGTTTATTGATAACAAAGATGCTACAATGCCGGAAAATCGTAATAAGGTGATTAAACTTAATGAGACCGGCATTGTTGCCTCACCAGCATGATACAGGACCGAAACATGATTAAAATGTTGAGCATTTTGTAAAAATGGTGTGGAGGCCGGTCCTTCAATATCCATAGACGAATCTCCATAAGAAATCCCAGTTCTCGAAGTAGCCGGTGATAGTGAGGGAGCCCTGAACATGCGTGAAATTGTACTTACCTGCGCTACATTGCCAAAAAATTACAAAACGTGAAAAATTTCACAAAGATAAGAATAATACAAAAGGCCCAGTAAAATGTTGTTCTATGCATAGAATGAATGATATGAAGGCATAAAATCATGAACTTAAAAGCTTTCAAGGATGAAATAAATGGATAGAGGATACCAGCATAAATCTGTCATAGGCCAACTACGAGCCGCCAATCACTACAATGCTCAGACGTGATGTATCAAACATAGAGATTTTCAAAAGCATTCGCAATCCGCTCAGAGATTTCGGGTAAAAATGCCTTTATATGTTACTGTGAAAGGAACATCTATCACGGACTTAGAACATATGCGTAATGCATGTAAAAAGGATTTAATGACCGTATGAGAAACATCACTCTATTCTTGCACGCGTTGAAGTCGCCACAAACCTGGACATCCACAATGTGCGTAAGCACACTTGCTCACAACGAAGATCACATCGGGTTTTATAAAAGTTTGATAAGGAATCTAAGGTTTCACAAGTGTACGTTGAGTTGTTCCTTTGAGCCACCTTGTGAAGATACCTCGCAGTCTCACAACTTTCAGCAAGTGCAGCGTTGAGCGATGTGCTGCAAGCTCTCAGGAGCTGAACAACCATGACGGCACAGAACCCATTCCACTCCTGATCGACCCCTCGAGTTCCTTGTCTACCTTGACATTGAATTAGCCCGCAACTTGAAGGCTTTTCGAAAAATCTTCGAGATTACGCGTTCCGGAGATCAAATCAGTTGTGTAGATCATGATTACTTCCGAGAGTCACCACTCCTTCAGTTTCTATTCTTCAGTATCTACTATTGTTGAGAGGAGCACCACCACCACTTTGTTGGCGGAAACCTTACTAAAAATTCGCCCAAGAAATGGAGAAGAGAGTTCTTTGAACTCACCAGGGTCTAAAGCCTATTTTTTCTCAGTAAAGGTATTCATGAGGAGAGAGATATATTTAAGCATTTTCTCATAGGAGAGGCATGCAGATACAAGCAACTCAGAGTGTATTACATCATAAAAACACATTGCAATCGCGAACTGAAGTCTTTCTCTCCTACCTATAGCTTAAAATTAACTTAAAATGATCCTTCGTTTTAGCCCTATGACAAAATTAAGATTGTATCACTTCTTGTTCTTCATTTAAATATCTTTTTTTCCAACTATCTCTTAAGATAGAGCCTTCATTTTGACTGTACTTTGATTATTGACAGGAGAAGTAGTTGAATGGCTGTAGAGATTATCCCCACAGGCAGTATCGAGTTGTCAAAAATACTCACTGATATCTTGATGATATCAGATATTGCAGAGGAAATTAAATAAGCAGAGCATTTCCCAACAGATATCTATTCCAGCTGATGTGGATAAAATGCTATAAATTTCTGACTGAAAACGTTCGTGGGCAGTCATTGATAGCAATATGATGAGGGCATACAAATGAAAACGCTTATGTTCTTGAAGTCCATTCTAAGAGTGTGGCTTCGTTCTATTTCTGTAATAAATTATTGTGTAAAGAGACATCTGTTGGAAAACGTATTTTACATATCAAGTGCTTTGTAAATAGTTAAGAAGAATTCTCTATTAATGTATTGCTACCTGTCCTACCCTTAAGATGTAACAAAGCATGTAATGAGAATCTACAGCTTCTGGGAAAACACGCACAATTGAATACATGAAGCATAATTGTCTATCGTTTGATTTTTCATAACTATTGTAACTTGATGAGTGCATTAATTTCATATACTTGGATGTCACAAATTCAATTAGGCTCAATTTTGAAATAACTTTGACATCAATTGACAACTTAACATTGGAGGGATTGGAACTAGCTGTTGTCTATGGAATGAAACACTGACAAGCATATCATTGAAAAGAGAGATGTCCTCAGGCTTGAACCATTCAAGTACAAAAATTCGCCCTTCAAGGGTTTGTCAGCACGGTCGGAATGGCCCATAACTATAGCTTGAAATGTCTAGAAGGGTTGAACATTTCAAGTTAGTTTGGGCCATTCCGAGCCGTACTGAGCCCTTGTACCGCAAGACACATCGTCAAGGAATATCTGACGGTTGCCAAGGAATATCTGTGCTTAAATTGTTCAAGTCTGAGACATCTCTCTATTCAATGCCCAGGTGAACTGGCACTCTGCAATCCTTGATTATCAGTAGCACGGTAAAGCCAGGATAAGCAAACACAGAACAACACACAATTAGATTGTCTAAGCGCATCACTTTGCTAGAAGTGCAAACGGATTCAAAACAATGCCACATGCAGGAGCTTACTAAGTGGGCAAAAAGAAATTTTTAATACCTTGCAGTGATAGGAAAAATATAATCATGCGTCGCTTGCGGATTGCTTTGAAATTTGACGTGTTGAATGTTGAACTGGATGCTCATTGTTCGATTGCTATGGTATTATGTCAGCATATTGTGCCATTTCATTGACGTTACATGTACCAATGTTTCCTTTCTAGCCAAAAAGAAGAAGAGACGACCTGTCAAATTCTGTGCAGAGCAATTTGCTGTAACGTCATTCAGTTTGTTCAGCCATTCTAGACATTTGAAGCTACTGTAGTACTGTGAGATCTACTAACGTTTAATTAGAAAACGAAATTCTTATGCTGTACTTCCAGTCGCATTGGAAATTACGGAGCGTCAAACATCACAAAATTCCATTTGTTTATGTAGATATCCTATCGCTTTATTTGACCTGTAAAGCAGATTATTGACCGCGCGGGAAATAATATATACATTTTTGCATTCTATTTGTGACTAAGTGAATTCAATATCTTTTAACTTTTCCCAATTCATATACCATGCCTAAGTTATGGCAATTTTCACAGATTTTAGTGCATTCATTTTCGTCATACTTATTTTCTGCTTCTGATTGATAAAAGATGACTATTTTGTGCAAAGACATTTTATTCGAGGATGAGAACTTTTATCCCTGAAAGTAGGATGAAAATCTGAAAGACAAGAAAAGTTCAATGGAAAATGATTTTCCCAGTCTTTTTGCTATTTCATTGTCATTTAGCTGTCTTTGAATACTAAGATTTGCAATATCCCTCTCGACATAGCGTCATAGTATAGATCAGCTTCAGACTGCGATATAATTCAGACTTGCATTATAACGCAGTTTATGAAATTCCTTTGATCATGAGCCTAATTTCCGCTTAATTAAGATCCTTGCTAGCAAGTATTAATCTCTTTTGATATGCAATTTGTTTCATACTACTTATAAAATTGCTTCATCTCGGTAGTGTATAAATACAGGAATAATTTACAAAACTTAAGCTTTTTAAAAAGAGCACAAATAATTTTTTGGACCGCAGAAACTCAATCTCCGCAAGAACCTGAATTTTTTCATGTAAATTTTCACTGTATACAGATACTTTTGAGTCGACACTCTACCTTTTATACTTACTCTATGGTTGGAACTAGAATGGGGCTACTTGTTGGATGGCCATTTCAAATGCTCAGACAGGCACCGATCTAGGTCAGTGCTGCCAGATCTTGAGAAGAATCAAACTACTGAAACCGTGTTGCACCTAAAAGAAATTCTGTAAATGCCAGTTTTGTAAGAAGAAAGGCATGTTTGTTTATCTACAACAGTAAAATTCGTTGTCATGATGCTTTCACTAACTTTAACAGAAATTTAACTGAACGAGACATCGCCAGAAATATCGCATTTCTAGCTGCTGTGGTAGATATCTACCCAAAAACTGCAATAATAATCATGAAAATAACAAATCTGATTTTGAGTTATCAAATGAATGTTGTATAATTATGTTATTCAGTGCATCAAACTCAAAGTGAATGGATCTGCATAAACAAATGGAATTTTGTGATGTTTGACGCTCCGTAATTTCCAAGAGGACTGGAAGTACAGCTTAAGAATTGTCGCTCAACTATTTTGGGTGACAATCTACAAATTAGAAATGATAAGAAGTTCTTACGCGAATTTAGGAGGAAGACGTCAGTAGCTCTCGGATTATAGTGTCGGCCATTCCTAATAGACCTTGTAGGGAGAAACCCAGCGTCTACGGCGGCCAAGGAATTTTTGTGGTCAAATCGTTCAAGTCTGAGAACATCTCTCTATTAAATGCCCAGGTAAACTGGAACTCTGCAATCACTGATGATAAGCATGTCATTTTTTATCATTAGTTTGGGTGGCTCATGAACTCCAAACAATTTTTTAACAAATTCATGCTCACAAAGCATTCCTTGTGAACCAAAGCTAAGTAACCATCCACTTGAAAATAGAGTCCGAGCTTGCCTCTGGCATGAAATTTTTAACCATGTTCAAGTTTGAATCCGAGTCTTCGTGGGCCACAATTCCGCTGCACCTTTTAAAACCGCAAAATTAAAGCCCCTGAAAAATTTCTAAAGCCACTAAGTAGCCTATAGAAAGAAGGTTCACTTTTCCAAAATGATTTATCACGTTCGAATGATCTATCAGAGGCATCAACCTGATCTGCATACAGTATAAAAATCTATTCATTGCCTGAACCGATAAAAATATGATCCTTGAATTTGCAAAACGTCTTTTGAAAAAATCTGACTATTTCAGTTTCGACACTCCTCAAGTCATCAACAATTGGATGTTTTGCTTGCTATTTTGGTGTTCCAAGTGATCCCAGTGTTGCCTCATGTTCCTCGTGAGGAAATATCGCATGAAAAAAGGACGCAGCAATATTAATTAAGAGTGTCAAGCCATCTATTGAACTTTTATAGATTTTAATGGCATGCATTCCAATTATTGTTTAAGATTCTTCTGAGCGCTGTTCGCGGAATATATACAATTATTCCCTTTGATCACCTTCAGATTAATGACATCAAGTTGCCTTCGATAGACAATCATACGTGTACGATTTGAATCAGGAGGTGTCAAAAAATAATTGCCTTGAAGTTATTTGGCCTAGGGCAATTCTTTTATGACGTCATTTTTTGTCGTCTTTTTGGGGTAAGGTAATATTGTCATATTTTCTGTGTCTCATCATATTCAGCCAATTTTTGGTAATTTTGCTGTAGTTTTAGACTGCTAGAGTTGCCGGGAAGTAGATATAGAAGTGACCTTTCAGAATGACACAATATTGGTCTTCTCAACAGCCAACCGTTGCTTCGGTAGAGCGATCGTCTCCATGTTGAAGAAGGTGCAATGCAAGGGCAGACTTTTTCAGACATCAAATGAAGCAAATTACATTACTGTTTTGTACAAAAAGCTACTGTGGTAAAAGTTTGAAATAAATCGTTTTATTTGTCTTGAATTAAGCTTTTTAACTCTTTGCCTGAAAATGGAAGCATTTAGGGTCATGTTTGATTACATTTTAGGCTTTACTAGATCATATTTTTTCGATTTTTAGGTCAGAAAAAATTTCCCTGTAAATTGCAATTAATTGGTCAAAATTTATTGATTGCTGCTATCAAAATCATTGATTGATGTGATAGAATAATTGCAATTAATTGATTGATTTGTGTTGTAATCGGGAGGATATCTAATTGACTGATTTCATGTCAATGCCAACACCACTCACCATCGTAAGTAAAACATCCGACCTTCAGTGAATTTTTAAGACACTAAGCTTACTAAACATAACTTATGCAGAAATCTTCTTGAGGATCGCTTTCAGGAACTAGTCCGTTTCATAAAAAGTGGATCATCCTAAAATTTGACTAAATGATAAATTTGACTATGATACAGAAAGCATTTTTCATGTTATTTCATGTCCCTAATATATTTAAATGTCCTTATATAATCTGATAAGCTATGATACAGTAACGGTTCTTAAGAAGCTAATATTTTGTGACCCTACCCTTATTGTCAATGACATTACCAATTCGTCTAGGCATTGATTCGATGATATCGTTGATTTTTGACTGATCTAACTTTCTCCACTCTCTTTTTAACAGTGACGTAAGTTGTGATACGCCATCTGTAGGTAGCAGTGAACGACGAACGTTACGTTTTAGAATACTCCATACATTTTCTATGGGATTCAGATCAGGAGAACGAACTGGCCAAGGTAATGTCCTAAGCCCTAATTGAGACTTGCATAAGTTGACTCTACTACTCCTGTGACACGTAGCATTATCATCCATAAATAACCAAGTCGATGGATCACCAAGTTGATCTGTCATTTGGCCAATGTTCATTCGTAAAACATTCACATAGCGTTCAGAATTCATGGTTCCTTGCTGTATGTGAAGTTCAGAGCGGCCATTGGTCCAAATGCCAGCCCAAATCAGTAGAGTCGCACCACCTTGTACCCGGGGACGATGTAAATGTCTCGGAATTTCCTGATCAGATTTTATTCATAATCTCAATCGACCATCACTATCCTTCAGACGGACTGATGCCTCATCAGACCAGACAACCCGATCCCATTGATTTCGCCAGTGACAATGACTCATTGCCCATCTGAGACGTCTTTTTGTATGCTGATCTGATAATTCGATCTGAGAGGGCCTCTTACAGCTCTTGAAATTCAATTCAATAAGTCTTCTACGAATAGTGGACTTAGAAATAGACGAGTCTAGTGCAGCCATCTCAGTTAACGAGAGACTTGGATCCCTAGTTCTAGCAAGGCTGACACTTTACCTTTTGTGAATGCGATCTCGTTATAGTTCATTTGTGCTTTGTATTGTTTTCAACCGGTAAGAGATAGATTTCTAGCTGAAAGCAATCAGGAGTGCTGCCAACACTACCGCAACGAAGTCAGGAAGCTATGGAACATGAAGTCCTGTTAATCACATGTAGCAGTTACATTATTGTTGATGAATAATGGTGCTATACTGGCTCTGATTGACCGATTTTCTTTATTTTTGTTTTGCTTGATAGCTTTTGGCTTGTAGAACAACATATTACATAACAAAGGAAACAAATGTAATTTTCTAAGAGTGAGGTATGATTTTGTGTAACATTGCTAAATGAAGATAAAATTATCTACTACTTTTTTATCTATAACAGGAAAACAACTCAATATTCATGCTTGAAATTTCCAACAATGATATTAGTAAGCACAACTGACATATCTTCCAAATTTCAGAGAAATTCGTTCAAGTTTGGCTGAGTTAGACAAAGTTGAAGTTAAGGCGATGTTTAAGGGTGATCCATTTTTTATGAAACAATCTGTATTAGGTGCATAGCGTGTTTAGCATCTCCATATTATAATACATGCACTTTCATGATTACCCTCAGAGCTCTATTTTATTTTCCGTCATAGGTATTGTGTGATTATTCATTTACTTTTTGATTATCACTGTAATTATGATGTATGAACTTAGGTCTGTAATTTGTTTCAATATTCACATCCAATTATGACTGTAGTTTTTATGTGTTTCATGTATTGGGTCCATTCAATTAACTATCCAGATTACTAGTAAGCCATTATGCGAACTTGTTCAGTATGTAGGCTCATGTAACCCATTGAAATAACTGAGTGAAAACTTCAAAATCAAGAATTAGTCTATTCAACCGTCGGTATCTGTTAAGACAAAAATAATGTTACCATTTTCTTTGTTCCTGTGTATTTAATATAACTACATGCATGTAACCTATCATATGTAAATAGAATAATTAAATATTGAGTGGCATCCTCAATTGAAAAATGGAAACATACCTGAATAGCTGACATTTCATCAAATATCAGGAATCATCAGCAGGCCTAGTTCACATCTCTCAACATCGACACAACTCCCTATTTAAAGTTGCAGCCATGCTCGGGTAATGTGAGATTTGCAATTAGCAAGTTAGTGAAACTCGACGGGCATTCATTAATTCATTTGCCTATCATATGCTTAGCTTTCTATTTTCATGATTGCAACATGTTTGTGATAGATTTGTATGGATGGAAAATACAGCCTTTAATTCCTTCTGTAATTCATCAGCGCTAATTCACTAGTAATGTACTCCAAATGGGAAGGAATATTAGAGGATCCGCAAAATGATTTCATGACTTGAAATATCAACGTCGGTATAGTTATTCTTTCTAAATTGTCGCGCCTTATTGCACGCTGCTGGTATTGTACTTGTCCTGCAGTTGTTAAATTATCTCCCAACTTCTGATAGATCGATTTGAATGTTTGCAATTCGCATCGTAAGATTAAGGTTAGATCCATTAAGATTTTTTACATGTTATCTCTCGTCTTCGATAGTTCACAGTAAACCATTTTCATGAGTGACACTAAATTGCTTTGAGTTCTCGGGTAGAAATTAAGTAAAAGCCATTTCGCCTTCACTGCACTGACCGCGCTATTTTTTGAAGTCTGCAAGAAAACAGATATCGGATTATTCAAGTTATATTATTAGAGTCGAGGCAGTCAGCCACTATTTCCATTTGAAATTTTCAGACTGCAGCGTTCTAAATTTTTGAAAACGTCTAAGCATTTAATAAACTGCAAGTTAATGTACGTGATTTATGAATATCGACATTAATATTCAGCTGTAAATAGGATTCTATGGAAGCGCATAATTTTAGTAGTTTATACCTTCTCTTTAGATGTCTATATTTGGAAAAATAGAGCTTGTCATTGATGGGATTTCTGTCGAACAGAGACGAGAATATAGGCTGAGCGTAGAGAAATGTGTGATTGAGCAAGTCACTTCCCTGAGGAATTATAAATAAGCAATTTTGCTTCCTTTCACAGTCAAAATGAAATCACTTATACTTCTATGAGCAGAAACTATCCAGTGATCATAACAGAAACAGATATTGCTGTCATCTTGAAAAAGTTTACATCCTTTTCTATATCAGTTATTTATCAGCAAGTCAGGTAAAGTTGTGCTATCCACTCAGTTATCCATCATAGATCGACCATTTTGCCAACTAATTTTAATAACCTACTTAAACGCTTTCTGTTTCTAGAGATTTCCAGAATATCTATTAAATGTATTCTCTAATGCAATTTTACGTATAAACGACATAAAAACAGTGAAGTACCACACAGTCACTGAAATGCACTACTCAAGCTCCACGAAAATGTTGCGTCCATCAAAACATGTATTATTCAACATGGTAACAGCTGCAGGAGCATCTTCTGAATTGTTGAATCTAACAATTCCTATACCTTTCGAACGCTTGTTAGAATCCAATCAAATTTCGGCGAAGCGAACATCTCCAACTTCATGAAAAGTCCGCTTGAGATCTTGCCAAGCTCAGCAAAATGTGCGTTTCATTAAAGGCAATAAAGGACAATATAAATCAAAAGCACATATGTCAAACCCAAAGTCACTATGTAGTCAAAATCTCTATAGGTTCAACAATAGTGGAGCGGAGCCTTCATGATTATTCAATGAGTTTTCATTCTCCTGGATCAGAATTGATTCTAGG
The DNA here is from genome assembly GCA_907163375.1 of Prostheceraeus crozeri. NCBI lineage: Eukaryota > Metazoa > Platyhelminthes > Polycladida > Euryleptidae > Prostheceraeus > Prostheceraeus crozeri. Next base: position 83,092 of record CAJQUW010008092.1, on the reverse strand, counting down.
AGTTTGTGAGGTCTGGTACAGGCAATAATTCTCATCCATCGTAAGTGGATGAAGAGACGTTTCCGTCGGTACCGGATATTCTTTTATATGTTGAGAGATGCAAGTGGAAAAATGGCTCGATGTTTCTCCGATACAGACATGTCTACAATGCCCACAAGTGTAAGAGCACGTACATTCAGATTTCAAATCGGATGAAGCACAGGAATAACTCTGACACTCTCAGGTAAAACCTTATTGAGATTATTAATTTTGTTCTTGATAGTAGGATGAGTTTCTGGGTGTAAGAATATTCCCAATTAATAATTTTCGGTTGCTCTCTCCCGTTATCATCCATTTTCGGACAATCAAGCCGTGCCTCCAATTTGTCCTTTACTCTGCTAATTAAGGCTTCATTATATCCAATGCATTGGGGTATTTTAGTGATCTGATTATCATCTGAGGATATACGCCTCGCTCTATAAAAGAGGGATCTTGTCGCTGCTGTCTTATACTGCAGAAGAGCATGAGCGCAATTCAAAATATATACTCCAGTGTTGGTTTCCTTTTGAGCAGCGATTTTTCCATTTTGTTTGGATATTTTGATGTCAAGAAAACATAAGGAGTTTTCCTTTCAGCTTCTATATAGTAAATTTCAAATCAGTATCCAAATCATCAATAAATTTGTAAAATTCGTTTGCCTTATTTTCGTTATTAAATGCGACGATGCAGTCGACGACGTATCTTTTATAACAAGGAAACTTTCCATCGGTAAACTTTTCAAATTTGTGCTCTATCATATTGATATAGTAATAGGATATATATGAATATGTTTCTGCTCATGACGGATAACCTTATACTGATGGAAATCGGAAATTCTTACTCATCCACATACGGTGGGTATAAATAATCTTAGGATTATTGCCTGTACCAGACATCACAAACTCTTAAATCAATTCTGATCCAAGAGAATGAAAATTCATTAAATAATCGTGAAGTCTCCACTCCACAATTGTTGAACTATATAGTGACTTTGGGTTTGACATATGTGCTTTTGATTTATATTGTCCTTTATTGTCTTTAATGAAACGCGTATTTTTTTGTCACGTCATTTTGCACTTCTCGTGTAACCCAAGTGTAGCCCATAACTATGTTCACACCTCAAATCCACATGTAATCGCATATAAAATGCTGATTTGTAATTCATCGCATCCGTCCATTGAAAAACCTTGTAACGCTGAAACTCGCATGGAATAAGGCCACTTTCCAATTGGTATTTCTATTCAAAAAATAGCGTTTGCACGCCAAAATGAACCAGTCGAAGCAACTTTTTCACCCATCATTGATTCATCCTTGGTAAGTGTCTATTCGGAACCACCTTAACATTGTCATGAATATCCAGTCAATTACAATTCTGATCACTTTCAACTTATGTTTCCATGTTATCAGATACCGGTGCACACTTTAATGTTTAATCAGTAAATGCATTATTTTCACGATATTTTTCATTTGTTTTTGGTCGTGGCTCAAGACGAAAGGTAAAACAAATATTTAGCAGCAATAAGCAGTGACATGTAGAGTTCAAGTTAATCACAGCGCGTTCGTTTTATGAAATGACTGCATTTTAGATATACCTTACGAGTGGCAATTTTATAATGACGGATAAAAGACGGGAGTGCAAAATAATCTATTTCTACAGGTAAACTGATGTTGAAATTCATTCAAAGGGTTCATGAGATAAGAAATTACTCTTTCGTGTTAGATTTGCTTGTTTAACAAAACATTATTTTTATCATTGAGAAAATCTTTTTATTCATCATCTTGATCTGTTGATCATGTTTTTCGCAAGGCTAATGGAAATTTGATATAACGATGACAGAAACGGAAACATACGACAAAAAGTTTAAAGCAAATGATCTGACAGAAATCCATGCTACAACTGAGTGTTTGGTAACCGATTACAAACAGTCGTTAGACCGACCTCGTTAGAAGAGAGGATGCTGATAGATGTATTAGATAAATTAGTGTTCATTTGTACTCATTTTTTGAGGCAATGTCAAGCAGAATTTGTCAACAGATGCGAGAAAATCCGTCTGACAATATTCTTCATTTAGGCAAAAACAATTGAAGAATTATTACACACTGACGTTGCATAATTATGCTGCTTGTCATTTTCATTACTTCGAACTCGATCTGCAAATCTCTAATTGCAAGTATATCACACTGGTCAGCACAGAACATATTATCATAGTGTCTTTGGCTGAGTTAGGGTGATTTTAAGATGTTAAATAGCAAAGTCAAATCTGATGTGCTCAATCAGGTCAACATTTTTAGCTGAGCTTCATATGCTTTTGATGCTTTTGTAATTTTTGGCTAAGTCAGGGTTTCTTATGTACGGATATTTCATGTCTTGATGCAGATTCTTTTATTTTCTCGCAATTACGAAGTTCTGAAGATCCTGCATTTCCCGATCCATCGCTCACCGGTACTTTTCGTTTCACGAGAGTTTACACTTGAAAATCTTCAAGATACTGTCCATTTTCAGAGATTTACTTCTTCGCCATCTGATGTTTCCACTGCTCAAAGCAGGTATTGAGTTAATTGCCTGGAATCACTAGGTGACATGCCACAAGCAGTGGCGGACCCAAGGGGGGGATGCCGGGATGCATCCCCCCCCACCAGCTCAAACTTGATTGTGGATTGTAAATGCAAGCAATACATTTTGGCAATTAGTTCATTAAAAGTACAAGTAATGATCGTAGTCTGGAACATATTTGGCCCAGTTTCTCTTGTGATTATATAATAAACATCTGGATTTCTTATCAGCATGGAGACATGAATTAAGGAAAGGCGAGAACCTCTGACCAAGGAATGAAGAGGTCTCTGCAGAAGTTTGCTTACATTAAACTGTAGCATCTCTGACGCACAAGGCGCAGGTGACCTGCTGTTTAATGCCGATTTTAGAAGTTCCACTTGAATTATGTAATTTGCAGATGTTATTCCCATCAACTCCGGCAAGATTTCGTTAAGGTTGAATAAGTGATTCTGGACCTGACGACCAACCGAATTACGCGAGCGGCGAGTGAGGAGTACGAGCTATCCACTTGTTCCTGAATTTCCAATGAGAACGCATGATTTGCACATTCTCGCATTATTCGTTCTTGATAGCTTTATAAACGATGTCAACTGAGAGGAGAGCCAAGTTGAATTACTGCTGCTACTTTTCGTGCAAACTTTCATCCCTATCTGTCCTTCATCATTGGTTATTTTGATTTAAAGAAGTAAGCATTCAAATTTTGAAGATGAAAATGATGCATTCACATTCAAGGTCGGTGGTACAATACAGTATGGGATAACCCCCTCAGCGGCACCAGAAGCCCTGTCGCTGCGTCGTTTCTGACAGCAGATTCGACTAACTCCGGCGTGAGGAACCTCGGCCCCGGGTAACTGCTTTGGTGTTCCTCTTTGTTGGCAAAGCGGAAGAGCTCTGCTATCGAAGCTTCGCCGGAGGAAGAATGACTCAAGGGTTTAGTGTATGTGATGTCGGACAAGGAAAAAGACAATCGCGCGAGAGTAACGGTTTTTATCATCCATACAATAGGGGACCGGGCAAAGGGAGATTTCTCCCTGCCGCAACGACGGCAATACATTCAGTCAGGAGAGGCTTCGCTACAGCATCTCTCTGCCGCAACGACGGCGATGCATTCAGTCAGGAAGGCTTCGCTACAAGCGGAGCCGAAATACGACAATGTAGTCTGTCTCCGAAGTCTTTATCGCACAAGAGCTGGCATATGAGAAGGATAACAGTACCACACAATAAGACATGTACCACCGACTTGGCCATGAGAAGTAGGATGACCCCAGTGACGGCTGGCCACCACTTACTGTATGCTTTAATAGAAAGTTTAGAACTCCTCCCCTACTTCGTCCGGATGACCTGTCTGAGTGTAGTGTCGAGAGCAACAACTTTGACAGTATGAGAAGCTAGCAGGTACCCTGATGGGATGCCATCTGAGAAGGACCGACCTGAGAGTGGAGACGGAAGTTTAAAGTTGCGATCGATTCGCCAGCAGCTCCGGTCATGAGTCAGTAGCGCGTCTCATCTCGGAAGTAGTTAAGTTAGGGGTAAAATTTGAACTTGCATTTCCAGTTACTTTTGAGAAGTCGTTGAGGTTACACGTACAGCAGCAAGTCTCACAGCCAATTTTTTCAACTATTTTGTTTAGTGTTGATTTTCCACAAGAATACACAAAAAATGACGAGTAATTTGCTCTTCACATCAGATTTATAAAATTCCTAAGAAAAATCAGTTAAAATTAAATTACATAGTATGTATATACATGTAAGCTATAGCTGCTTTAATAAGCCACAAGTAATCGTCATATGAAAACATTATTGCGTTATCACTAACTTATATTGCATTTTAAAGGAATGGATTTATAAAGACTACACAATTACAAATTTAGACTTAGGCCCCATGAATATTAGTCAAATTTCTTGCCTTAATGAGATTTCGCAATGATTCTAGGAAAATAGGCTGAAATCATTGCTGATAACAAAAGACTATCAATGCTATAACAAATTGTTGTCAACTAATAAGCTTATTTGAAAAGAAGATGTAACTTATGACTGTTGAATTGTAAAACAATGCCGTGCCTGAATTTGAATCTACAGATTTATTCAACTAGAGCATTGAGGCACCTGTTTGACTGCTTGAATACAACACCATCATCATCCCCCCCTACCAGAAATTTCTGCGTCCGCCACTGGCCACAAGTAATTCACCCGTAATTACGGAGCACCCCAAACATCCGTGGTTAAGAGCAGTTTATGCTTCAACGCGCGTACATATCCGCTGCACTAAGAGTCAGCAATCACGTGATCTGACGCTGTCAAAACATGGGGAATGTTTATGAATAAGCGCGGGCGAGCGTTTGTAGGTTAGGCGTTGTCTACGGTTGACCGCGTTGCCGCTTGAACCACAGATGAACCGCTAAGCATGTTCTGTCTTCCCTGAGCATGAAATTGAGGTCCCATCACATTTCTTAGCCTCTGATACATACATGCACATGAGACGCAAAGTCTATATAACAGGACTGCCGACATATGTTGCAGTAACGTCGTGCGGTAACCACGGATGTTTAGGGTCATGTGTAATTACGCGTGAACTACGCGTAATTGAGCGTGGCATGTCACCTAGTGATGCTTCTCAAGAATGCATTGCTGTCTGTTGGATAGCTGTTATTTCACTACTTCTATAGATTTTCAACCAGTTCGGGAACTTACATAATGGTCACACCCTGTCAATGAATACATCTCATATGTGCATCGCTAGACCTCAAGTCTTTCGTGCATTTTCTCTCGAAGAGTAAAACGCTGTTTTCTGCTTTGTCATCATATTCGATGAATATCTTCAGTGAATCTGAAGTGGCACCTTCGGAAATTACAGCAGAATGAAATGGCCTCGACTAAAAGATCTTGTAAAAAATAGGCCATCGAATCGCTCTGCTATATCTGCGGTGAATGCACCATTTTGCCTAGCAGGAATCAATATCAAGTTTCAAGAAGCGTGCCTATCATTCTTCTTTTGGTGTTGGTGACCAGGATAGAGCTTGGCCTCCACAATCATGGTATGCAAGACATACACCGAGCATCTACGTCGGTGGACCAGTCAGTGGCAGAAAGAGTTATCTGAAAATTGGAATTCCCATGGTTTGGAAGGAGACGACAATTCATGATAGTGGCTGCCACTTCTGAGCTATTGATGTGACTGGGATCAACAGAAAGGACCAAAGCGGCTTCAAAACCCTGATCATGTAGCTCATTGGGATGACAATCCAGTACCTGCTTTGGAGAACCTTCTGGCATGAGTGACGACAATTCCTCCAGTGCTACAGAACATGAACTAATGAACTAACTAAGATGAGAACATGAACTAAGATGTGAATTAGCGATGATGCTCCTAAAATGAGCTGAATGATGTAGTCCGCGGTCTACAGGTGTCGAACAGTGATTGAATAAGAACCTTAAACGCGTCAGTCTACTGAAAATTCAGATCAATTTAATGAGACTGGCATGTGCAGCATCCTGTCAAGCAGACCTGCAACCGCGCCGCTTTTTTCGGCCCGAGCTCGCATCGACTCTAAAATACTAGGCCCCGGCACGGCCCAAATGAATTTTGTATTTGGGTCCGGATGAGAAATTTTGTCATTTTTCGCACTTTACCATCCTTAGTGAAGATATGAATTACGTTACGTGAGTGTTATTTCCTTATGCATCATTCTAAAAATCTAATTGTTGATTACATGATTGAATGCTTTATGGCATGCACCATCTGTAGGTAAATTGATAGCTGTTGAGCAGCATGAATTTTTATTTTGGATGTACACAAATAGTTTATATTTATAGCTGCCATTAGTTACCATTGTTGTAAGTTAAGCCCTGTTCACACGATGATATTAGTGTCATGATATTCACTTGGCTGACTCATTTTTCATAGATAGCTGACTGTCTGAGATAGTGTGAAGGCGCGGGGGAGTTCGGATTTATTGTCGAGGTATGAAATCTTTTGATATGGGACATCAGTGCCGTGTCATATGTAGCTTGGGATTAGGCTTGACGACAAGATCGTACAAGGGATGATACTTGTCACATGATGACGTTAGAGACAAAACTCACGAATATGACGTAGGTGTGTTGTAGAAATGAAATTGTCAGGACAATCATTTTTTGAAGCTGCAGCGAATTGAAATGACGTCGATTGATATTCTGTCCTCTCTGGAGTGCTACCAGCAACATCCGTGTCTTTGGGACAAATCTAAGGAAGATTGCAAAAACCGTTTGGTGCAGAGGAGGCAGAATCAATTCTAATGCCCACTTGTAATATTCCCAACTTAAAGGGGCTGTGAGCAAAAATTCGATCAATTCGAGGCACCTACAATAACGAACTTCGAAAGGTAGATAAATCCAAGTCAACTGGATCGGCAACGTCGGAAATATATGCACCTAAACTAAAAATGGTCCTCGTTTGCTCACACTTTTCTTCAGAAAAACCTCAAATCCACTGCAACTGAAGCAAATTTGGTAATCACTTTATTTTATTTTTTATAAACAAATTTCATGGTTACCAGTAGCACTGTAACAGCCAGTTGCTGGTATCAACCGCCCATCGTCAGCAGTGACGTTCTTCTGGCTTGTCTACCTAGAATGTTATAAGAAACCAACACAAAATTTTTGCTCGTTATGATTTGTCTTTCAACTATCCATTCACGAATCGTCTTCAGTTTACAGAAGCAATACTAGTAGCAGTGTCACGGCACTGTTTATTGAGCGTCTGAACCAGGGATACGGAGTCGGAGTCGCAGTCCCGGAATCCTATCATTTTTGCTGTAGTCGGAGTCTCCGGCCTATAACTAGACCAGAAATATAATACAAACAAATTAGCTATTCTCGTGCATATAGCTGTTATTGCCTTGATGTCAACTTTCTCCGTCAAACAAAAGTACAGAGACAGCAGTGCATGAAAAGCTTGAGATAGTTGACGGAATGACCCGTCATAGTGAAAAAGGGATTGTATTTTCACACGGTGATTCAGTAGAGAAGACACGCCTTCCTAGCCTCGATTACACCTACGCGCCAAAGGTCACATCAGAGACAAAAATGAAGTACTAGTTTGTTTGAGAACATCATCCTCTTACTCTCACGTTAATCGTGTGTGATGGGTCCTCTAAAGCGCATATTAAAATCGAAAGTGTACTCATATTTTTTGAGAAGGATGGGGATTTTCCTGCCTGGTAGAGACTGAAGAAAACCGTGTGAAGCACACATCAACAAGATGGGAGGTGCCGAGTCGCATGCATCCAACTGAAAGGGACATTTGATGAACTTTCATCGAAAATGATTGATAATTGATACAGCAATGATCCATAAAAATAGGTTTAGGTAAGCCTATAATGATCTGTGATGTAGGTTACCAGTCAATTTTTCAAAAAACTAGGCTTTATATATTAGCCACCCGGAGTCGGAGTCCTATCAACCCCCGGAGTCGGAGTCCTATCAAAATTATAGGACTACGCATCCTGGTCTGAACGGCATTGATTTAGTCTAGATTTCGTTCTGCACCTCAGCACTAATGTCACAACACTAGCGTCATCATGTGAACGGGGCTTTATGTTTAGGTTGAAGTGTGGAAAGCGAATTGCACTGAAAACATTTTGAAAAATTTGTCATTAAGTTAAAAGTTGAACGAAATATTCAATCGACTCTTTTAACCAAAATTCCAGAGAAATGTGGCTTGCTATTCGTCTATCGATTGTTCCTTCTGTTTGAGAAAGCATCTTTATAACTATTCCGTCGTATGCGGGTATTTACTGTCGGTATTACCAAGTTGATAAGACAACATATGAAAATGATTTAGAGCATTTTAATGATCAAATGATGAAGGTATTTCTAACTTCAGACATAATAATTATATGCCCGGGTCAGATATTTCAGGACCGGGCCAGCTTCCATCCTGCGCGGACAAAAAGAAATTCTTAATGCACTACTGATATAGGAAACGTAGTCGCTCATCGCTTGTGGATTGCTGTGAATTCCTTCTAAATTCTCAGATTGCCCCGAAGCCTTCAGATTCAATGGATTCAGATCAGTCTGTACAAGTTTTGTAGATAAAGCTAGTCCTTGCGATCATTTTTGACAAAAGAGAGCAGACACACGAAAAAGCATTCACAAACTTCACCGAAGAGCTTGACGTCACCTGTGTTTCTTTACTGAATGATCCAGCTATTGCCTCCTCTGCTGTGAGACTTGCACTGGCTTTGCTTCCTGGAGAGAATTGACCACCGGCTTGCTGTCTAGGTACAGAATTAGATTCATCTGCGCGCGCCTCGGTTTCCTAGAAAGGAAGAATTGTATGTAACCTTAATATCGAAATGGCACACCACAGAATTAGACAACCTGCTTCTTCTCGAATGGATAATTCGTGTATCGCTTGCCATTGGAAATGGCAAACAATAAGCTGTCAGCAGAGGACACCAGAGCCAGTGAGAGATGCATGCGTGCTGTGATGTCACTTCGCACACACCAAAACACACATCCCTGTCTTCGATTCAATGTGTGCACTATACAGTGAGCAATGCCGAGGAGAGGATGTGAAAACATCAAGTGAACTAATTTTCGTACGCCTGCTACTTTCTTTAATAATGATCGGAAGGGTCAACATTATGGAGAAAACTTGTGGGCAATGATCTGAAGTCTTCGAATCTGAAGGAATTTTGGCAATCGAAGAACTTTGCTGGAACTCACATTGATCCGCAAGCGACGCACGACTTTTTTTCCTATCTCTGTAAGGTATTAGGAATTCCTTTTTGCCCACTTAATAGGTTCCTCGATGTGCCGTCAATTTCGTATTTATCACAATTCTAGCAAACCGAAGCAGATAAACAAAATATTTAATTCTATGTGTCTAGGTGTTTTGTTGCCTCCACGGTACTGCGCCAGTCTATCTTGCTCAGGAGCTCACATCTTTCCGAGGCATCCTTGGCAGGAGCAGCCTTCGAACCGCTCCATGGATTCCCTCAAGCCGACAGAAGACCAATGATGCTCGTGCCTTTCCCCTGCCGCTGTGCGCATGTGGAACAATGTCCCAACCGAAGTGAGCAACCATTCCTCCCTTCGCCCTTTCAAATGCTCTCTGAAAACCTTTCTCTTCTCTCGATCTAATCCTCAATGCTATTTTTTTCAAGAAGTACTTGACAAGATGCTCAAGACAATTGGTACACCGCCTTTTTGGGCACCTTCTTTTGACCCCTCCATGCATGTTGTGTCCTTTTTGGCAACATTTATATATTGACTTAACTATGATCTACTAGTCGATCTGATTGAATGCAAATTGCAATTAAGTATAAATTATCGTATTACTAATATTCACAGACTTTTCATCATGTAACCAATTTTTTGCTGATGTAAGACAAATATGTTTCATAAAAAATCATTTCAGATCACTCAATGCTCAAATTGCAAAATGTGTCATCTCCTTATTAAAATAGCATTTAATTGGAGGCTTAAATCTCGATGCCATTTTTGGCATGGAATTTTCTACTTGGACGAAATATGTTCGCTTGCATTGTTTTTTCCAGATTCCTCATTTTCAGCATCTGCATATTTCAAATGGAAGCCCAGTTTTTTAACTCATTCCCAACAGTATAGAGTCCACTTTAAATGTTCATATGATACTTTTTCGCTTCCTTAAATTTACTTTATTTTGTGATTCTTCATACAAATTATTGTAACACCTTAAATCAGAACAATCTTCTTTTGAACCTATTGAAAGACACCATACAAGACGGTGAAACTTAGAAAGAGTCATTTCATTTCAATTGCATTTCATTAATTGATTTCACCCACTGCGAATTCTTTCCTTAATATGCCGGTAAGAGAAGTCACCACAACTTTTCAGCTTCGAATAATCAACTGCATGTACGCGTAAATTGAAGTGTGATCGAAGAAAAGCTGAAACTTTGATTCTGATTGAATTTGTCCTGCAAGTATCTGAACGCTGCGTCTATATGGATGATAAATCAAATTCAATAGCACAAATGAATTTATAGATAACACTCGACTTCGGAAGTAGAGGAGAAAATAAAATTTCAGTTTTGGGAAAGTGAAGATCCGATGCAAGTGGATATCTTTGTTCAAATTATTGATAAATAATAGCAGCCTGCTCTTAAAATTGATCGCACGCTTGCCGAAGTAGAGGCCAATAGCCAGAGAATTTCTTTCTTCAGAAACAGTCACGAACTTCTGATCTTTTCTGCCTCATTTTATTGTTTGCTAATTTCATCATGTATGAATCGACGTGAAGAATTACGAATAATGTTATTGACATGCAATTTCCAAGAATATCATGGTGTCAAACAATGACACAATTATTTGGTCAATTCGGACAAAGCGACGACAACCATAGAGTAGGGATATATAGGTAGAGTGTCGCCTCAAAAAAGTATCTGTATATAGTGAAAATTTTTATATGAAAAGATTCAGTTTTTTGCGGAGATTACGTTCCCTTGGTCCAAAATATCATTTGAGAAGTTTTAAAAAAGTCATATTTTTGCCAATTTATATACTACCGAGATGACGCTCCTATACAAGTAGTATGAAACAAGTTGGATATCAAAAGGAATGAATATTTGATACAAGCATCCTAACTAAGCGGAAATTCTGCTGATTATCAAGGGAATTTCATGAACCGTATTATAATGGAAGGCTTCATGAAAAAGTCGCGATATTATTCGTGCTTTCTTGGCTGAAATGTCAAGTTTTTAATTCAATTTTCACAGGCATGAATTTATGATTCACTAAATTCATGTTTCATTTCTTGAATCTGAATAGTGATGTGGATCCATTTACATATTTCAAAGTTAATTGAAATCATAGTCTTTGATTATGTGATTTTGCTCTGCAAGTGGCAGGTTGCCTGTGATATGATTACGCTTGAGAAAATACTCTTGAGGTAGAGCATGAAAATGATAGCAACCTATCGAATTGCTAATTTAACAAACATCAAATCTCGAAGGCTGTCATGACACTGAGTTATCTGTAAAGCACCATCATTCCTCTTGCATTACTATCATGATCACTTAATTCCATGGTAATTTCTTCAAAACTGCAAAACTTTGCACATCTCACATTTGGTAACAACTACCAACTACATCCCCCTCAAGTTCATTTAATAAAATTGAAAGTGTACATTGGGGATTTAACAAATGCGGAGTTGCCACTCTACCTAATATATATCTACCCTATGACGACAAATTCAGTCAAATCTTCGAAAGTAGTGCCTGCTACCCTATGAATAATAATTGCACACAGGTTCGGAAGGGCAGTAGATGCTGACCAAAAAGATTCTGAAGGTCAAGTTTTCATTTGCATTTTCTTTCCTACATGTAAGTTCCTGAGTTTTGCATTTTAAACCGGATAGCATTTATACATGTCTTCCTATAGGCTTAAAAAATATGCTTGAACAAGATGATGCATGCAAATGTACATTTTAATGACAGACAATTGATATACATCTACAATTACTTTTCACGCCATTGGCATCTTCATGAGCGGTTTCTTTGTACAAACAATAATAATAATAATCGAAGATGATTTCTTTATCAATAAAAGTATTTCAATATTTATCAGAGAATTATTACTAGGATTACAACGATTTTCTCTGTTCGATTCAATGCTGAATGTGTAAGCGCCAACGCTTTCAACAACAATTTGCAGACGCATTAGTAGACGGCACGTCCAGGAGAAATGACGTGAGTGATAATTTTATGCTTGAAAACCTGTGCATGAAGTCACAACTGCTTCATGTTGTTTTTTTATTCTTTGAGATTTAAGATGATTGCCCTTTTTCAATCACCCTTTTTCATCGTCTAAAATGCATCATCATGCCTGTACTTTTTCCTTCGTTATAAGCTAATAAACATATTTTCCCATTAATGTAAATTGATGAATTGCTTATCATTTTTCAGTTTTGTAACTTAATGCGATGGGAAAAATAGGCTCATGCTTTGACTCAAACAAGAGACAAAGTGCATTTACAACAATAAACTATCTTAATATAATATATAACTTTATGCTAGTATGAGAGACAGGCAATTGAAATATTTTCTTTTTGATCCGGTTGGATCGTAATATTTGTGGTGCATGATTACCTTGGCTTCCAGAATGACACAGATTGTTTTATTTTACAATTGTGTCTTCTATTGCCATCATGCATTGTCGTCTTCCCAGTGTAGCCTACACTGCGACATGCTCCTATTATATTTTGAATGTATTCAAGCAGTTTTATTTCTCTTCCTACCGCAGAGTGAAAGGTTAATGCAAAAAGACGACATGCTACCCGGTATGTGATGTTTTGTAACAAAAAGTTTTTTTCTTTATAAATAGTAAAGCATCAAAGAAAGTGCTTTCATCTTTAGTTATTTATATTACGAGTATCTAGGCTTGTAATTTTTTACGTTTAGAACTTAAAGAATGGAATACATGAACCCAACATGCATCACAACCGGCTTCATTCTGATCCTGAGTATTCAGGAAGCACTGCCGGTCAGTAGGAGGTTACATAGCCTAAATATGTCAATAAGTTAATATCACAGCATTGTGCTACTGCGAGGAGCAAAGACACCATTAAAAGATCTCTCAGTCCCGACTCAAAAAGATCGATCCATTCATTTCCAGATTCTTCATCACCGATTTGAAATTTGATGGCACCATCTCTCCTTCGCAAGCTGTACAGCATATCGCGGATGAAGGAAAAGCACGACCGGCATAAATGAGACAGGATCCAAGAAGGAAAATGTAATGTTTAATTTGAATAAGTGATGCTTTGATTTTTGATTCCATCATTTTGAACCGCTTACTTCAATTTGTCAACCGATTAAATAGATCGACAGCCGCAAATGCTGCTTCGATGTGTGAAATTGAGCATCTGCAATGTCGGTAACATATTAGTCACTATGTTATGTTCGTATTATGCCACTTTAATTTCTCGGCGTTAACTGTTTTTCTTGACAGCATTCTAACAAATCGCATCTATGAATCAATGGATAGGAGCACTGATTCATGATACTCAATCTGTTCGCGCTTTGAATGGAAACTACAAGCGTATATCAGCAAGCATAAACGTTCTCATCGACTGCTAGGATCTCATTTAGGGCTTATAAGAAAGCTCGGCTATACGAGTATAACATGTTTTGAAAAGCATGGCAAGCACATGTCATTTATGTTTAGATGCACAGTTGTAAAATCTTTTTAAAAACGCGGCTTTCAAACAGCGAAGAAGTGACCAGTATGTCTGCATCATTTTCCACATGTCAGATATCTACATGTATGATATCTGTTTAATATACAGTATATGTGAGCTTCATGGCAAAGGAAGTCCCTCCCCCTCTTTCATTGTGACATTATGAAGTCTGACATTCCAAATCCTTGAAATTTTGGGAGCTCCAATAGGATATAAAGCTTTCTGTTATCACTGCTTTGACAGAGAAACAGCTAAAGTAAAGTCGTTCATAAATTAACGAAATTTTTAGTCTTCCAGATCCAGTCTTTCATTCTCCTTATCGAGAACTTTCAAAATGAACCACTAGTGTAGGATAGTGCCTCCAGGATTATCAGATTTTGTTTTTCACCATTTTAATAGGGACGTCAGGACAAGTTTTGACAAGAACATCACAATCCAGCCTTCATTCATGCCCAGTTTGACTCTAGCTCAACTACGCATAGAACGGGAGGGTCTACATTCGAGCGCAGTATACTTTTCCTCTATGCTCTCGTCTGTTGACATGAACCAAATATAACGAGTTGGTTGAAGAGAAACACCAACTCCTGTGCAGAGAATTATTGAGATTGAATCACGGAACAGAAACAACAATTCTCATGCACAGACTAAAGCGAATGCAAGATAGCATCCTACTTTTCTGAAACAAGATCAATCTAAAATAATGACGGGCATTTCACCTCCTTATGCAATACTTCTGTTGAATACCATTTCATCACTAGGTCTAGGCTTACGTTTTTCAGACAATGAATTCCCAGGTGCTCATGAAATGGTGGCTTGGAATTCTCTTAACCTCAGGAGACTACTCTGATTGTCCGTAATGCCTAAATTCAACCAAGGATCGATTTGGATTTTTATATTTCTTCCAAATGAGGACGTGATGGAACCTTTATACATAATGGCATCAGAGATCAATTTGTTCATCTTTGTCACAAAGCTAACTTAGGACCACAAGTTGAAATGGGTGCTGGTTATGGTGTAGCTTCAGAGAACTCCAGACCAGCTGACGTTATGATTCCTGATTGTTGTCTTGGACGCTCAGAGTCCATTGATCTTTCAATTGTACACCTACTTGTAAAACGAATCAATGTAAATGTGGTAAAACTATGTCCAAATCCGACAGAAATTTCTATGCACGAACATCACTCAAAGTCTGACATTTTTCGATTCTCGGCTATTGTAAATGCCCTCTCATCCTGGAATATATTTTCATTAAAGAGAGTCAAAATGTACTGTCCCATGAACGGAATAGATCAGCACCATTCTATCTCGGACTGCGAATTGTCTCTCTGACCTCACTTTTCTGCGCAGTTACGACTTTAAATAAGTTGCACTTATTGTTGGGAAACGTTTGTAGTGCTTCGGTCTTCTTGTCCGTGTGATGCAGCTTGGTATAAATTATGATGAAAACAAGTTTATAAAACATTGATTTCGATGTATGGGAATACTTGTAGGCCTCCATTTGAAACCTGCTACATCATAGGAAGGATAAAGTATATGTGAAATTATTCTAAGTAATATTTACTCATTTCACACGATGCAACTATATCAAACGACTGAAGAAAATATCACTTGAATCATTCTTGATACGAGCGCTTCCTGAAGTTGATTCTCTCCTATAACTGGTTTGACAACATAACTTTACGAGAAATACAATTTCATATTTTCTAGTATATGAATAGTTCAAAAACTTGCACTATCAATTTTTAAAGACTTTGAATAACTTCAAAAACGATGGAGTCGCCGATAAGAAACATTTGTTTGACTAGTGAGGACGTTGCTTGAACAATACCTTCAAAAGACTTCTTTCTCTTTTAATGATCCATTATATATTTGTTGAA
This sequence comes from Prostheceraeus crozeri, assembly GCA_907163375.1. NCBI lineage: Eukaryota > Metazoa > Platyhelminthes > Polycladida > Euryleptidae > Prostheceraeus > Prostheceraeus crozeri. The sequence continues at coordinate 67,441 of CAJQUW010008092.1, read as the reverse complement.
ACTCACTGGCTTGTCTTCATAATATTTCATTTTTGAGAATATATGTAAAGATAATGGGAAATAGAATTCATTTTCGTGAGAACAGACTGAGTAATCAGATAGATAGACATCGACTCAATTAAGTCATTATATATCTTATACATTATTCATGTCCGACTGCATTTTCAACGATATCATATCAGCGTTATCAAAGTAATAATAGTACTAGCGGATCTGTTTGATACTATTTAGCTTTACGTTATGCATCTATCAATTACAGATTTATTGACAATTAATCTTATCAATTTACACAATTATCTTACAAATGAATAAACAGCTTTAACAAGGAACAGAAACTTTAGCATTAGAGGCGAAATTGTAACGCCGCCTACATCGAGTAATAATTGATAAGGGTCGTTCAACATCATTGACAACAACAATTTAACTCATGCCAACTAAATTGCTTGAAAGATACTTCTAATCGGATTATATGCGAATATTTGCATAAAAATTGATAGACGTCAGCTTACGTATGAATTTACCTGCATTTCGCATACTTCAACGATTCATTCTATGCTTTGAATGATTTAGATTGTCGAACGGGATATTCATTAAACTCAATGTTGATATCCATTAATTACAATGATGATTCTTGATTACCTTGCTATCAATGGATCAACATGGAACCTTTCGATCCAAAGCATTTTTGATCAAATATTTGGAAAAAAACTACTTCGTCAGCGTTCGATACTCCGGAACTTTAGTCTAACCCTAACCATACTCAAAGCATTGCGATCACATGTAATGTACATGTAAGTTTCGATTTTAGAGCTAAACCTTGCAGTCCTTCATTATTGAGCCTTTTGTTTCTGCTACTTTAATGTTAACTAGCTCACCGTGCAGTAAAAAGCCGCAAACATTCCTTCAAGGGCCTTCTTCTAGCACTGACGCTGTGACTGGGTCACGAAACGTTTGCTGTTTTGTAAACTATTTTAATTTCTTTTATTTTACTTTGAAACAGCCGTAATTAAAGAGACGAATGACATTTTTGCAAGTCTAACACCATAAATATTTTATGACATCACACAGGATAATCCGAAATAATTCCGAGTACGATGGAGCCTCAGCAATATCTGTAAGCAATAACCTTATGCATAGGGACGTAGGCGAATCCAATAACTTGATCCAATCCCTATTGAAGACGAATACGATACAGTTGCAGAAAAAAGGAAATGGTGATTGGTCCAATATTGTGAAAAAAATTCAAAATATTCCTCAAGAGCAGTCATATCCGACAGACTGACTGGCAGCGGCCCAAGTTGTTTACCAAGTATGAGGGATGCAAGATTAACGGCTAGTTTTTATTTGGGAAATTATCACCGTCAGTTAGGCTTATTACTATCATTTTTAGTAATATTTCCGGTAGTAGTTGTTAATTTCATCTCTCATGATGGAAATTTGCTACTGAATTTTTGCTTGGGGAATTATTGCCGTTAGTAATTACGTACTGTTATATTACCTGGAAAATTACCCTTCACAACACTATCATGTATCACAACGTGACTGCATAATTCATTCACTGAATCTAGTATTTTTTACAAAACTGCATGTACAAACAGCTGCTGAGAGTAAGTATTTGTTATGATCTATATATAATTCTACGTGTCTATATAGAAGATGGCATGAACAGAAAATAAGAAGAATGTCAACAACTAACTCTTTCGACCAAGTCCTTTTAACTCAAAATCACTTTTTGTAATTCATGAGTAAGGCATCCAAAATCAAACACACAATGTTTCAGATTAATCATGCATTCTCAGTTCAATGAAGTATGAAAATATGATCTTATAATCTCAGATCAACGGTAGAATATTTGCTTCTATAGTCACATATTTAATTTCCATTGCAAGTGTATTTTTGTACTTTCATTAATCAATTTTTACATCACCTGGACACTACACCAAATACATCGTGTGATCGTTTGATAAAAGTAGGCCCTAATCAAACGAATTTTTCTGTTACAAAGAATATCTCCAATTAGACGTGTGTCAAATCAAGCGCACATAGATCAATCATATTCTCAGTTCAGTGATGAGGAATGGAAATTTGGCCTAGAAACTGAATTCAAAGACAGAAAATTGATTTCAATTGTCAAATATCTCAATTCGTTTACAAGCATCTAGATTCAAAACAACCAATTTCTCCATAAATAATTAACATAGATGCATCGACAACAAAATGCTGTTGTGTGGGAGTCATAAAAAAGGCATTCATGGACAATGAGTAAGTGTGGTGATAAACATCATCGCAGCACCCATAAAAATATACTTCTGATGATTCTAATATTCCCCGACAGGACATTGCATTTTAGGCGCACGTCTCTATATCGTAAAAAGAATAGAGAGATTATTATCATAAAGCGATGAAAGGTTGCCAACTTTTTTCAAACATATCAACAATATGAGATGAATTGCACACTTTGCAGACAAAATGCTACAGATCCTACGTCTCTCACTGTCGGCATCAATTAGGTTAAATACAGATTAAATCTTTCTGATCAGGTTTCTGACCCTGACATCTTTATATCATCAATCCGTCTACAACATTGGAAATAGGTTGAGGAATTTGTGTCACAAATCACATCCACGTTGTCTATAGCAAAAACTGATATCCTGCATTTTCGTCTGTGATATTTATTATTTTTAGACGAGATTTATGAAGACGAAAGCAAGATCAAATCTACTTGAAAGTCTTGATTAACATAACATTGTGAACCCACTGGGTTGTTTTCAATCAATTCGATTTGATCTGTATTCACTAAATGTCATTTGCTTCGGTGAAATAAGAATTTCTTGCGTTCATTCAGTTTGCAGAACACAATGCATGATTCAACGAAGAGAGCGGTGAGAAGCAAGGGAAACGGAATGAACTCCTTCCAAAATGACCATAAGCCGCTGACTTTGATGGTGGGTGAGGAAGTCAGTGATACCACGACAACATCGCAAAACATTCAGCGTGTACAAGCCGCCATTGATAAAGACAGGAGAGAGCGTGCGAGAGCTCGAGGACTTACTGAGAATTCCCATACCACCATTCATGACATTTTGAAGGCACATCTTGGATGTCGAAACTGCTTACCGAAGACCAGAAAAGATTGGAGTTCAAGTTTCAAGCAACTGCTTCGACGTTTCCGAGACATCCAAGTTTCCTGGACGAATCCTGGTTCCATCACTATGAGCCGGAGTCAAAAGAGGCAATGGAAGCGACCTGACGAGCCAACCCATACCTTCTGCAGGGAAGTCTGGGACAAGAAGAATCCTGATGATTAGATGGCTTCCAGAACAACGTTGATCTGTTGACAGAACTCCGTAGGGTTATCAAAACTGAGCGCAGGGGACTGCTTTCACATGGAGCAATCCTTCAGCAGGATAATGCCAGGCCCCACACAAGTCATCAGACCTTATATGTTATCGAAAAACTTGGCTTCGTACTGCTTCCTCACCCGCCCTATAGCCCAGATCTTGCTCCATGCGACTACTGGCTCTTCGGACCTATGAAAAAAATACCTGGGCGGCAAACATTTTCAAACCATTCAAGGCCTATCTGGTGCAATTAGTCAGTGGGTGAGACAAGCTGATGTTCAGTACTTCGCTGACGGGATTCAGAAGCTTCCAGAACGTTGGCAGAACTGCATCAGTGTACAGGGAGAGTGGTTTGAGAAGATGGACTTTGAATAGTTCCATAAAATTTTGTTGAAATAAAAGTCTATATACTTCGTAACAGGACTTTTCGGACAACCCTCGTATAAGCAGGTAGCTGACCCGCAACTTCACGAGTAAAGATACATGTGAAAGTAAGTTGATCTAATTAAGAGCTTTATAAACAACTGAGGTCAAAGACATCAGGAGAACGACTGGAACCGGACGTACGATATCACACGTCCATGAATGCGAGTATTCAAGATGAAATCTAAAGTTTCAAATTTCTTATCAAGAACCTCGATTCAACATTGGTCCACAGGCAGCCTAAAGAAATTTGGAGGATCCAGACATTTGAGAAAGTCACACTCATGAATAAACAAAATAAATAAAACTATTCTAGAAATAAGTCTCGGTAATGGTTTTCAGGCGTTCGAGATCTCGATAATTCGAAATTGGATTTTATTATTATACAAGATCTGAAAGAGAATCAAATTATTGATGTAGGCTACTAGCAAAAGTTGCTGATTTTTGCCATGAGGCGGTACTTTGTACATATTTTTACAAAATGCATTTGTATGTAGTGATAAATGATAATTATCGTGAATATTTCCGGAATACCAGTAAACATTATCAGCCAATGGAGGCCGTCAATCTTTTGGTGGCGTTGTCATGTCGCAATATTCGCCGCAATATTGTTTTCAATGCACATGTCCGTTCTTGTAATTAAGCAATGTCGGATTTCTATATTTCTTACATAGGTCTAGCATTGGTAGACCTATTGCATCGCATTGCTATTATCGATATAAGAGAAGGTTCCCTTTAATAAGGACCGCAGGCTACCGCCATATATAAAAATGAAATCGAGACAAGTGCTCAATGGGAGGATTTGAGTGACACGTCTGAATATCCCATCAATCTGATGACATTTTATCTAAATATTGTGACTGAACACAGAGCCGCTGAATCAGATGGATCCTAGTTATGAAAGAACGAATTTACAAAATAAGACCGATCTATATCACGAGACAAAACATTGAAATAGTCACAACTACATGTACATTCTCGAGGTGACATCAGTATCCTTCTAAAATGATGGCTCTGATCAGCTGTTGACAAATGAAGTTGGCAAAGTGACGAAAATAGGGAAGCTTGACTGAATAAGATCAAGTAGTTGAGAAAGAATCGAACAAGATTTCTAATAGACATTTAATTGAATACATTGAATAGGAAAGAGTTTTTCTGGCAAGTCAGCAGTTATCAACTCCATTAAAGACATTCCACAATGATTTCAGTACATATCATTGCTCACTCAACAATAATGCAATATTTTATAGGCCACGTTATTAAAGCAATAAGTCTTTCACTTGATTTCTCGTGAAAATGGGACAAGGAAGAAATGACGTTATTATTCATTCTTTCAATACTTCTTAATTGCCAAGGCTTTCATCTCTTAACATAAGGAAATGTTAAATGTCGTATTTTCTTAGAGTCCTTTCATTAACAATGCTCGCAGAAATGGCATCATGCTTGTTACGATCGTTGCTCAATAATGAGATTCTAAACTTCTTGTTTTATCTGGAAGCCATAACGTGTGCTATTGACATAAAACCTTGCGTTGCAGTTTCCCAAATTCCTTTAATTGGTTCTATTTGTCTCAATAGAAACTTTATGAAATAATGGAGTATAACAAACTGAACGAAGATTGTGAATATGATAGAATGTATAATATAATTTGATATTTCAATGCAACAATCATTATGAAAGATGTTACAAAATTGACATGCAGATTGATGATTAAAACAAAATTCTCTTTTTTAATGTCATTCAAATGTTTATTGGATGCTGATAATATATTATCGTAACGCCAATTATCATTCACAAAATGTTTTCATTAAGATTATAAATGCTAGCGGGTGTGACGTTATAAAATTCTGTATTTTGATTTTTCACGTCGACTTTTATCTCAGTAATCGAATTATCTCAATAACTCGCATATAAAGACAACTTCGAACTTCAGCTTTAATCTAGCATTGGACCTGTTGCAAAATAAAGTCGAATTTTCGAAGAAAAATGTATCTGCGCTTCTATCCAGTTCGAATTTATTTTAGAAACTCAAGTTGATTAGACTTCAGATAACTTTGCTTTGTCACTGCGATGATCTAAAGTCTATGTGTACAGCAATTATTATGTCGGATTGAGGACCCTTTGCATCATTGGATTTGAGATGTGACTTCATGAATCAGTCTAGTTGAGACGGATAACTAATCAATCAGATGTAAAGCATAATTTTCTTTAAGAAGCATAGAGAAATTACAGAGAAAATATAGAGTTCGCAAGTCGCGTCACGATCATTCATGAGTCAGAAGTCATAAGTCATCAGCCATAAGTCATTTTGACAATATTTTTCTCTTGACAGAAGCAAATGGAAGGAGAAAATAGATGATATTTTCTAATTTTTGTAAGAGCATAAAGCATAGTAAAGCTTAATCATGAAGAATGACGCGTTCTATCGCAACTTCGATTCTATTGAAAATCATTGCCTATGGATTCTCAACCGGGTGACGGCTTATTGCTTATGACTTAGGCTTGCGGCTCATGGGTTATCCTGTGTGCCTCCGTAATCAAATGCGGCTAACGGCTTAGTGTTTATGGCTCATGGCTTATCGTGTGTGCCTCCGGCTTTATTGACTAACTTGTTAACTAAGGCGTATTGACCAACTAATTATCTATAAGCATTTTGAATAATCCTTTTTTTCGTGAACAAGTCGTCATATCGGCGAAAAACTATCACTTTTGCAATCAATAAAGAGGCTTGGCTAATCGACATCTTAATAGACAACTGTGAGACAAATCATGTCTAAATGAAACATCAGAAACAATACTGGGAATCTGCTGGGCACTTGAAAAATATGTATAAGCGCTAGTTAGGGACTGTTTGAATGTTATGGATGAAGCTACATCCATATGTAAAAAGCAATATGTAAGTACATATTCATTATCAGCAGGCACCATTTTGTTTCATTTAAAAAGAGTAAAAGCTAAGCCAAAGCTGTTGAGAATAACTTGATAACGTGTAGATTTGTGTATTTCGCCAACAGGCCTTCTCCGGAGACGCAGTTTTAAGCATCTGCGTCAAAACTGCATCTCTTGAGATGGACGTTTGGCGAAACATAAAGCAACAAGTCAATAAGCTATTCTCAACAGCTTCGGCATATTTTCTACATAAATGAAGCATATTAAATTTTCTTTCTTCCTTTATGTAGCGAACTACTGTTTTAAAAGTGTCTAACCCCATCAATGGTCTGCCGATGGAAAATGCAGGATCCCTTTTCCTCATCACGCAAATCATATCTGCTAAATGAGACGAAAGAGAATCTGAAAGAGTTCATCCGACGTAATAGGTTCCCGCAAATGATAACACGACGCTACAAGGAGGTTTTAACATTGAAAATGTATCATCGCCAATTTTTGCTTTAGGTTTCTCCATATGGCCAAACGATGACATTAGAGCAAATAATCAAAATCTTTGATGTGTAGATTTTCCTAAGAAGACTATTCAAAATAGCGGTTTAAAATATCTAAAATGTGATTGTTTTTTATCACGGTGATACATTTCAACCAGTGTCTTTCTGCTTTAGGACAATGCGCATGACCGTTTGCTAATGTAAGCATAAATAACCTATTCATCTTATTGTTTATTTTTGAAGAAATTGCCGAAATTCAGAATGGCGAACGAAATATTGTTTGGCATAAATGAGCAATAGAGTTCTTCTGACATTTTTTGCTATAAGGTCAGAGTGACTCACCATTTATTTAGAAAAAACAATACATTTTCGGCGCGCTAACGTTCTAAAGGTGATAGTGTTCATTATCTCTACTCTCTCATCTTCACATTGTAAATGGCAATTCAAAATTTCAATTATCCAATTTCTAAAGTGTTTGAAAATGTTTAAACTTTAACTAATTAATGAGTATCTACATAAAAGGTGACCATGATATTTATCAAAAAAAATGTTTGCAACTACTCTAAAGAAATTATGAAGACTGAAGACGACTTGAAGATTCCCAAACTATGGATAAGAGTAGGAATAGACACAAAACACACTGCATGATTGGGTCATATATAATAAGCAATATTAGCATAACATTCAAATCTTGAAGACTGCACAGGAAGTCTATGGCTTAATAGATGATCATTGTGTGGTTTATAGGCCTATAACATGATGTCTTCATTTTGGAAATCTACTGGACATCCTTCGTTGAAAGAATCGTGAAATCGTTAAGCATGGCTTTCAAGCCGTTTCTTTAAAAATACTTTCAAAAACGCCATGCATTCGAAACCTTCATTTTGATCCCAGAATATTGATGAGTATGTCATAGACTTGTTCATAGACACTTTGTTACTTTATTTTCAGCGAGAGCAGGTTTAGATAAATGAAACAATAATTCTTGGCTTGCAGGTACATACGAGGATTTTGGACTTCCACGATGTGAGTTAGGCACTGCTTGAGATATGTAGCTAGCATGACATAAACATACAACATGGCAGACATATTATGAATAGCATGTTATCGACATTACATGCGAATTTTGTTCGGTTTAAAAGAGACAACGTAAATGCTGGAATAAAAGGTAGCCAAAAAACGTAATGCTTCCATTGATTCATTTGAAAACATTGTTTTTTTAAGATATGGACTCAAAACAAATGCTGGCACTTGCTTGCTCTAATCCATCATTCGAATTTGCGGCATTGCTTTGATAAAACAAAACTACACTCAAACCTCATCCGCCTACGTGCGTGCTGTATGTTTTGAAAAGTTTTGACATCCACTAAGCAAGTAAACCTTTATAGAAAATATTAATCCGAATTGATGATTGTGCTGTAGAATCCGTCATGATGGACTGATCACGCGTATCGTGACAAATTCAACAATGATTTTTAATTTTTTTTCTTCTAGACATTTTGCGCCTGCAATTTGGTGATTTCTTTCATTAGGAAATCCGACAATAGAATAATAATCCATAAGAAAGAATTTTATTACAGTCGAAAGTATAATTTTCTTCATAAAAATGCATCACCGCATTTATCATCACTTTATCTCTCCGCAAAAGCAAGTTTTTAAGCTTAGTTGAGCCAATTATGAAAAAGGAAGAAACACAAAGAAGCTTTCCCATTGAAGGAAAGTGATCATTAAGTCTCTCGTCGATAGAACTCTTCAAAATGTAGCATGACTTTTGACGGTGTGACTTCACAGCAATGGAACCTTTATATAGACATTCATCTTTTTTTCACCGACAGTGTTGCCGAGTTACTCAAGATAATTTTCTGCTTTTAATGTACCTAAGGCATCGAAATTCAGTAGGAGATAACGATGACGGCTTGCTGTATATTTGACAAGATGAGACGGAGTATTAATTTCAACTCGCAAGCCCGTGCCTAGTCGTATAGATTCAGTCTGTTTGAGGCAAAAAGGACAGCAAGTTGGTAGCGTAGGATGTCTGCATACACCGTTTATATAAACCAAATTAATGCCGAAAACTGCTTGAATTTTGGTACTCTGAGTTTCATGTATTTAACTATACAATCATCAGCCGAATGTTGTGGAACATGCGTTGTAGACTTTCTTAAATGATGCATTGAATAAATGTCAAATACGCGAAGCAACAGATGCAAATTCAGTACATCATCACTAAAGTGTACAATCCCGGAGCAAAACATCAATCGCGGCACATTCCGCAACTGAGGGAACAGTATTAGATTTATGTAAATTGCGGTTTCTATCTACGATTTTGCCTTTGTATGAGTTAATATTAATGCTTGAAATACTAGTCCGGCAGTCAGAACGAGTTTCTGCAGGGACCGAGGCCGAAAGTGAGACTTTCACAGAGTGATGTACACCCTATGCCTACTACGAATCGTCACGTCTGCCGAGTTCTAGTAAGTTCCTCTTCTTGTCAGACAACATCAAAGGAATACACATGTAAATCCAATGGGACACAGATTGCAGTTTGGCTAAAATGAAATTTTCTATGTTTTCTCTGATTAAACAAAAAGTACTATGCCCAGAGTCACAATTTTTGACATGGAATGTCTTCAGGTCACTTCCTATGATGTGTATGTGCTGTTATCATGCATCTAATCGGCAATGTATGTGAGAATGTGGTTGAATGTGGATAAAGTTGCTCAAAATGTTTATGTTTGCCGACATAAAGAGGCTCGCCAAATCGAAATGTGTCTAGCTTTATAGACAGGGGTGCATGACCATGAAAGGAAATGACCTGAAGACATTCTCTTTTTTATAGTAAAATATGAAATTCGTTTCACTAATGCACAGGCTGCATCTATTGATAGAAGGGTTGAATTGCTTCAGAACTTTTTAATATTCCATTTCACCATCGGATTGCCACCACTTTCTTTTATCCCCCTAGTCTTCTTTTGACAATTTTGTTTCGCTCTCGTACTTACTATGATTGAAAGAATTTCCAGGTCTGTTTTTCTGAGGACAACCTGTCCCTCGATGAAAGATGGGAGTTGAAGAGACTTCGTTTTGATAATTCCATTGTTATTACTCCAGTCTCCAGTACATGTAGATGAAGGATCTGATTGGATGATTCTGAGCAGCATTATGAGGCAAAGGTTTTCCGTCAGCTACCTAATGAATCTTTTTGCATGCCTCTGGAATCACATCTTGACTTGCATGTTCGTCATGATTGTTCAATTTACTGTCTTTTTTGTAAAGAAAAGGTTTTGTGACTAGAAAAGAGCATGTGACTGATCAGCTAATTATAAGACACGCAGATTTTATTTACTTCCTAAAACTCTAGATGCGAATTCCGTGTAATTATAATTAATGATTGTTTTGATTTTCGTGGTGAAAATATCGTGCAAACACAAAGTATTTACTGCTATCGGCTGTCCGCTTGATCCTTCAAAGGCAGCATTTTTCTTATAGAATAGGAAGAAAAAGTTTTGCAGTTCCGTTGCCGACCATCTGGAAGCGCTTAATTGATGACTGTTTTCTTTCAAGGGATTTTTGCTCTGTATGAATTCTGTGATTTTGTGAGCTCCCTGTATTGTACTAGAAATGTAGAAATGTGTTTTGACAGCCTACAGGCAGTCATGGCATTTTATCACATCTTTTCACTAACATCATATTTTTCGCTCCATCATTTTTTTCAAGTTCTAAGGTGGGTTTCTCGTGGTTCAACTTACGGGGATTCTAATAGTATCAACAAAAGGGTTCAGCCAAAGTGGCGAGAACGAATGTTCTCGCAGCATCATAAAAAGTACTGTCAGAAATGTATTACAGTTCACACTGCAGCTTCCGAATTTGTGAGAGACTGGGTTTACACCTTGTATGCCTGTGTGTGTATATTTGGAGCCACCCCGACCCACCCATTCAGTTGTAGCCTAAATAGTACAAATGACAACAGGTTTTTAATTGTACATCGATTTAATTGTAAAAATGTTTATGTTGTTCATCTAATTACATGTAATCGGTGCCGTTGTAAGTATGTTAGGCGTACGTCAAGGACGCTGGAAAAGACAATCAGCGAACACTTGTATGATATCAGACATTTTTGCTGTACATCTATAGTAAAGTATTTCAATTACAATTGTAACATATCAGATTTTACCGTTACTATAGCACTGTCCAAGTCAAAGAAAAATTTTATGTAAAAAATCTAATGGATTAAAGAGTTGCACTCTTTGTCTCCGTTTTGTTTGAACCAAGGCTTGAATACACAGAATTAGATTGTTTAAGCGTGTCACTTTGCTAAAAGTGCAAGCTGATTCAAAATGATGGCACATGCAGGAATTTACTAAATTTGTCAAAAAGAAATTTTTAATGATTTACAGAGATGGCGCCCAGAGCATCACGATATGTATATTGAAGAAAAGAAAAAGGAAATAGGCTAAAAATCTCCGACATGTTAATTACTTGTGCGAACTAGGCTTGCTTGGAAGTTGTTGGCGTCACAATCTCTGATAGCGGCAATGCATTGAACATTGGCGAAATCAGAGGGGGATGTCGGGGTGCACCCCCACCGGATAGCCTATTTGTATTTTAGTGTTCTTCTTTGAATTAAACTTCTAATTATGGGATAGTGAGATAATCTTGGATTGTAAATGTAAAGTCTGTTGGTTGATGATGTTGTGATACGCAACTCGTTTTTCTTGCAAGTGAAGAATATTGAAAGGTGTGGAAATAATGAAAGACGCTTGAAATTGTCAGTAAGTGTGTGCAGATTTCTTAATTGCTCCGATGATTACTTATGCGGGGAATTGCTCCTGTCTTGTCATATGTTGATTGATGCACCTCCTGCAATTTGAACCTGGATCTGGTTTGAAGTGGCCATCACCGTGGACTTCCTTTGAGACTACAGACGCAATCACCTACAAATTTTAACAAAATTGGTCTTATACAGAATCGAATAAAGAGAAATTGATAAAAATCCCTCAGCGGCTGGATGGCATTAATACACATTCAGCAAAGTTCACATTGATGTCGAAATATTGACCGACACCTTTTAGCAGAAGATAATCGAGGATCAACATTCAAGCAAGCAATTTAGAAATTATAATTTTGTCATTTATGCATGTACGTTGAAGGCTGCTGTAAAATCATGTTGCGGCAATTACCGGTATGCTTACTTACTGCATATTGAAATGAAGGATTATAGACAAAATAACCCTTTCTTCCTGCCTAATATTTCGTTGACAATCATTTGAAGTTTTTGCAAGCATTCAATGAAAAGCAAATTTAAAGTGTTGTAATATAGCCGACCAACTATTTCATAATTTGATAACACATACATATGCCTACTGTGGACATGTATGTACCGGTATCTTTAAAAGTTTCTGATCATTGATTACTGGTCTATTTGACAGATGATTTCAACTTCTTTTGTGAAAGAGCCCAACCTGCATCATATGAATTCATCATAGAGGGGCCTGCTCCGACTACTTTTTTTCGACCCGCACTCTAGTTTCGTGAATCCAAGTGTGCTCTGCTCTCGATTTCGAAGACTTTGCTGCACTCCGCGCTACGGGAAATTGGCGATGCGAAAGATCGGACTGCACATGCCCACCTCTCGCATTCACATGACCCCAACTCACCGGAAATTCCTAGATCCGCAACTGGCATCGAAAGATGGATCTGTTAAGCCGCTGTCACACAGAATAAGTCGTCTTCCATCTTCCATTTGGGATTTCCCTTAAATTGCAGGTAGAAAAGAATACAACCTACCACACAGAAAAGTAATCTTCCATTGTCCGTCACGCTATCACACACGATTGGTCATAAGGCGTCGTCCATCGGACATAAAAAGGACATAAGGCATGAAATTATGAAGCTGATGAAGTTCATTTTCATCAGCTATAAGGCATCAACCGCGAGACTGTTCTAAAATTAGAACAACCTGAAGTGACATCTGAGGGAAGATATAGGAAGCTGTGATTTGCTAAGAGAAGCAATGTATCAGAAAACAGCTCTTTGTTCAGCATGTCGGACGAGGACAAGATGAGGAAGAGAAGAGCTTAGACAGTAGTCATGGCAACGGTCAATAGTAAAAATAGCAATGACTGTATCGAAAATGGATTTCCCTAGTGTGACTGCGGTCTGTGGAAGATGGACGATGGAAGGCGGAAGACCGCAGGTGAAAACCGTCTCATCACGCCTTATGGAAGACGCCTTATAACGAATGTGCAGAGGCGGGTGACATGGAAAATGGAAGACGCTTTTTTCTGTGTGACAGCGGCCTTAGTTCTATTGTTATGCTAAACTTGTACAGACAATTTTCTTCTTTGTGACATATCAGTCCATCTGCAAGTCGATTTTGTACTCCAAAATCATTGGAATCAATATGTGCTTCAACATGTGCAGTGCATAGTCAGTGACGAAGAAGCTGGCAAATTACCAGTTTTCCATTTGAAGAAACTAGAACAGCCCTGCACTACTAGCTCAAATCCTCAGCAACTGTTCAATTCAAATTCAAATTCAAAAAGCTTTATTTAGACTCACAATAGCGGTGAGAATTCGACAAGGTAGTAGATGCATAAAAACATAAAAAAGGACACATGAACCTAAAATCATGGACAATACTTTAAAAGAGTTTTGAAGTCTCTTTGTTCTTGCCAAAGGCTTCCTCAGACAACAGTTATTCCTTAACGACAACTGCTTGGTTCAAAAAAAGGACAAAGCGGATGATGAGGTTCTCTTAAAACTTTCTCAAAAAGATTACGGCACATCTTGTCACCTGCAGCAAACAAGGACTCTTTAATACATGATTTATCATCAATTAAACGAAACGCTCTTTTCTCGACCCGTGACAAACGAATTCTTAAAAAATCTGTCATGTTACATGCTACAGGAAAAGCGTACAAAAGTAAGGGTCTGATGTAAACACAATAAGCTCTAAATAACAAAGGAGAAGGGCAATTGGCTCGCTTCAAACACAGCAAAAGATATGTGTCTGGACGCTTTCTTAATTACCGAATCAATAAAAGCATTCCACTTTAGATCTGATGAAAGATTACAACCTAAAACTAACCCTATCAAGGGTCAGGCTGGATAAATAAATAGGCTCACAAATCAAATCCTTTTTCGAGATTACGTCCATTACACAACTTTTATTCAGATTGATGTTCAAACTGTGTGAAGTAGACCATTCAAATATAGCATCAATCTCAACAGTGACTGATCAGCTAATTATAAGACACGCAGATTTTATTTACTTCCTAAAACTCTAGATGCGAATTCCGTGTAATTATAATTAATGATTGTTTTGATTTTCGTGGTGAAAATTTCGTGCAAACACAAAGTATTTACTGCTATCGGCTGTCCGTTTGATCCTTCAAAGGCAGCATTTTTCTTATAGAATAGGAAGAAAAAGTTTTGCAGTTCCGTTGCCGTCCATCTGGAAGCGCTTAATTGATGACTGTTTTCTTTCAAGGGATTTTTGCTCTGCATTAATTCTGTGATTTTGTGAGCTCCCTGTATTCTACTAGAAATGTAGAAATGTGTTTTGACAGTCTACAGACAGTCATGGCATTTTATCACATAAATCTTTTCACTAACATCATATTTTTCGCTCCATCATTTTTTTCAAGTTCTAAGGTGGGTTTCTCGTGGTTCAACTTACGGGGATTTTCATAGTATCAATAAAAGGGTTCAGCCAAAGTGGCGAGAACGAATATTCTCGCAGCATCATAAAAAGTACTGTCAGAAATGTATTAAAGTTTACACTGCAGCTTCCGAATTTGTGAGAGACTGGGTTTACACCTTGTATGCCTGTGTGTGTATATTTGGAGCCACCCCGACCCACCCATTCACTTGTAGCCTAAATAGTACAAATGACAACAGGTTTTTAATTGTACATCGACTTAATTGTAAAAATGTTAATGTTGTTTATCTAATTACATGTAATCGGTGCCGTTGTAAGTATGTTAGGCGTATGTCAAGGACGTTGGAAAAGACAATCAGCGAACACTTGTATGATATCAGACATTTTTGCTGTACATCTGTAGTAAAGTATTTCAATGACAATTGTAACATATCAGATTTTACCGTTTCTATAGCACTGTCCAAGTCAAAGAAAAATTTTATGTAAAAAATCTAATGGATTAAAAGGTTGCACTCTTTGTCTCCGTTTGGTTTGAACCAAGGCTTGAATACACAGAATTAGATTGTTTAAGCGTGTCACTTTGCTGGAAGTGCAAGCTGATTCAAAATGATGGCACATGCAGGAACTTACTAAATTGGCAAAAAGAAATTTTTAGTGATTTACAGAGATGGCGCCCAGAGCATCACGATATGTATATAGAAGAAAAGAAAAAGGAAATAAGCCAAAAAACCCGACATGTTAAGACTGGTCCGTTCACGAGTGTACCCTGCCAGGAAGTGATAAATTACTTGTGCGAACTAGGCTTGCTTGGAAGTTGTTAGCGTCACAATCTCTGATAGCGGCAATGCATTGAACATTGGCGAAATCAGAGGGGATGCTGGGGTGCACCCCACCGGATAGCCTATTTGTATTTTAGTGTTCTTCTTTGAAATAAACTTCTAATTATGGGATAGTGAGATAATCTTGGATTGTAAATGTAAAGTCTGTTGGTTGATGATGTTGTGATACGCAACTCGTTTTTCTTGCAAGTGAAGAATATTGAAAGGTGTGGAAATAATGAAAGACGCTTGAAATTGTCAGTAAGTGTGTGCAGATTTCTTAATTGCTCCGATGATTACTTATGCGGGGAATTGCTCCTGTCTTGTCATATGTTGATTGATGCACCTCCTGCAATTTGAACCTGGATCTGGTTTGAAGTGGCCATCACCGTGGACTTCCTTTGAAACTACAGACGCAATCACCTACAAATTTTAACAAAATTTGTCTTATACAGAATTGAATAAAAAGAAATTGATAAAAATCCCTTGCACATGGCCAGTGACCACTTGCTCAGCGGCTCGATGGCATTGATACACATTCAGCAAAGTTCACATTGATGTCGAAATATTGACAGACACCTTTTCACAGAAGATAATCAAGGATCATCTTTCAAGCAAGCAATTTAGAAATTATAATTTTGTTATTTATGCATGTACGTTGAAGGCTGTTGTAAAATCATGTTGCGGCATTCACTGGTATGCTTACTTACTGCATATTTAAATGAAGGATTCTAGACAAAATAACCTTTTCTTCCTGCCTAGCATTTCGCTACCAATCAGTTGAAGTTTTTACAAGCATTCAATGAAAAGCAAATTTAAAGTGTTGTAATATAGCCGACCAACTATTTCATAATTTGATAACACATACAAATGCCTACTGTGCATGTGGACATGTATGTACCGGTATTTCTAAACGTTTCTGATCATTGATTGCTGGTCTATTTGACAAATGAATTTAACTTCTTTTGTGAAACAGCCCAACCTACATCATATGCATTCATCATAGAACGGTATGCTCCGACTAATTTTTTTCGACCCGCACTCTAGTTTCGTGAATCCAAGTTTACTCTGCTCTCGATTTCGAAGACTTTGCAGTTGCGCTCCGCGATGCGCAAGATCGGACTGCACATGCCCACCTCTCGTATTCACAGACCCCAACTCACCGGAAATTCCTAGATCCGCAACTGGCATCGAAAGATGAATCTGTTAGGCCGCTGTCACACAGAAAAAGTCATCTTCCATTGTCCGTCACGCTATCACACACGATTGGTCATAAGGCGTCTTCCATCGGACATAAAAAAGGACATAAGGCATGAAATTATGAAGCTGATGAAGTTCATTTTCATCAGCTATAAGGCATCAGCCGCGAGACTCTTCTAAAATTAGAACAGCGTGAAGTGACGTCTGAGGGAAGATATAGGAAGCTGTGATTTGCTAAGAGAAGCAATGTATCAGAAAACAGCTCTTTGTTCAGCATGTCGGACGAGGACAAGATGAGGAAGAGAAGAGCTTAGACAGTAGTCATGGCAACGGTCAATAGTAAAAATAGCAATGACTGTATCGAAAATGGATTTCCCTAGTGTGACTGCGGTTTGTGGAAGATGGACGATGGAAGGCGGAAGACCGCAGGTGAAAACCGTCTCATCACGCCTTATGGAAGACGCCTTATAACGAATGTGCAGAGGCGGGTGACATGGAAAATGGAAGACGCTTTTTTCTGTGTGACAGCGGCCTTAGTTCTATTGTTATGCTAAACTTGTACAGACAATTTTCTTCTTTGTGACATATCAGTCCATCTGCAAGTCGATTTTGTACTCCAAAATCATTGGAATCAATATGTGCTTCAACATGTGCAGTGCATAGTCAGTGACGAAGAAGCTGGCAAATTACCAGTTTTCCATTTGAAGAAACTAGAACAGCCCTGCACTACTAGCTCAAATCCTCAGCAACTGTTCAATTCAAATTCAAATTCAAAAAGCTTTATTTAGACTCACAATAGCGGTGAGAATTCGACAAGGTAGTAGATGCATAAAAACATAAAAAAGGACACATGAACCTAAAATCATGGACAATACTTTAAAAGAGTTTTGAAGTCTCTTTGTTCTTGCCAAAGGCTTCCTCAGACAACAGTTATTCCTTAACGACAACTGCCTTGGTTCAAAAAAAGGACAAAGCGGATGATGAGGTTCTCTTAAAACTTTCTCAAAAAGATTACGGCACATCTTGTCACCTGCAGCAAACAAGGACTCTTTAATACATGATTTATCATCAATTAAACGAAACGCTCTTTTCTCGACCCGTGACAAACGAATTCTTAAAAAATCTGTCATGTTACATGCTACAGGAAAAGCGTACAAAAGTAAGGGTCTGATGTAAACACAATAAGCTCTAAATAACAAAGGAGAAGGGCAATTGGCTCGCTTCAAACACAGCAAAAGATATGTGTCTGGACGCTTTCTTAATTACCGAATCAATAAAAGCATTCCACTTTAGATCTGATGAAAGATTACAACCTAAAACTAACCCTATCAAGGGTCAGGCTGGATAAATAAATAGGCTCACAAATCAAATCCTTTTTCGAGATTACGTCCATTACACAACTTTTATTCAGATTGATGTTCAAACTGTGTGAAGCAGTCCATTCAAATATAGCATCAATCTCAACCTGGAGCTGATCCTCGCTTTAATTTGTCAGAAGATGTAACACAGTGAGATCATCTGCATATTTTATAAAGCACGAGTTGTTACAAGTTGTAGACAATGAGTTCATGACAAGCGAAAAAAGCAACGGGCCGATCACACAGCCCTGAGACACACTGCCCGATCTGTTGTGACGTGATCGGCGATGAGCCGCGTTTTTCTTCTGATTACGTATGTAGGATACCTCTGAGCAAAACATTCGTGTTCTCACGAAACCGCGTCGCGTTGTCCATCAGAAAACAGCGGGAAGATTGTATCCTCACAGTCCGTCAAGATAAATGTCAATTGAATAATTCCTAATTTGATAATTTGAATGTGGATTCTGAAAAATACCAATTATGGCGAATTGTTCGACAGTCATTCTTGATCGGGTGTCAAACATACGTGCACGTAACATATTGAACAGAAATCATTGCATCAGTTAAATTCACAGAACAAAAGAGCATTCTTATTTTGTGGTTGCACTTGATTACAAAATGGCAGGAAAACATGAAACTCATGACAAGGAGATAATTGACGACAATATTCATTTGTTAAATATAATTTCCCGTCACGCATACATATAATTTCATGATTAGGTCGAAACAAAGTTGTTTTCGCCAATCCTTCCGTTCTGGTGGATATCTTTTCAGCATGACAAAAATTAATGTTGGCCCTTCGGTTAATTGGCGGAAATGATTGAAATGAAACATCTGCAGATTGTCATTATTCCGCAAAAATTAACCAGAGAAGTTGAGATCGTCGCTAGGATAACATACAGACGTAAGTGTGAGAGCTAATGACACTTTTTTCATAAATTTGCGCACGAGCTTCTTATCATTTTTAATTTGTAGATTGGCACCAACATCAGTAAAACGACAATTCTTAAGTTGTGATTCCAGTGGTCGTGAGAGTTGCAGAGCGTCAAACATACGAAAATCCCATTTGTTTATGTAGATCCATGTACTTCCGAGTTTGATGCACTCAACAACGCAATGATCCAGCATTCATTTAAAAACTCAAATGAGATTTGTCATTTTCACGATTATGATAGCACTTTTGGGACACAATTCTCCGTCAGCAGGCAGAAATGCCACATTCCTCATAACCGGTAGCTTGCCCGAATTGCTGTTAGAGATGATGAAACGTCATGACAACCGATGTTATTGTTGCAGATAAACAAACCGACTGTTCAGGTCACAAAATGAATGTCACAGAATTTGTATTGGGTGCAACACGTTTTGAGTATTGACTTTGTAAATTAAGCAGCAGATGGTGAATGTGACATAGACAATTATTATTTCAGCTACAATTCGACTTCTTACTTCTATTGTGCTCCGGCAAGATGGCCTCCTCATCACCTGCGTGTGTGATGTAATGCGGTCATTATTGGTTATTATTGCTGTAGTTTCTAGCACGCTATTTCAGCTCGTCAGATCAGGGCTAATAATGACCTGCTATGAATCCGTTCAATATTTATTCAGCAAGAGTTCCATTATTCATTTCCTAGTTCAAATGACTGACTCATCCATAGAATTCCGACTTAACGCTTTGCGCAAAAGTTAGTGCGGGAACACAATTTACAATAGCTGTTTGTCTATGGCAATTTCAACTGCTTGGTCGGACAGGTACTGATCTACGGAGCTGACCATAAAAAACGGACCAAATGAATTCCGCTGACAGTCAATCGATTCTCATACCTTCCAATCGTGTAGCACAACAACAATGTGCCATACATCATTCGAGAGCTTGTGTTCTCAACTTTAAAATGAGCTGTGATAGACTTGTATCCGTTTTTTGTATTTGGTGAGCAGTGCTCAATATATGAAAATTGATTAATTTACAAATCGCATTTTTTCACAAAGAAGACATGTGAGAATGACAATCAATCGGGCATGGGGATAAAGAGGATTTTCTGAGCTCTATTTTGACATACTGTTCATCAAAATCGGTGAACTTGTCAAAAATTGCTGATATCGTGATCACAAAATCATGACCTTTTTGGTTAAAATGTTATGTTCTCACTTCATCAAAGATGTTAGTTAGTATTTGGTCTCTTCAGAATCTTTGCGATGTGAGGAACACGAATGAATATGCAAGTTGTATTCACATTAGTTCAATAGTTATTTTTCAAACTTCTTCAGTATTTTTCCCATTTTCGCAAAAGTAAACATAAACAATGAAGGTAAACGATCGGCAGCTGCTATGAGGGATCAAGGACATGCCTACGCCAATTGTCTTGTTTTGAACCTTCGTTCACCTTGGTTTTTGTTTACTTTAGTCTTGAAATTGGTCTTTGGAATCTTGGAAAATTAAATTATTTGAAGGAATGCGCATTGCAAAATATGACAGGTTATAATGTGTTAGGGTTATGAATTCAATGGTATACTGAAGCATCAAATCGAATTCTATTAAACGAGTTACCTAAACAACTGCTCGTATTGCAGATGAAGAAATGTCTGACATGTAAATGTGGGATGTTTGAAGGAATATCCATTGCAAAATATGGCAGGATCTAATTTAAGGTCATGAATTTGCTGGAATTGTAAAATTTCAAATCGGATTATATATCTATAGGTTACCTAGACAACTGCTCGTAATGCAGTTGAAGTGATATTTGACGCAAAAATGTGGGATAGAGATAATCCACGTAATAAATTTATCTAGATAATGACACAATTATGCTTATTACTACTATGGGACTATTGGTATAGCCATCAATATACATGGCCAATGCCTATGATCAGCCTGTTCTCTTGGCATTGCGAGATAGAGGGCTTCAAATACTAAGTCTTTGCATGCAAGCAGAGGAAGTCATAAAAAGACGCATACATGCAGTACATTAAATAAACGTTACATTTTACTTATATTAAGGGTGGGCTATCTTGCTACCTGTGACTGTATGTACATACAGTGTGATGATGATCAGACATTGACAATTTAGGTGAATCACCTGAAATATCTTTCACCTTAATTCCGGTAATTTTTTGTCAAAACACTTGATGTTGTCTTTATTGAGCTTCGTCAGATATTATGAATGAGAGATCGTTGACAATTAATCGAACCAACTTGACAGATAGAAGGCAAATAGGCCCGCTGAGCAAAGAAAATATAGAGAAAATCATCTTTTAAGTGATTTGGTATTACATTTCCACTTCCTCAACAATCAAGGAAAAATTTTGAAACTGCTCACTACCAAATACACACGAAGGGTGGATACCAATACATATCTTGGCATGTTATTCTTAATCAGCCAATCACAGAGGGACTTGTTCCCATCGTTACATACCAAGCACATACGAACATATACGAAAAGAAGTTAATATTGGCACGAAAGGCATGCCAAATCTCTGTAGATATACGAGAATCTCGTGTCAATTGTTAATTTCAATTTGTAAGGAATTTTGCAATCCAGCGATATAGAGTGTAGAATGAAGTGACTCATAGATGTGAATGCTTCATACATGTAGTTTGACTCACGCTGAATCATATGTTATACAGATTGTTTCATAAAAAATGGATCACCCTTAAACATCGCCTTAACTTCAACTTTGTCTAACTCCGCCAAACTTGAACGAATTTCTCTGAAATTTGGAACATATGTCAGTTGTGCTTACTAATATAACTGTTGGAAATTTCAAGCATGAATATTGAGTTGTTTTCCTGTTATAGATAAAAAAGTAGTAGATAATTTGATCTTCATTTAGCAATGTTGCACAAAATCCTACCTCACTCTTATAAAATTACATTTATTTCCTTTGTTATGTAATATGTTGTTCTACAAGCCAAAAGCTATCAAGCAAAACAAAAATAAAGAAAATCGGTCAATCAGAGCCATTATAGCACCATTATTCATCAACAATAACGTAACTGCTACATGTGATTAACTGGACTTCATGTTCGATATCTTCCTGACTTCGTTGCGGTGGTGTTGGCAGCACTCCTGATTGCTTTCAGCTAGAAATATATCTCTTACCGGTTGAAAACAATACAAAGCACAAATGAACAATAACGAGATCGCATTCACAAAAGGCAAAGTGTCAGCCTTGCTAGAACTAGGGTTTTCTTTGCGAGCTACAAGCAAGCGACTAAATGTCCCTTACACAAATGTGCATCGATGGCATAATGATGATTTTCGACTCTGTCGTAAAGAGGGCTCTGGCCGTCCACGCAAAACATCCAAACGTAGATACCGCCTAATTTTGAGATTATTTAAAGTTGATCCAAGTCTCTCGTTAACTGAGATGGCTGCACTAGACTCGTCTGTTTCTAAGTCCACTATTCGTAGAAGACTTATTGAGTTGAATTTCAAGAGCTGTAAGAGGCCCTCTCAGATCGAATCATCAGATCAGCATACAAAAAGGCGTCTCAGATAGGCAATAAGTCATTGTCACTGGCGAAATCAATGTGATCGGGTTGTCTGGTCTGATGAGGCATCAGTCCGTCTGAAGGATAGTGATGGTCGATTGAGATTATGGATAAAATCTGATCAGGAAATTGCGAGACATTTACATCGTCCCCGGGTACAAGGTGGTGCGACTCTACTGATTTGGGCTGGCATTTGGACCAATGGCCGCTCTGAACTTCACATACACCAAGGAACCATGAATTCTGAACGCTATGTGAATGTTTTACGAATGAACATTGCCCAAATGACAGATCAACTTGGTGATCCATCGACTTGGTTATTTATGGATGATAATGCTACGTGTCACAGGAGTAGTAGAGTCAACTTATGCAAGTCTCAATTAGGGCTTAGGTCTCAATTAGGCCAGCTCGTTCTCCTGAGTATTCTAAAACGTAACGTTCGTCGTTCACTGCTACCTACAGATGGCGTATCACAACTTACGTCACTGTTAAAAAGAGAGTGGAGAAAGCTAGATCAGTCAAAAATCAACGATGTCATCGAATCAATGCCTAGACGAATAGTAGTGTCATTGACAATAAGGGTAGGGCCACAAAATATTAGCTTCTTAAGAACCGTTACTGTATCATAGCTTATCAGATTATATAAGGACATTTAAATATATTAGGGACATGAAATAACATGAAAAATGCTTTCTGTATCATACTTATGTTCTATTTAGTGAAATTTTAGGATGATCCACTTTTTATGAAACGGACTGTATATATTATACCTCATCAATAGCATTTGAATTAAATCGGTTCGTGGCATATGCGCAGTTGCTGTTGTCTGGTTTGTACTGTTGTTATAGCATCTAGCATAGTTACTCTGAAACACAGCAAAGTTGACATCTGATATTCTTGTTTTAACCTGTACGCACGTTGCACAGTGTTTTTTTTCACAAATTAGTCAAAAATATATAAAGCTAAAAATATGAGCAAAAAATGTACAGTTGTTGTAGGAGAATCTATTTATTTTAAAGGATTCACAATTAACTGAAATTAACCCTTTTACTCATATTGTGTCGATTTGGTAACATTTCGAGACCCGCATCTTTTGCACCATGTCTTGCTCACTTGTTTCTTAAAATTGCTCGCATTTCATCAGGATTGTTTAGAAGCTTGAAGAATGCAGATTTGTTTTCCATCACATAATGAGATCGAATTTCATTTTTCTGAAATCTGACTCGAATGCTTTTTTGAATGGGCAAGATGTCCAATTGGGTGACTGAGGCATGGCTATTTACATCTACTTTTTACAATTTCATATGTGATTCCTTGATTTACATGGCAGCATGCTATTTTCCTATAAATGATGATTTTGCAAAGGGTTGGCTGACACAAAACTTGGTATGCAACATTGTTTGACTCCCATTCTAATAACTTGCATTCTGATGTACATGTTCTCGGCACAAAAAAAATCATAACCAGTACTTGTACAGTTTCTCTCGAAGATGGTATTGTCTTTTTTGCAGATCTCTGTTGGAGAATTTAGGGGCTAAGAGAGTCAAAGGAAGTATACAGGGGAGTTTATAAGGATTTTGGGGCTCCCACCGTCAACTGAGAATGAAGAAAGTGCCTGTGAGCTCGGTGAGAGTGCCAAGTGTCAATAATACTCGTGACGGATCCAATAAGATTTGTTAGGGTGCCTTTGTGATTAGTAAGGACATCTGGTGTTTTCGTGAAGTGGTGTGCGTGGCCTCCTACGAAACATTTGATGGTTCGCTAACTTCATAAGGACATAATTTAGCTCGGGAGATGATGACAGGCGCCAATTTCACGAAATGTATGGGGTGCATTTTGACCATCAATTATTTGGCATGGTTCCGCCGATCAGTCTATTAAATTTAGGAAAGTAGCCTAACTTCGTCCACCATCTTCGCATACCAGCTTCGTCCGGTAGAAATACGTCATTGCTTTGGACACAATTACACAATATTTCTAATATGCATGACCATGTGGGTATTCGTTCCCACTGTTCCCGCTGCAGGAACAGTCGCAAATAGTGGCAAATTTCACAAAATGGTATTTGACTTCGATTCTAATTGCCATCAGTAGATAATCTTCAATGATTGGTTAATGCAATTATGACGACACATGATCACAGGACTCACCTTTATGCAACTTCATAAAATATTAAGGTGGTGAATGTCTTGAATTTCGTTCCCATCAACATATCCCAAAGCAGTGTGCTGTTCAATCCATTTGGCAATTAATTTTAAGTAAAACTGATCTATGGAAGTTCGTACGAATAGTTATCAAAAAGAAAATGATGTTTTCCTTGAATCAAGACAAACTTTCCTAAATGTTCCCGTAGCAGCAACAGTGGGAAAAATGGGTTAGGAAGTTATTCACCTAAAAATTACATAAATCGATAAAAGTATCCAACTAAGATGACGGTGTCTAATGATGCCATTAAAACGTACATAAACCTTTCATCAACGCTTACGAGTATATATCAATCAAATCCTTCTAAATAAGAAATTGTGTTGTAAATGTGTTGTTATGTGCACTTTGCCTTACATTGTGCGCCATATTTGTGGCTATAATACGTAGAATATCGTTCGTGCTAACTGTTCGCCTGCATATGAAATGCATATGATATCAATTATCGCATAAACTACTTTCTCACAGTTTATTATGAAAAGGTTTGATGCAGATTTATAGAGTA
This sequence comes from Prostheceraeus crozeri, assembly GCA_907163375.1. NCBI lineage: Eukaryota > Metazoa > Platyhelminthes > Polycladida > Euryleptidae > Prostheceraeus > Prostheceraeus crozeri. The sequence continues at coordinate 42,062 of CAJQUW010008092.1, read as the reverse complement.
CCTTGGGATTTAGTGGAACCATATCATTCCTATCATTAGCTCATTGAAATCGAGTATTGCAATGTGAATGTATATTTTTTCCGCAGCTTTTATTTTCGTATCAGTCTGTCGGAGATAATCGTTCTTATGGCTTTACAACATTTTTTGACATCATATAGGTTGAGTTATTGACAGATGATGAAGAAATTGAAATCTTGTTGACAAATCGGATTATAACTGCTAGGTCTTCACAAGCTAGATCATTATCGTAACCTTACTGTGACAATCAATTTTAACAGCTTGATTCGGGAAAGCAAAAGATTTGTTAATGGTGACACTCTAGAAGCAGTGTATTTTTATGAAGACAAGTCAATCTTGAAAAAAACTAGCTGCATTTAAATCAACGATTCAGCTGATTATGAATCAATTAACGATTCAATTTTCATAATCATGACAATTTGTGCTTAGAATGTTGATTGAAATCAATAGCATTATTAATATTAGCAAACTTACAGAGCTAGTATTTAGGCAAGTTAATGCCGAGACGCTATTTTTTCTTTTCCTAGATCTGCAAATAAGCAAATCAACCGTACTCTTCCATGTAATCAATCATTACCAATCAATCACACTAACAAAAAGATCAATAGACATCGAATACCCCTTCATAAAATCGATGGAGGATGCTCTGAGCAACCTATTCTCTTTTAGCGCAACTCTTTGTTTAAGATTAAGTTTTAGATTTTATGGAGAACTGTCTCACAATATAGTGAATTTTGAGAGTGCTTTTGTGGAAAATAATCCAGAAATTGGAATGCCTTTATCTATGATTATATAAAAAAAGTCTAATAATTTCTATGATTTGTGCAACTGTAGGCACCTATTTCAAAGCCGACTTTCTCAATATACATGTATATAATGTTTATTTTTGTCATAGAAAATATGAAATGTTTATATCTACGACTTGCGATAAGAACTACAGTGCTGAGATATTTCCGAATTATTCAATCGTCAAATCGAATAGTATCATTGTTTTATTCTTTCAAGTATTCATATGGTTCATCTGCTTTTTGTGATGATCATTGTACAAGAAATCATTCTATTCACAAATCTACCAATGATTGGTGTAGTAAAGGCTTTGAACATGAATGATAGTGCAAATGAACATTTTACTGCATCAATTACGCATTATGTAAACAAATTAGATCAATGAAGAGTTGTTTTCGTCTAGAAGTAGTTTTCTATTTCTGCTTGACAATGCCGCGAAATCGAGTGATGAAGTTATTAAAGTAAACAACATTATCGGAATCAAAAGGACCGCAGACTCTCATCGCCGTCACGAGATTAATTTAGGAGCACTCCGAAAATGCTTTCGACCCAGCGTTAAAATTTGAAGCACATTCAGGAGAAGACAAGGTAGAAAAGTGGTCATTTGTTTAAGAATGATTCCGTTATTATGCTAGCTCAAAGCACTATTGTAGAAGTACTTTATTAGTTTCTATGAAAAGACATTCAATGCAACCTGCAGAGTGGTGAGAAACATTAATTTACTAGAATTTTCTGATTTGATTGATTCATCGCCACTGTGGTTTTATCGTTGGTAGTTAATTAAGGAATGCATTGTGTTATCTTCGTGGGTAATCTATAGATATCCGGCTTTTAGCTTTTGTATGAGAAGAAAAGGAAACATTCCAGGAGCTCGTTCAGGCTGCTAGATCTTACAAATAATGAGTGAATTGCCGAAACCACTGAGTCTTAAAAATATTTTATATTTGACAAAACAGGATGATGATCGTTAGTCTCTACAAAATACGCTGACAAGGTACCGCTACCTAACCATTGTCAACATTGGATGTCGTCATTCTTTAGGCATCATTGCCATGACAGCACGTGTCCACACCGCATTTCTATGGAGTTCAAAGTTCTAGCATGTTCACTATAGCTGTCAATTACAATGCAAAATAACAAACATTATTATTGGGAAGATCAACATTGCTGAAAGATTAGCAAATTTCTATTCAATGATTGCACCACAGAATTAGATTGTTTAATCGTATCACTTTGCTAGAAGTGCAAACTGATTCAAACAGATGGCACATGCAGGAACTTAATAAGTGGGCAAAAAGAAATTTTTGATACCTTAGAGACAGGAAAAATAGTCGTGCGTCGCTTGCGGATTGCTCTGAATTGCTTCAAAATGTCGCCACGACTACTTCAGATTCGAAGAATTCAGATCATTGCGCAAAAGTTTTCTCGATAATGTTGGGTCATTTTAAAAAAGTTAGCAGGCGCATGAAAAAACGTTCACAAACGTCTCTGTAGAACTTGACATCGACTGCGTTGCTGTGCTGTGTGATCCGTTTGAAAACAGTCACTGAAACTTCTCACAAGTTAGCATGTTTAATGTTGAACTGGCTGCTCATTGTTCGATTGCTATGGTATTATGCCAGCAGATTGTGCCATTTCATTTACGTTACATGTTCCAATGCTTCCCTTCTAGTAAACGGAAGAAGAGACGACCTGTCTAATTCTGTGGATTGCACAGTTGATCGATAGTATTCCGAGAGCTACCGACGTTTTCTTCCTAAATTCGCGCACGAGCTTCTTGTTATTCTTCATTTGCAGACTGTCACACAACATCAGTAAAACGAGAATTCTTGAGCTATACTTCTACTTGTCTTGTAACTTACGGAGGTTAAAGATCTTTTGTTTATGTAAATTCAATGTACTTCCGAGTTTGGTGCAATTAATACCGCACTGATCAGACATTCATCTATTCCCTCAAAATGAGATTTGCCATTTCAAATGTGATGTTCCTTGTAGCCAGCTTGCCCAATTTTCTGTTATAGATAATGAAGACGTCATGACAACCAATGCTATTGTTGCAGACAAGCAAACAGACTGTCCTGATCACAAAATGATATTAACAGAATTTCTTCTAGGTGCAGCACGTTTTATTTAATGAAAACGTGAATCATAGTGAATAAAGCAGAAGATTGTGTATTGAAATGGAGCATTCCTATTTCTTCTTCATTTCGTCTTCAATTTTATTCCGACAAGCGTAGATCGTATCCATATCTCTTAAGTGCATGGTGTACATGTATTTCGGTCATTCTTGCTGATTGCTCTAGCTTCTAGTGAACCATTTCATCTCGTCAGGCTATGAATCGGCTCAATATCTATTCAAGAAAAGTCTTATTGTTCAGTGTTTCAACTGACGGCTTTGTCCATAGTAACACAGCTTTTCGCATTGCGGAAGTTAATGCGACTAGAATTTTGTTGACGGCAATATCAACTTCTCGGTCAGACAACGATCTAGACAAATGTTGCTAGATCGTAAGAAGAATCAACTTGCTGAAATCGTGTTGTACCTCAAATAAATTCTGTGAATGTCATTTTGTGATCAGAACAGTCTGCTTGTTTATCTGCAACAATAACGTCGGTTGTCATGACGTTTTCATCATCTTTAACAGCAATTTAGTCAAGCTACCGGCTACGAGGAATATCATATTTCTTCATATTCTGGAGGATGTCTGCCCTAAAAGTGCAATCATAATAATAAAAATGACAAATCTCATTTTGAGTGATAAAATAAACGTTAAATCATTGCGCTATTAAGTGTACATACTCGGAAGTACGTGTATATGGATCTATATAGACAAATGGGACTTTGTGATGTTTGACACTCCGCTACTTGCAAGGCGATTGGAATCACAGCTTAAGAATTGTCGTTTTACTGATGTTTGGTGACAATCTGCAAATGAAAGATAATAAGAACCTCGTATGCGCGAATTTAGGAAGAAAGCGTCAGTAGCTCTCACACCATAGTGAGCATCTGCAGTCGGTGTGCTGAGAGAACAAATATACGCCTCAACTTGCTGTTTGTGCGTCACCGTGTAGTGTGAATAAGAGCATTTACAGCCACTGTAGTTACGATTTAGCGATAGTTTGCGGCATCATTATTTTTTCCTAGTCCACCGATTTTGATGAACAATATATCAAAAGAAAGCTCAGGAAATGCTCGTACACTTCTTTCCTGATCCGTTATCACACACAGATGTTTTCGTATGGAGAACTTGCGGTCTATAAATTAAGCGATCTTTATAGTTTGATCATTGGCCAGCAAGCACAACAACAGATGCCTACTCATCATAACTTATTTGAAACCTGGGAATGCACGCTCTCTAATGATGTATGCTGCGTTGATGTGCGACACAGTTGGAAGGCATAAGGATCGATTGAATTTCAGCACAATTTAGGTTGTCCGTTTTGCATGATGAGATCTTTATATGGTGGAGCAAGTTTTGCCATCGAGGCCATCTCAACTATTTATAAAAGAGAGTGCTGAAATGTCATAATCAAATGTAATGCAAAAATACAAATAATTTAAATTTCACGCAGTCGATATCACAAACGTCATCTACGTATAAAGTTACACTGAAATATTCTATAGTTAGAGAATCCAGATTGATCGAAAGAAGATAATTTGGACTTTGAATGTTTTTCATATGAATACTTGTAGGCCTCCATAAAGCCAGCTTGATATGGAAATCGTTGAGAATGGCGTGACTATTTGAATAAAGCAACTCGCGTTGTAGAATTTTTCATTGTTATCATAATTCCTCTTTGCAAAGAAAGTGATTTGCAAAACAGAAATCTCATTTATTTCTGAACGTCATTAAAAATCAGCAGCCTTTATTACAACTTAAGATAAATCACTAAATTGTTAATGTTTAATAGATTTTGGTATCCGTCCAGCTAACATTCTGCTCTTTCTGACATAGTTGATATTTCTGCTTGACATCATCGTTGAAGAAACAGCGCAGAATATTTCCTTGAGCTTCCCTTTGTTGCTTTGAGTGAATGACAGATCCCCTCCGTCTTGAAAGGATTTGAGTCCAAACGAGCTTCAATACCATAAGAATCCGAAAAGGAGTTTGAATGGGTTACAGGATGTTGTAACTTGTCGCAGCAGACATTCGCGTATTTCTTTTAAGTGTCGAATCCAGCTTGTTTCCGATGCCAATTTAGCCGCACTGATGCAGTTTGAAGCAATGCAACAAAAACTTAGATCCTGTGTGCGAGTTATTGAAAAATGTGATATAAATAATTAAGCATATTTTCAATGATTTCGTGCGAAAAGCAATTTTAGATATATTTCATCAAGTTCAATAAATACTCTCTGCTGAGAAAATTAATTCAAACTTCGCAGAGAGTGAGTGTATCGTTATTGTGAAATTTCATTGATTAATAATTTTTGCAACCTCTAATCTTGAGATGCTGAAATCCCGAAATCTGATTTCAGGAATAGCTTCTGACGGCAGGAAATGCGAAATCATCTTTGTCGCATGAATGCCGGATGCGCATGAACTCTTAGCAAGAATGTCTCAATGCCTTCAAATGTTGATTGTTAGTTGGTTCATAGAGTAAGTATATTAGGTAGAGTGGCAACTCCGCATTTACTAAATCCCCAATGTGTATACAGTTTCGATTTCATTAAATGAACATGATTCGAGACCAAGCACCACCTTGTGAGATATGCAGTTTTTACAATTTTTTGGAGAAATGTACACGAATTTGACTGATCATGATAGCAATACAGAATAAAGAAATATATTCCACAAATCCTCCATGTCATGACAACTTGGAGAGATAATGTTTAACTAGCAATTCCATGGATTGCCGTAGCTATAAAGGATAAATTTGAATCAGATTTTTGCGACAGCAATCGTCATGTCGTGGATGGTGCATTGTGTCGTCAAACTGACAATGATATCGGACGTTATTGTCCTTGGTGAAACTTTCTCGGACGTTGTCATTGTATGACGTCATCGAATATTTCGTCATCTTTTAGTTTCATTGATGACCGCGTTATTGATTGTTGCAGCAAGTCGCTGATTGATGACCTATGTTCAAATGAATAATTGATTGTCTCTGATTTGTATATAAACATTGTCTTTACCTTAATACAACACACTCATCTCGGAATCCAAACTGGTTTTCTATAACAATTTGGCGTCGCGATCTACAAGGCTTCTCCGATTGCTTTAAAGGACTTCTTCGTGTCCACTGCTGCATCTACAAGCCATTCTACTGGCCCCGAGAAGCACTGCTGCATCTACAAGCCATTCTATTGGCCCCGAGAAGCACTGCTGCATCTACAAGCCATTCTATTGGCCCCGAGAAGCGCTGCTGCATCTACAAGCCATTCTACTGGCCCCGAGAAGCGCTGCTGCATCTACAAGCCATTCTACTGGCCCCGAGAAGTGCTGCTGCATCTACATACTAGCCGATCTGCTGTTCCTGCTGGCCCTGAAAAGTGCCTCTTCGAGCCCAAACTAAAGCTAATACATACGACGATTGGTTATTCACTGCAGGTCTTTCTTGGTCGGCAGTTCACTATTACACACTTACACATTCCTATCACCGTAAGTAAAACACGTATTATTAACATCACAATCATTACACGTGAGGGCTTACTAAAGCTACGTTAAGGTTAAGGACGTTAAGGATAAGTTTGGACGTCATAGAACGTGTTGCAGATTACGTACTGTTTACGTAATCTATCGGCCTACTGTACGTGACGATAAGGACGGTTACACAATGTTTAACTAACGTTAATAGGACCGATTACGTACCTTGTTCGCGCAATCCTTACTAATGGAGGGCCGCTTAGAAGAACTGGACATAGACGACCCTGTACAATAGTCGAATGGCACGAACGCTTTAGTCACTACTGCAAGATAAACTCTAAGATTACAACGACCAACGACGTTGACTACTATCTGACCCTTATCGGCAGACGCGCTTACAGTCTACTAAAAGGCTTAACCGTTCCCGCTAAGCCTGATACCAAGACGGTTAAAGAACTACAAGCAATACTTGAGAGCCACATTTGCCCAACGCACTTCGAGGCAACCGAACGCGCACAGTTCCACAACCTGATGCGTCGTCCAGAGGAGTCGTGTCGCAATTTTCTGCTACGACTACAGAAGGAAGCTGCTAAATGCAACTTCGGCGTCGAGCTGAATACACAAATAAGGGATCGTGTCGTTGCAGGCATAAACGATAACGATTTGAAAAAGAAGCTACTAGCCCACGGTAAGTTGACATTCGATGTTGCCAGGCAGATGATAGAGACGTGGGACAATGTAAACAAGGCAGTAAGGCATGAGGTGCTGTACAACAGGAACGCACAACGACGTTACTCTGCACCCAAGTCTACAGTGTTTTCAAAGAAGCCACTTCCGGCTAACACTTTTCAACCTAAGCCACAGTCGAAACCAGTAGCTATACGTCAGCAACAGTCGACTGGTGCATGCAACTCCTGTGGAGGGCAGCATGAGAGAAAAACGTGCAAATTCAGGTCAGCTAAGTGCTACAAATGCCAACGCACAGGCCACATTGCCAAAGTTTTCCGTAGCCAACCTACACAACAGCGTACGCGTCAAGCTAACACAGTTACTGTACAACCTGAGACTGGGTCGACTTACGAGTGGGATGATCATAAACACTTCTTGGCTCTTACCATCGACGGCGAGCATCTGTATCACGACATCCAGTTGACTCCAGGCAGAACGCATAAGTTTATCGTCCACACAGGCAATCCTGTCAGTTTTTTGCCGAGCTCTGCGGTACAACGGCTTCGCCTACGCGACCAGATCAGATATTCCACTGCTAACATACGAGGTGTCTCCGGACATGACTTAGCAGTATGTGGAGAGGTGCACGCGCAAGTTACCGACGCTAACAATAGTCAACCGATTCCAGTAACTCTCATCGTGACTTCCTACGATCCATCGATTTTGGGTCTTGACGCATTAAGAGCTTTGAAGGTACCAATCAATGTGTACAATACGACAACTACGATCGACGTAGCACCAGGTACAACATCGACCACCGCATCGATTACTATGCCACCGTTACTAGCTTTGCGTATTCATAGCTGCAGTCTGAACGAAGGTGGAATGAAAATTCCTCCGGTAGACATTGAGGCATCGTCAACACCAAAGTTTTTCAAAGCCAGGCCTATGCCTTTTGGTTTACGACACGCAGTCGAGCAAGGTCTAAAAGATTTGGTCCGAGGGAATTTTGTCACCTGTCAAAAGCAGTACTTGGGCTACGCCAATTGTCACGCCACTAAAGAGCAACGGTACCCCACGTATTTGCGGCGACTACCGCGTCACCGTTAACCCACACATTCAGCAGATGGCAACTACGACGTTAGATGTTGAAGACATGATGTCCGGCATCCAGGCCAGTAAGTTCTCCAAAATTGACTTGAAGAACGCCTTTTAGCAAATTCCATTGTCCGAACGATCAAAAGAGTTGATGACAATACATACGATCTGTGGTCTGTACAGATATAACTATCTACCCTTTGGTCTATCAGTCTCTCCAGGCATCTTTCAATCGGTCATTGATGACATCACGAGAGGTTTGCAAGGCGTTAAATGTTACCAGGATGACATCATCGTTCACGCCGATAACGAACAACAACACAACGACTGTTTACTGAAGCTCCTAGACGCACTTATAGCTGCTAACGTCAAGATAAATGCATCCAAGTCCATCTTTGGTGTTACACAACTGAAATACCTCGGGTATTTCATTGGTCAGTCGGGTATTCTACCAGATTTACAACGCATCGAAGCAGTACGAAAGGCCGAAGTTCCAACATCTACCAAACAACTTCAAAGTTTTCTCGGGTTCGCACAGTATTACAGCAAGTTTGTGCCTCTATTTGCCGAACTAGCTCGACCTCTTTTTGACTTGGTCGCCTTAGAAGACTTTGTTTGGTCCCCAGAAGTAAACACGGCATACTTCCGTTTGATTGATGCCATACTGCAAGCCAATGCACTGAAGAGTTTCGAAGTTGGTAAATACTCTGAACTCATCGTAGACGCATCCGAATACGCTCTAGGCGCAGTTCTGGAACAAGATGGCTTCCCTATTATTTGCATCTCTCGTCGACTTAGTCGATCAGAACAAAACTACGCGCAAACCCAGAGAGAAGCGCTTACAATAATCTGGGCGATTCGGCGTTTACACAAGTATCTCATCGGTTTAAAGTTCAAGATTATAACTGACCACAAGGCACTTCAGCATATTTTTAAGCCCGACGCTTCAGTGGGTAAAACAAACTCGTCAATGCTTCAGAGGTGGGCCATCGAGTTGACATCGTATGACTACGACGTTGAGTATCGACCAGGTACCAGAATTCCGCAGGCTGACTATTTATCAAGACACGCGCATCATGAGACTCCACCTACTGACACAGCCGACGTTTACGTCACAAATCCAATTCCAATTAGCCGTAATCAGATAATTCAAGAAACTAAGTCGTTTTACGGACCGGTCATTGCTGGTATACGCCGAGGTTTCTCTACGTCCGCTAAACGGAGATTCCCACAGCTCTACACTAATCGAGAGAGTCTAACTCTACAAGCTGACGGCGTCATTCTTTACAAAGAGCTCATTCTTATTCCTCCAACTTGTCGCCAAGTTATGCTTGAACATCTGCACACAGGACACTTAGGGAGGGATAAGATGAAATCTTTAGCTCGCCTTTTATGCTATTGGCCTACCATTAACAACGACATTGCGACTTACCTTGTGGCATGTAACAAGTGTAGAACCAAACCGAAGACACATCCTCAGTGGAAACCATGGCCCGTTCCTTTTTCGCCGATGCAGAGGGTTCATGCAGACTATTGCGGTCCATTCCTCGGTCGTTACTACGCACTAATACTTGAAGACGCCTACTCTAAGTTCCCAGAAGTTTACTTAACATCACACGCAACGGCTGCTTTCACTAAGGAAGCGCTCCAGCGAAGTTTCAGTAGAGATGGTGTCCCGCAAGTCTTAGTCACCGATAACGGTACTCCTTTCGCCGCTACAGAATTACAGACTTGGTTGAAGTCAGTTGGCTGCCAACCTATTTTTACGGCTCCAAGACACCCCCAAAGCAACGGCCTCGCCGAGAATTTTGTTCGCAGTTTGAAAACGGCAATCCGAGTCGCCGAACCTGCCACTTACCCCGACTTATTATCTTGCATAGACGCTTTTCTAATACAATACAGAAACGCTAGACACACAACTACAGGAAAGAGTCCTGATATGTTATTTAAAGGTAGAGCCTTACGAACATCTGTTAATCTGGACACTACTGAAGTTATATTTTTTCGTGGTAACGATAACAGACCTACTGAAGGTTTACTACTTAAGCAGATAGGTGAACGAATGTATTATGTGTTGGACAGATCTGACGGTACGGTACATAGAAGGCATGTAGATCAGTTACACATTATATCCAGTATTGACTTTTATACAAGAAATAGATCACTTCATCCACACATAGCACTCGACCACACGCAGAACACGGACACTACACAGAACACGGCTCTGGCTCCGGCTACTGTTTCTCCGAGTGTGTCTCCAGTGTCTCAGAGTGTGTCTCCAGTTTCTGCGAGTGTGGCTCAACCAGCTGATTCTTCGAGTATGCCTCAGATTTCTGCGAGTTCGTCTCAAGATGCTGCTTCTCCGACAACTCCTGCTCCTCGACGGAGCCATCGCCTTCGTAGACGTCCAACGCGTCTCATTTTATGAAGGGAGAAATCTGCGACAGCAATCGTCATGTCGTGGATGGTGCATTGTGTCGTCAAACTGACAATGATATCGGACGTTATTGTCCTTGGTGAAACTTTCTCGGACGTTGTCATTGTATGACGTCATCGAATATTTCGTCATCTTTTAGTTTCATTGATGACCGCGTTATTGATTGTTGCAGCAAGTCGCTGATTGATGACCTATGTTCAAATGAATAATTGATTGTCTCTGATTTGTATATAAACATTGTCTTTACCTTAATACAACACACTCATCTCGGAATCCAAACTGGTTTTCTATAACAATTTTCTATTTTCTTATGCGTGATCATATCACAAACTGCCACTGAAAGAGCAGTACATCAACTTTAAAAGATGTAAATGGGCTCACATTACTATTTAGATTCAAGAAATGACGCCACTTATGAATCATAAAATCATGCCGCTGAAAATTGAATTAGAAATATGACATCTTAGCAAAGAAGCTCTCAATAAGATCTCAACTTTTCATTGAAGACTACGGACTTACATTAAAATGCAATTCATGAAATTCCCTTGATAATTAGTTTAATTTCCGTTTAATTTAGATGATTGCTAGCAAATGTTCATTCCTTTTGATATCCAACTTGTTTCATACTACTTGTAAAGGAGCTTCATGTCGGTAGTATATAAATTTGCAAAAATTTAGCCTGTTAAAAACTGCTAAAATAATTTTTGGGACCGTGTCTCCGTAAAAAACCGAATCTTTTCATATAAAAATGTTCAATGTATACAGACTCTATTTTGAGCCGACACTCTACTTACTTATATCTACTCTATGACTTGGTTTAATAATACACTGTAGGTCATCACTTGATCGACCGGTTTTGACACGCAGCCACCCCCAACCTCGGTAGATCGTGAGAAATCTGAAAATTCATATAGAGCAAATTAATTTTATATCGTAGAAGCAATCCATAAGATCAATAGCAACACTGTTTAAACCTAAGCAATATTAGCCTCAGAAACATAATCCTTAGACCTTCAACATAGGATACTGCTCTTTTAGGGTAGCCAATTTGCCAATGCACAAATTTGCATTTTAATGTTTTCAGGAATATCGGAATGTGGGTATATTTAATTAAGAGCAGATGAAAAACAAAGTAACACAAAATTGATTCCTTCCTGATAATTGACGATTTGAAAGCTCCTGAGAAAACCCACGATATAGTGACAGATGAGATATCTATTATTTATTTGCATGTTCGAGCAAATTTCAAATGGGCAATGGGCCCTAATTTGTCTCAGTGAGTAGTCACTAGGCTTGTAAGATGAAATCATAGAGTAAGTATATACTCGTAGTAGGTAGAGTGTTGACTCAAAAAGGTATGAATTTTTATATGAAAGGATTCGGTTTTTACAGAGATTACGTTCCTGCGGTCCCAAAAATTATTTTAGCTGTTTTTAAAAAGCTAAATTTTTGCAAGTTCATATACTACCGACATGAAGCACCTTTATAAGTAGTATGAAACAAGTTGGATATCAAAAGGAATGAATATTTTCTAACAAGAATTCTAAAGCGGAAATTAAACTGATGATTTAGGAAATTCCATGAACTGCATTATAATGCAAGTCTTGAAGGAAAAGTTGAGTGTTTCTCAGCTGAGATGTCATGTTTTTAATTCAATTTTCAGCGGCATGATTTTATGATTCACAATTGGCGTCATTTCTTGAATCTCAGTAGTAATCCCAATGTGGACCCATTTGCATCTTTCAAAGTTAATTATGATCTGTTTCTATGATTACGATGCTTTAATTGTTCTTTCAGTGGCAGGTACTCTGTGATATGATCACTCTTAAGAAAATAATCTTTTTGCAATAAAGCTGAGCTTTAGATAATGGTAACCGATCGAATTGATAATTTAACAAACTATATTACCTCTCCAAGTTGTCATGACATGGAGGATTTGTGGAGTACTATTTTTCATTCTGTATTGCTGTCTGCAATTGAGGGTGATCAATTTCTTATGAAGCGATATATGGCTTTTGAGTTGTAATGTCACATTCTGTACTTCACCAAAAATACTCATTGCGTGATCTTCTTTGTATTCATGAAGCAATAAAGCACATGTCATGTTAAGTAATTGTTCGTGTGAGTGTCACATTGAACGTGCAATTGCAATGTTAAATATTCATCAACGTCCGTTTTCCAATTATAACATTATGATGTAACCATTCAACAAAAATAAGCAAGAAAGATCAGCAGAACTGACCATAACTTCTACATACTTTCCTTTGAATTCTGATAAAAAGACATTTTCCAAAAACGATCGTTCCTGTTTGGTAAATAAAAAAAAATCCTAACATAAAATGTGATATAAGGCTCCCTTCATGGTCAATTATTCACAAATACTACGATGGGCGACCTACTCCTCTTCTCGGGATGACTTCAATGCTGTCGTACCCTCATTGAGATCCCAAAGGGGCCACACGATCAGTGATTCAAAGCACTGTAAGACCCTGTGTATTAACCCTCGCTAACTTTGTACCTGATTGGACTCCAGGCTTTCGCAGTTTGGGCGGAGCACTTTGCGGATCGTGTATCCACTCACACGAAACAACAACCTTCCTTGGTTGTGTCCCTACTCAAGTGTTCCCCATCTGAATTGTGGATCTACTCACTGTGTATATTTAGTGGAGTGCACGGACTGCCACATCAAATACGTGGGCAAATCTTCTTTGCCTTTACGCCAAAGAATAGGACAGCATTTGAGGGACACAGAAATGAATCACCTACCTCTCCTCTGGTGCCTCATTTCACTACTATCATCCAGCCTCAAGTTTACGCTTCTGTGCTATCGATCGCGCTTTCGCCGATTCCAAGCGATTAGCTAAGGAAGAGAAATGGATCAAAACGCTCCATGCTCTCACTCCACGTGGTCTCAACAAGGCTGGGGTTGCTCCGAAACGAATCGTTAACCTCACTACATTCCATGGAGACTGCACATCGAGACTGAATTCTTTTATTCGTCATACTTGTAGGGATGCGACTGATATTACCTTGCGTTTTCTTATCGCACTGATAGAAGTCACCGTTCTTTCTTATCATAATTTCTTTTTCATTTTCTCCATTTGTTGCTACTACGATTTCATCACATTTATTTATTACTACATTTTATCTTACATTTTTTAATTCATTTATTTATGTAGGCCTATTAATTTTGTAGCATCCTTTCATTTACTTGTTTTTCATTTCACTTACTCATTCCTTTATATTTGACCACTATACTTGTGTGCTTATGTTTACATTTTTGTTTCTCATTCGATTATCCAATTGTTGCATGTGATTCTTCAGCATTATATATTGTGAATTTACAATTGATGGAAAATTAATGTATGATTTTTGCATTCCTTTGATTTGCAACAATACACTGTCTATTGTGTTTGCCATGCACAACTTTGGCATTCTTCTAGTCATGATTATTTTCTCTATCTATGAATGCAACACCAAGCTAGTGTGCAATTTCTATGACCTTAGGCTTTATCTGCGTCGCTGCACAAGCCTGCATGTTACATCCAAGCATGTATTGTTCTGATGGAAACATTTGAATACAATTCGCCTTTCCACATTTCCATCCGATTGTGAATTGTAGCTTTAGTTGTGATTGCATCACCATTGAAGAAGGCCGAGGGCCGAAGTATATCTCTTGTCTATTTACATCGCTAGCACTATTTTTATCGGAGCGGGACAGTGTGCAACATGCGCCGACCTCCTCAAGGTCGACGGTTTATATTACCTGCTACTCTATGGATGAAATTATGACAGCATTGGAATAATGATCTCTACCCTCTTATAAATCTATGCAATGTTGTCTAAATGATAAGTCTCTAAATGTGAATTTGTAATTGAGGGTGATCAATTTCTTATGAAGCGATATATGGCTTTTGAGTTGTAATGTCACATTCTGTACTTCACCAAAAATACTCATTGCGTGATCTTCTTTGTATTCATGAAGCAATAAAGCACATGTCACGTTAAGCAATTGTTCGTGTGAGTGTCACATTGAACGTGCAATTGCAATGTTAAATATTCATCAACGTCCGTTTTCCAATTATAACATTATGATGTAACCATTCAACAAAAAAAAGCAAGGAAGATCAGCAGAACTGACCATAACTTCTACATACTTTCCTTTGAATTCTGATAAAAAGACATTTTCTAAAAACAATCGTTCCTGTTTGGTAAATTTAAAAAAAATTTCCTTACATAACATAAAATGTGATATAAGACTTTCTTCATTGTTTTGCAGTCACGCTTGCATGTCACTTGTCATTTACATGTCGGTCTTCCAATAAAACAAAATATACAAGGCGATAGACTCTCTAGGGTGCTTTGGGCCAAATTTTGAAATTTTGTTTCTGCATGTGAACATCCGTGAGATGCTGTTAGTTCAAATTCTGATATGCTGTATAGAAATTATATCTTAGAATTGTTGCAGAAATTATTCGGCCTGCATTAATTTCGAAGAGAGTTGTGAAAAGTACTTTTCGTCAGAAAATTTAGTGTATTCCTTTTATGTCACTGACAAGAAAAATAGTAAGAAAATAGTAAAATTAGTGAGTGTAGTATTCCCTGAGCAAGAAATTCAATGATTGTTCAGTTTATTATGGAATTGTTTCAGAATATGGAATTCGTGTAAACATCTGCTTGACTTCATAGACTGCAAAACTTTATTCTTCTCTTCTGATACACAAAATTAATTGTACACTTAATTTCTCTTTTTCGTTAAGATCATAGAAAGAATTTTAGGAAAAATACTTTGTACACGACCGTAACAGTCTCTCGGAAATTACAGGATTAACTTTCTTTTGAATCATTGATGTCCGTTATCTTTCCGACATCCTTCGCTGTTCCCAACCTGACTTATGAGCACTGGCACTGTGCATCCGACCTGAGACATCTCAAGTAAGGCAAGATAATAGAAATGCACGTCGACTACCACCGTAAAACCAAAAATTTTATTTTACAAATAAACCAATGGACTCAATAGGGAATAAATGTCTGAGAAATCCTCTTAACTATTCGTAGCTAGCTGATACAGAAATGTTGAAAGCGTTTTACGAAACGGCAATAGAAACATAACATGAGGCCGTTTGACATTTATCTTACAGAGCTTATTGAACCTCGCTTGAGATGCAAGACGAAATTCCGAATCTGTCGACGGCAATTTACCAGAGCGCTCTTCAACTGCAATGCCACCTGTGATAACAGTCTCCATTTCTCTCACAAAGCCGATGTAATCATGGGTAAAACAGGATCTTTAGGCACCATTTCATACATTAGGTAGCATTCACACAACACATTGAATATCTTCTCAGGAAGATATTCAATACATTATGCAATGTTTCTTGTTTGTCTGTCATAAAAGTACATCATTATAATCATG
The DNA here is from genome assembly GCA_907163375.1 of Prostheceraeus crozeri. Taxonomy (NCBI): domain Eukaryota; kingdom Metazoa; phylum Platyhelminthes; order Polycladida; family Euryleptidae; genus Prostheceraeus; species Prostheceraeus crozeri. The sequence continues at coordinate 26,053 of CAJQUW010008092.1, read as the reverse complement.
ACTCGTCACATTTGTCGTCAGCTCTTGGAATGAAATTAAAAAGGTTCTGACTGAAATGCAACTACCTGAATTTTGTGAGGATGAACCCTTCAGCCCTTGAGACTGTCTGAGGAGAAACGCGTCAAGTATTAAGTAAGCTATCATCACAAAACCAATGACATCGCCAAAGCTGAAGATAAAGCTCCTCAGGCATAACATTAGTACCACTGATAATGATATACTGATCATAGCTGTGAGTACGAGTAGTGCCCTGCCGCTGCATTCACGTCAATTGATATGCATGTAAGCCTGCTCACACAGATAGATTCATTCGCGTGCTTGCTAGTTTAGAGCGGATATAATCCTATCTCAGCCATTGTACTCGTATGTAGTGGTAGCAATCGATACAGACTGACATAAATATTCCTCGCTTTGGCTTGTGTGATTGGTGAAGATTGCCTGCAGGCTGTTTCGGCAGCCAGAACGAGTTTGTGGAGGGAATGAGACCGAAAATGAGACTTTCATAGAGTGATGTACAACATGCTCCTACTGTGAATCTGCGCGTCTGCCGAGCTCCTTTTATTGTCAGACAGATTGAAAGAAAAACACATGTTAATCTAGTAGGATTCATATTGAAGTTTTTGGTTCGAATGAAATGTTGATTGTTTTTTCTTATTAAGTGAAAAGTACTAAGTCTAGAGCTATAATTTTTTGCATGATATGTCTTCAGGTAATTCTTTATCGTGTTACGGAACATTTGTCCATGAAGCTACACACATTCAGATTTGGCAAGCCTCCTACTGTCAACAATCACCAGCATGTTGGCCACATTTCCACATTGAACCACAATCTCGCATACATCGCCGATCACAAAGTTGACAATATCACACAGACAACATGGAAAATGACCTGAAGACATATCATGCTAAAAATTTTGGGTCTTGACTTAGTACTTTTCATTTAATAATAGAAAACATACATTTCATTTGAAATAAAAAACTTCAGTCTGACTCCCAATGCACATAAACATGTGTTTTTCTTTACACCTGTCTGACAAGAAGAGGAGCCACTTAGAACTCGGCAGACACACCGATTCTTAGTGGGCATAGGGTGTACATTACTATGTGAAAATCTAATTTTCGGCCTCTCTCCCTGCAGGAACTCGTTCAGGCTGCCGAACGAGACCTGTCAGGTGAAAAGTACTTACTATCTTTCGTCAAATGGAAATATTATTCGCGTGTCAATCTTCTGGTTCATCAGGATTCAGGTTTGAATTTGCATTAGATTCAATGGAAAGTTGATGTTCCTACCCCTCTGGACTAGTTCTGGCCATGACCATTAGTACTGATGAAAATCATCTCTAGACCCAAACACGCAGACGAATCAATTTATCTCCGTGGATACACACATCACATGAATTCTGATATTAAAGAAAAAGCAAAACTCTACCTGGATTAAGGGCATTTGCTTTCATTACTTCAAAATTAGAAGACAATAACCATTATAGATCTCCGTATTGGCACCTCTTCCATAGAAAATAATTCATCCATTCGAAATGTGAAAGCAAAAAAAGAGGCAAATTTCTCTTTTGGTTGAATAAATTTTCATGAAATGCAAAATGGAATACTTCTCTTGCCATTATCACATGAGAGTTTCTGGTGATGTCAAGCTGATACTGCAATGGTATCACGAATATGAAAAACGTAGATTTTGATATATCAAAATGTTTTAATAAAACAACTCAAAAGTAGAGAAGGCGTCTGGATCTTGCCACTAATAGTATTTAGTTAAACAATATTTGCAGAGTGACGTTTCATTAGCAGGGGTGAGTATTTTCTCCATTTTGAAATCAAACTGCCGAGAGCTTGTTGCCGAGATGTTGTTCTGTGCAACACAATTCTCCCGTAACTTAAGATACACCAGAGATAAACATTTGAAGAGTAACAATGTGCTGTATCTTGCAAGAACGCAGCGTTAAAAAAATTTTGACTTGGGTAATACGAATACTGATGGCATGAATACGAAACAGTGCTCATGCACTTGTTGTGATCCAATAGTGCTTACTATTGGTTTTTAATTTGTACAAGTATTTAGTTTTCTGCTTAGTATTGTGATGGTCTACCAGCTCTGTTTCAAGAATTCCCTACAAGCACCATGTTGTTTTCGCCGCGCTTCTGTCACGATTTATGTAAATATGCCGAACATAAGAATATTATCTTCGAATTTCATTTACATGATATAATTTACTCTTATCTGATGCAATGTGATACTTTTTATTGAGGTCAATAACTTCAGAACTCTTGTATTAGATTATATGATTATAAATAGCATGCAAATTCGATTTATCAACTTGCTTTCCAACCAAATCATTATTTCTGACTATAAGAATGCACATTCAGGCTGAACTCAGTTAGGGATTTCGTAAGTCAATGCAATTATTTTGACATTGTAAACTTGAAAATTATATCTGACACTGCACACTACATGTGAGTTTAATGAATACAAAACTAGTGCGTTAAACGGAACATAACCTACATGTGCAAAGCTGCACATGTAGACAAATAAAAATTTCTGCGATGACAGTAACACCATGGACATGATCTACCGCAAGTTACATAAGTTGATATTTTGATATGTTTCTTCGGGTATTTCTGAATATCAAAGCAGAATTATAGGCCTAGTTCTTTTTACTAGATTTGCCATGAACATATACTGAAATTTTTTGAAATATCCATGGATATTATGGAGATTCTTTTGCTTGAATACGCGTATTTCAAAATTGCTGCTGTGATGATTTGAAAACTATTATTGAAGAAAGCATGATTTCTCTAATTACAGCTAATTTAATGAAAAAGCCCCGTGATCACAACCAGATTGTTGATGAGCATGTCGAGGAGTTGTGCGCAATGTGTGAGTCCCCACAGAAGGAAGGTTCATTCGAACAGGTCCTGCTGCGTTATCGGCAAATGTCACGGGATCCTTTCGAAGACCTACACTGCAGGTGCTAATATTGACAGCGACGACGAGGAGCCTGATCTACCGGCGCAGTGGTCTTGTGGGACAGTGTTCGCTCTGCTTTAAATGAATCACTGTCAGGATCACAACTCATCGCCTTTGTCGTTTCTTCACTGTCTGTGGTGATTTCACATTTTGCAATCAAATTGTTGCTCTTCGCTTGATTTTGAATATAGAAGAATTTTTTCATCATTCATCTTCAACAAAGTCGTTATGAATAGTCGTACGATAGATGCTAAAGACCTTGGTACAGAAAACTTAATTCCATCACACGTGAGGAGCCGTGTTAAACTGCTGCATCGCCAAATGTCATTTGGATCCTTCTTAGGAATTAGGAACATAGCAATTTGGGGACATGGGTCTAAATCTGGGTCGGGTCAAACTTATGACTTCTAAGATAGGTACACTTTCCATTCTTGCTAGACACACAGTGCGAAAAAATGAGAGTGAGACAAATGGAACACGGCCACATGGAAGAACGCCGAGTCACCGGATGTGCTTCCGAGAATAAACAAGGAACATTTTTTATCAGCAAACATGAACAAGTGAAAGACGCAAAGTGCTCAGCCGGGAAATACAACTGCAGGAGTTAGAAAATTGCTATGTTCCTAATTCCTAAGAAGGATCCAAATGACATTTGGCGATGCAGCAGTTTAACACGGCTCCTCACGTGTGATGGAATTATATTTTCTGCACCCAGGTCTTTAGCATCTATCGTACGACTATTCATAACGACTTTGTTGAAGATGAATGATGAAAAAATTCTTCTATATTCAAAATCAAGCGAAGAGCAACAATTTGATTGAAAATGTGAAATCACCACAGACAGTGAAGAAACGACAAAGGCGATGAGTTGTGATCCTGACAGTGATTCATTTAAAGTAGAGGCTGAATCTGATGAAGAATAATATGAGCTTGTTTATGTTGATCAACTGTATATCACATTGGGTCCATGTAGCTTTGCATGAATGGCTATCCGACATCTGGAGGCTTCACTTCAGGGACCACTTTCTGTTCTAAAATTGGATGCTATATCTCTTGTGTGTAAACACTAGAACTTCCAAAATATGGGAGCGACAATCCGTCGGTATATTACACAATTTCTGATTTTCCGTTTTAGTTCAAGAAAAATGACTCCCGATTTTGATCTAATTTCATGCATGGTATCATATGAACTATATGAGCTACTGTATATATGCGGCATACATCCACTTCCCATCACAATATATCCATGAATATCCGCCAACATTTTCGTGGATGTATAGGTGGACATGGCTTTGAATTTTCCTCTCCACAGCGATTCTCTTCTCTACTATCATCCGGATTTCGGTGTTGTCCGGGTATTTGACAAGTTGAGCATCTAGTAGACAGATGATTTCCTCAGGCCAGCAGCCTCTGTTTGTCAATGGCAAGTAATAACAGATAATTATACAGCTTCATCATTTTTCTGGTCAGTCCTCGTAAAAGTCTGTGCAAAGCCGTAAGCGTAATGTTACCACGTCTTCTGACCTTCAGACTCCGACTAAAGCAAAATCGGTGATCGAACCATAACTTAATATAACTACAGATGTCGGTAGAGTTTGCACTCGTGATTCAACTCAGTGTGCATGAGAATCTTATACATCCCGAATACTCTCGGAGGAAACACAATAATCTTGCTAAATATCACGGTTCTGATATGAAGATTGAAGTACAAAAACTTAAGTACTTTTATCACTGATGCCATAACACAACCTTATGGTGATTATCGAGCTTGAACTTGCAGTAAGTAGGACATTTGCACTATCTTGCTTTCCGTGTTAATTAACTTTCTCAAATTTTAGCCTTCTGTACAGACAGTAGGTAGATGCACGGCTGCGCGTATTATATATCAGGGTGACCGCCGAATCATTTTCTGTGATTCGAGACCCAATATTCCGACAAATCATCAGACCCGGACACGACTTGGAACCCGGCGAGTCAAAATATGCGTGACTTGGTCCAAACCGATGACCTGATGCTCATATCAATCTATCAAACAACTATGCATTACCAACATTTAAGATGCACTCTGATTCTATATGTACGCTATGTCTGATTCTTTTATCTGAAATCCCACTGTGTAGTCCAGCAGCAAGGTTGTATAATTTAGCCAGTTTCTGCAATGAACGAGGCCGAAAATGAGGCTTTCATGCAATGATGTATACCCTGTGGTTATGACTGTTTGCTAGACTCAATTCTGGTTCCCCATTTTTTATAGACGAGATAAAAGAAAAACTCATGCAAATGCAATGGGAAGCAGACTGAAGTTTTCGATAAAAAGGATGTTTTCGTTGTTTTCTCTGATTAAATGAGAAATTCTAAGTCTACATGTAACGGAAATTTCCACATGTCTTCAGGTCATCTATCATCTGATCGGTGATGAATGCAAGAATATGGTTGTAATGTGAACAAAATTGATCAAAATATTGTGTTTGCCGAAGATGCTTGCGAATTTTGAATGTGTTTATGTTCATATGTAGACGATTGTATAAATTAAAAAGGAGATATGAAAGAAAGTGACCTCTGGGCAATCCGTGCCGAAATTATGACTCTATAGGCTTGCTACTTCTAACTAAATCCGAGAAAACATTGAAGATCTCAGTTTTACCGAAAACTCCACTGCTTCGGATCTGCATGTGTTTTTCTTTATCCTGTCTGAGAAGAAGAAGAGGAACCGAATTGAATTCGGTAGACGCTCGGATTCGCAGTAGCCTTAGGGTGTGCATCATTTTGCGAAAGTATCGTTTTCGGCCTCGTTCCGCAGAATTTCGTTCCGGCTGCCAAACTATGCAATACTGAAGGTCTGTAAATGTACATCAATGATTTCACAAGCTAGAAACAATTTTTGATCTTGCTTCAATTACTATAAGCTGCAATTTTAATTGAAGAAATGTATAATTGATTCTTGTTTTTATTGCTATAATATGGGGTGCTCATTTTAAAACTTGACTCGTCATTTTCAGTTCTCATTACAGTATTACTGGTCGATGATACCTGATTAGAAGGCACTTTCCAAATGTGCTAGCAAACATTCCCACCGATTCAAATGTGTTAGGCCTATTCAGTTATTGAGATCAGCATTGGGTTATTAATTATTGTTCAATTTTAAAAGGACAATTTTAAAAGGATATTCCAAATTTTGCCTTGTTTCTAGTCATCAAAGACCAAATAAGCACTTTTTAATTATTCCAGGGTTCCAGTGAGCAAAATCCTAAAATGTAGGAAATTGAAAAGACATGTGGGATGGCAACAACAGATCTCTTAGAACACATTCATTGAAGCGAATTATCACAAACCGAACAGCAAAATAAGTGAATGTGTTTCTCTCTCTCTCTCTCTCTCTCTCTCTCTCTCTCTCCTCTCTCTCTCTCTCTCTCTCTCTCTCTCTCTCTCTCTCTCTCTCTCTCTCTCTCTCTCTCTCTCTCTTTGCATGACGCACGTAGGCTATATACAATGCTTTCATGATATATCAAAAATCAATTGTATGCACATCGTTTTGTTCTACTTGTTTCCTATAGAATTTGATAACTTGTTTTACCGCACATTACTTAATTAAAAGCTTTTGAGAAATTGTTCCACTTAAAATCACGTATAGGGAATAAATTTCAATCAGATTAATGTAATTCAATTATTCCAAGTTATATGAACCACAGATAAAAATTAGTTCATTTGAAATAACTTCAATCTAATCATAGTTGTATTTGAAGTGAACATTGCATTAAAATGTAATAACCTATGAGGTGACAGTGTAGAATTTTGGGCTTTACAAATGCATTGATCTGTTAAAATAGTCACCATGGTGCAGATATCATGAATTATACGTGCAGAACATACCTGAATTCCTAATCAGAGAAAGAGCTGGGAATAGTTAATTGTTGTTTTTGAAAGTCATGATTCTTTATGCACATTCATGCGACCGACTCAAACGAAATACCATGCTAAAAATCTTGCAAACTCATACATCAAGAGAATGTTGTGATTTGGAAGCGCAACTAACAAGACTATATGTATAATATTCTCACTTTTCATAGCGCAGTTGACATCAAAATTACAAGCGAAATCCAAAACAAAAATTATAGTAATTTCGTAATTTGCAATTGACTCCCTGCTTTCAAACCCTTTAAGTTCCATTACAAGAGCAATAATTTTAGAGTGACGGAATAATTGTTTGATCTCTGCGTCCCAACTTTTGTAAAGGTGATATATTACAATACACCGCAAATTCTATTACAAACACTTCGGGGCGTTGATTTCATCTTCTTAGTTAAAAGCGGACGTCTATTTTAAAGGGATGCTAATTTATTGGTATCTTTAGAAGTCACTAAATTCCTGTATATATCCACTTAAAGTGAGTCCGTGAGTTGCTTAATCCTCATCGAGGCAACTGACCCTGTAAGTGAATGCGAGCGGTCATGACTTCACATGTGACTTCCCTTATCCAGTGAAAAGTGAGTCGGTAATTGTTACTATTGGAATTTGAAGAATAAATAGCTGTGCTTTTTATAGAATTGCGGTAACAAGCAGTATTTCCATATCAATTTGCAATATAGACCTTGCACAAACGCCAATCAATGGTCAGGAGATATGAATTTCCTATCGCATTGATTTTGAAATACGAAACTAGTTGTTTTGTTGACACAATCCCTGTATAATTTGTGTGTATTCTCATACGATGATGAAAATCATCCCAGCAGCCAGCCATTTATAATAGAATATAATGCTTATCAGAATTATTAATTGAACTAGTCCTGATGAGGACTGATGGCGTTCTCCAATCCGCAAGTGTACAAATGCAGCACAGTTGCAACCATTGGATTAATCGACTCTTAAAAGAACTCAATATGGAGCTTTCTCATGGCAGCGAATTAAAATTGATCAGCTTTGGCCCAATAAATAGTAAAAATGGAAATCATAAGACCTGCCACAATACTCATTCTTTCGTTTAGCATACTACTACCATAGATTCCAAACACTGCCGCATGCACGTTCAAAATAGACGTCTAATATACTGTACCGACTACAGATGCTGGTAGTCTGGTAGTGGAAGTAGAATAGGACAATGGTCACCATAGGTTAAGGAAATTAAAATGGGTGTTAAAAAACGAGAACAACAGGAAAATGATGGATGAAAATGGGAAAGTGGAGGTAAATCATAGAACTACAATGATGCTGCTACACCGATTACAAGTGAACTAATGCTACACTATATCTGAGACTACACAATAGTGGACAAGTGAAAAGTGAATGCTGGACGTAGCAAATAGAACTACAATGACACTCTACTACACCGAAAGAAATCGAACTATGCACACTATACCTAAGACTACACATGGAAAATACTATTTCTTCACTTGAATTTATTATCGCCAGTTTCTTAATCCGCCTATAATACTTCATGGAATCCAACATTTCTTCATTTGTCTTCATCCACAATGATATGATTTGAAATACTCGTACAATACCTCGACCACTGCTTTAGCAACCGATTAAGGGATATAAAACATAATACTGCAGTCTGTCAGTCATCAGCAGGTACTCGTCTAGTTGTGTTTCGACCCCTAACCTAAACTCAGACGAGCGGGGTCCCTGACATAGTCACTGGCAGAATACTCAACATGTCTGGAAAGATATGTCAAAAGATAAGTCAGACATCATTCAAATGCTACGGTTTCCACGTGTAAACTCATCCTGTCATTAAGTTCATCCCATCAATAAATACAGTATGCTTTTTGCGATCCGCACATGTAAACAAGTCCTGCACATCAATCTGTGTCTTTTTCGATTCCCACAAGTTAGCAGATCCTGTTCATCCTCAATCCCATCCCTATAAAGATGCAATCGATGTATGATACATATGCAATCCGCTTTTACACAAACTTCGCCTCATGCATCGTGACTTAACAATGGGAGCTCTCTCATCTCCATTAAGCCACGCTCAGCGCTCTGCATTCTCTCTTCATCGCCCCCTTTTCTTAGTAGGAATATTTTGATTTTTTTTTTCAAGCATTTTCGTTCACTTTAACCTTTTCGCTGCTGATCGGTAAGTATACTAGCCATGGGTGCATTCTCTCCTGTGCTACGTCAGTTTTATCATTCATATCTCTCCAGTGCTTTATGCTTGCTCTGTAAAATCCACCGACAACCACGCAATGACAGTTACAATCACCAAACATGTGTTTTGGTCCCACTAACAATGCAGCTCATTAACGGCGTGGGTTTAACAAGAAGCTGTTTAATCTAGAGATAAAGAAATTTTGACACCGAAGTCTATTGGAATATCGGAAGACAAGTGTGAATGTCATCCTCTCAAATTTTTGTCACTGAATTATAAGTCTCAAACTTATACTCAATCTCTAAACCAACATTAGTAAAATTAGCAAGGGGCTTGCAAAATAGGTCAAAACGCAGCCCATCTAGAAGTTCGGATTTTAGCCCTTCTTACATATGCGTCCGCATTGAGATTCAGAATAGAATTGTTGAAATCTGGCTGCACTTCTATTCTTATTTTCTTCCTCACGTTTTGTATCCATATTTTTCATTGTGTAAAGCTATAGGCGTACATTGCGTAGATAGATAAGGCTTATATAACAAAGTATATAAGTCAAGAAGAGGCTTGAATGATAAAGGTCAGAATAATTAATTACAGATAGTTGAATTTTTCATATTAATATAGGCTACTCGGTGTGAATGGAGCCATGAATAGTGCTTCACGACGAATAATATGCATGTTCATTTGACTTGTTATGTGCATAAACTTGGGCAATAGTATGTTCATAGTCAGAATTAGTTAGCGGTCTGAAAAAGACTACCGACTTAATTTGAAATTAACGTAAGGCAGCTGCATGTTTGTGAAAAAATTCGCTCGTGTTCTTCTAATTGAAAATACTTTAATGAATAAAAATCTTCTATTCCATTAAAAGTCAATTATAAAGGGCACTTTTAGTCATTTGAAATTTATATGCATTCTCGAGCTGATATGTGATTTATTCAACTCCTTTCATATGAAAGAAAGGCCGTCCAATACTTTTGCGAGTGCTAGAGCCAATAGACTGATCCTACCATCGTTGAGTAGTCAATGAGTATCGTGCTGGATGATTGAATTTGCTATTTGAATTTACGAATCATTACTACTGAATGAATGAGCGACGGTATAACACGAACTGACAGATTATCAGTGGTTCTGTAGATTGTGCCTAGCGATGAATATGTTTAAATCTTCTTCCGGTTAAATTTCTAGTTAATTAATAGAACAGCCAAATGAGCTCGGTCCTTACTGTAGGCCTAATGTAAAATACTTTGTGGCATGCTCTTGTCTTTATGGCTCTGTTGCTGTTTAAAGTTTTTATGTCAATAAAAAAAATGATTAGTTTGCGTTTTATGAAATTGTATTTCGCAATCTATTATTGTAACAATTTATACAGGATCTAATGTCACTTTCTTTAGAATGTTATGAAATTTGTTCATCACAAGTGTGTATTTGATAAGTAATACACAGAAGAGCGTGGTATTCGATAAATTGTCTCAAATCGCTCAGTTTATTTATTAATCTAAAACAGTACAGCAGCAACAACACGGTTTCGCAAAACGTTTTTGTCTCCCTTGACCTTCGTACAAAAACTTCGGATGTCGGAGTGTGAATCGAAATTTTTGTGAATTTGATAATTAGCAACTAATTTATACATTTCTATCATGAGAAAATACACCGTATAAATTCATATTTCCCATTGATTTGAGTTTAGTGATGTAAATTCAAAATTTTTAATGATATTATTCAATTCCATTATTATAAATACTATCATCAAGGTAATTATCAGAAATATTGTTCCGAAGAGTTTGGACAGTGATAGTTGCATGTGAGTCAACGTTAAGAATGAAATTTTATTTTGAACATGTGTTTTTATTGACGTAAATTGTTGCATGATGCATTAGGCGCTTTGGTTAGATAGGCTTACTTGTGTTCTCTGATGGATATTACTTAAAATTTTATGAAGGCGTTGAGTTATTGATAATAGAGTCCTTTCCCATATTTTTGATTCACAAACATTGCTGTTGTGCACATTTCAAGTATATTTACGTGACATAATGCATGAAGAAACACTATCATTCATTCAAACTAAGTATGTTTCATCCATCAGTATATCTCAACCCACACCATTTATATTTCACATCACTGATGATGCTGTAAATCTTTTGTGTTTATCAAAGTTAGTAAATTGCCTCCCCAATCCAGCCTTTGGTTTCCTGCCGTGACCAAAGCACAGATTTAATTCAAAATAAAAGCAACTTTTAAAATTTCCATGAAATGAATGCTTGAAAAATACGCAAACATCGCAAAACTCACTGCAAGCAAGAAAATCATCGTGAGTAAAAAGGTTTTACACTGTTTTTACTCCACTAGACGTTTTTGTCACAGAATTTTGAAAGGATCAAGTTTCCATTCGTGGCAAAACTTCGTTTCTTTATCAGCTTGTGATGCTATTTGCAAGATCTTGAGGAACACCGCGGTTTGGACGAATTGTTCCCGTGAAGTGAGGTTCGGCGAAAAGCAGATAAGAAGCTAGCCGCACGCTTGCAAACCAATTATCAGCGAAAATGCGATACCCGAGGTCAAGGAATTCTTCCGACAAATGCACCATTAATCCGTTCGGAGAGGCTGAGAGCTGTTGTCGTTATTGAGCAAAACGATCATGCTCAGTTTTCATGGAATGGAAGTCAAAGTTGAGCATGTAACCAATGTCACTTTCACAGAGCATGTATATCTTTATGCCAAATCGACTTCTCGTCTCTCGCTGGCGATGTATTGTTTTGAATACCAATCGACCTTTGAAGATAACAAAGACTCATCAACAGTTAAATTCGACTTTGGTCGGTACACACATACCACACTGATGATACTACGTATTCGCCTTGCAAACGGTCGAATTTTTCGGAGGAGATCATGCTGATCACCTAGATCGCGAATAATCGGCAAAACGAATGAAATGGTGCAGCAGAAGGAATCGATCGCGATTCATATGGAAAAGTCACTTTGGAAGAATGGAGTGAAAATGAAGGGGTCAGTGCTTACCAGTATTCACTAAGTGAAGGCTTCTTGATGACACCCATCAGTAAAATCATACCAAATAAATCTCTTCATTTCCGGTGACATCTGTCTCTTTCCACTTTCTGAATCGAGAATGCGGTTTCAAATGCTCCTCTTCTTCCTCTCAAATATTGATCTGCACGAATGTTTGTAAATTCAACTAAATCATTGAACAACTGTTCATTAAGAAAAATTTCAACGATTTCTGAATCAGGGTTCTCTGTCCCGTCATTGACAGACAGCATCTCCTCCTCACCATCAGATGCAAGTCCAGGAACACCAAGGAAAGTAAATTTCGGCAAGGTCAAGTCAGAGTCATATCGATGAGTTCCCAGTCAAGAGGTCGAGCGGCTAGAGTCAATGCAAATCATTCATAGGTAGTGGAGAGGCTGAGCTGAAGGGCACATGATTCGGAAACAGCGGAGAAGTCCTGAGTCAAGGGTGCAGGATTCGTCGCAACGGAGAAACTTCAGGCGAAGGTACAGGATGTCGGCAACAGCGGAGAAGTCTAGTCAAGGGTGCAGGATTTCGGCAAAAAAACGGAGAAAACTTCAGGCAAAGGTACAGGATTCGGTAACCTAAGCGGAGAAAGTTTGAGTCAATGGCGCAGGATTCGCAACGGAGAAACTTCAGGCGAAGGCACAGGATTCGGCAACAGCAGAGAGGCCTGAGTCAAGTGGCGCCAGGTTTCGGAGAAAGAAAGGAGACTCGAGCAAAGGACAATGTGGTGTCAGTTTTCAGACTGTTCTTACGTCGTTGTCATGTCACCTTCGTAATCAAAAAATAGTTTGATCGTTGATGTGTCGATGTCACTTGTCATCATCACTCAGGACCATCATATCGGCAACTTGTTTTTATGGATATATCTTCTCACCATGTATGGAAACTATAGTTCAATCACCCTTTCTACAGGAGATTCAACTCTTGAATGAATCTGCATGCGATCGTTCACGCCAATTTACAAACTGTTCAACCACTACGTTTATTTCATAAAATTAGTTGATGGGCAAATAGTGGAAAGATGAGTTGTCATGTCATAGCTACTAACCCCCTATGTTGTTAGGCCGATCCTTGCCATTTAGATAGATTACAAATTTTTATTCTGAATCAGAGCAATTTGAGAACAGGGTAAAAAGTAATTTGCCGCAATGTCGCTCAAAGAAAATCACACTGTGGTGAACATTAATGATTACCAACAGCTTGACAGCCTGAGCTTTGCTTAAATTATTTTTGTTTATAAATCCCTTTCTATTGATTCCCCAGTAACGCTCTGTAGCTAGCTGTGACTGCTATCGCTGTCCAGATGTTTCATGTTTTACAAGTGACTTAGTGTGTTTCGTTTTGCTAACGTGTCTGATTGACTATTTGTTGATCACTAAATGACGATTAGCACGCCTGATAAGGAGAAGAATGCTACCTTGAACATGAAGATAGACCGCTGACCGGTTTATTTTGGATGTTATTATTTCATTATATCGATGAACAATTAATTTCAATCGCAGCTACAGTGAGATGACACTAATTTAATAATGCCACCGTAAAATGATACTGCAAGCAAATAATACTAAAATGCAGTACTTATTCTGTAATTAGGTAGAAGATATATTAACCTTTATTGATGTCAGCCTCTAAAGGTACATACTTGCATATCCAGGTTGCATGTACATATCAATATATAAATACACAGTTGCGTGCGGTTGCGGTGCTACTTATCGATAGGCATGCGATGTGCAGAAACAGAATTTGATATTTTCTAAATGTCCATGCGATTCAAAGTTAATACCTTGTCCTGTGCACCGCTATGCAAGTATCATATTCGATATTGAAAATGGCGCTAACACGTAACGCGAATATTCACGAAATTATCTAAAATTGAAATCCATCCTCCTTGACTTTTTAAAGAAGTCATCAAATGACATTTATGATAGAAAAAGCCTTCCTACATCATTCCTCTGCACGCTATGGCATGTACGACATATTTCGATGTTTGAAAAATGGCCGCTAACACGTAGGGCCTAACGGCGAATATTCACTGAAATTATCTAAAATTGAAATTCCCATCCTCCTTGACTTTTTAACGAAGTCATCAAATGACAATTATGGATAGAAAAAAGCCTATCCTACATCATTCGAAAGGTTACAAGTGAAGTTTTTTCTCAATGGACATTTAGACCTTGGGTTTCAAAACGCTCTATGGAAAAAATCGTCCGTATCGACGAATGTACGCCTTTTCGTCTTTCAGCGTTTCGGTCTTTCATTTTGAACTTCATTTTGGGCAATCGGTCGCCCAGTTCTTCAAACAACAATTTTTTTCGGCAAATATTTCTGCCAGATCGGTAAACAAATTGATAGCATCAAATGTCCAAGACAGTTCTAACATTGTACATCAGACAACGCTTTTGTTCTTTTTTATTCTGGTGATGGATGACCAATAATATCACCATCTCCAGTACGGACTGGCTCATGCAATGCATACACATGCACAACAAGTCAGTCTGATGAGATCTGGGCTCTCTGTATCAATTTCCCTAAAGTAGAGCGATGCGACAAGTTTCGCCGAATGTCAGCCACTATATAATTTCACAGGCTTTTTGAATAGGAGCTGTGCGAAGAAGACAGCGTGCACAGAACTGCGAGTTGGTCAATGCAAAAAGATAGCACCAGTGAATGCGGCGATGGCCTCACCGTTTGTTAAAGCTCTTTAGATGTCATCTCCCACAATGAAATGACTTTCTATTGGATTTTATGCGATATTCTGAGCCAAACTTGTGGGCATAGTTGAACATCTATGACATTATTATGACGTTTGTTTGTTTCACAGCAAACTGTTTCCTTTGGAATACCCTAACTTCTAATGAACTTTGTTTATTGGAGAAATTAATTAATGAAAAATAACACAGAACTAGTTTCGACCACGAAAGTGCTTGTTTTGATTCTCTGACATGTACATACGGCAAAGTCAATACTGATGTGCATGCGACCCTAACTGAAAACATTAACATTGGCGACTAGGAATGTTTGCATATCCTGAGAGTGTGAAGTTCTTTCTATGCAATTAACTAATTCATTTAACTAAAGTAAGCGATAGGATTTGACAAAACATTACTAATATTTGGCATTACTAAAGTTCTATGACTGAGACTGCTCTTTTTTTCTTTTGAGTTTATGGCTAGCGTACATTACTGGGCGTTCCTGCGCCCACAAAAAACCTTTCCTTCACACTCCAGAGGCGAACCAAACCACCCCATTGCACTGGTAATACTTGGCTACGTACTTTCGACAACTACCTGCTTGGCCGTAAAGGACTAGATGTCACCACTGAGGAAAGCTAGGTGTAGGGCTCTGTTGGATCTCGTGCCTAGGATCGGAAGGTCAGAGGATCTTGTTACACGTTTGAACATGTCTCCAGTGTTTCTAAACTTGCCGACCTAAAGAAGGTCATGAAGAACCTACTTTTGTGGGATCCACCTCTAAGTGGACATACCGACTTCAAACTTGGCATGAGCGCCAAATGCAGCGTCAGGGCGAGTCGATCGAGAGTTTCCACTTCTGGATTTGCGTCAAGATTGCCTCCATTGCGAGTTTAAGGTTATTATAACATAACCCGCTCAACGAAATCACTGCTTGGACAATTCATTAGTAGGTGTTCATGACAACCGGGTTAGAGAGAAGCTTTTACTTCAAGATGACAGCAAAGCTGCCGTTCGCAAGGCGCTGTCGACAGTGCCAAAGAGGTATGAAGCGTGTCACGCCAAAGAAAGCTCCACTTTTAGGTCACATGGATCTGTTTCTAGTCATAACCGCAGCACTCCCAAAATCCGTTCGTCTAGACACAACGTGATCGTTTTCAAAAGGTCACAAAGCAAAAAATCAAGTAAAGCATATCAGTTCAGGTAACCAGCACACGCGATGCTAATCGTTGTGGGTCTGATAAAGCATGTTGCCACGTATGAACCAATGCCCTGCCAGAGAGAAATGTTTTGTCAATTTTTAGTAAGAAGAATGGGTCACCTTTCTCAAAAGTCTGTAGCAGTCGACCTAGAAGTCAGTCAAGATCACAGTACGGCATCGAGCTCCAAAGTCGTTCTACACCGTGGTCATCCAGGGGTAGAGGTGAGTTGTTAGAGTGAATGAAATCATACCGATGGGCCAGATGAAGATCTCCACTGTTTTGTCGTATCACAATTTGCAATTTGGGTAAGTCCTAATCACGATGAGAAGTTCACATCGAGTTTTTTGATTGTGCAAGAGCCTCAGGTTCATCTCAGGTGTTTTGGATACCGGTTGTGGCATTAACATCATTCCACATCAATTTCTGTCAACGTTTTTGGTCCTCAGAAGAGAATTCAGGATGCGCTTCATCAATGTGCCATCAGAGAGTGACACACTTATACAGGAGAAAGAGTTCAAGTGATGGGAAAAGATAGAAAAATTTTTTGCACTTCTACTGACGGCAAAGAGATGTTGCACAGTACCCCTTCCCGTTGTTTGTCTCACTGAGAGAGAAGAAGTATTGTTTTGGCCGTGACTTGATGAGACGCTTTCATAGTATAAGAAAAGATCTTTGGGATCTACTTTCTCCAGCCAGATCGAACTTGAATGTCAACATGAATGCATGCCTGTTATTTCGTCGGAAACTCTCCGCAAGACAATTTGATCCCACCACATGTACCTTCTGTGTCTACAAATTCTATACTGTCAGACGAGTTATGTCAGTCCCCCACTGCTTCAGGTTTCTCATGCCTGATAACCCTGATTCTTTCTTTTGCAAATTTCACAAGTGGATTTTTTTTCGTCTACTATCACTTTCACCTTCCCCCTGCTTCTCAGCCAGATGACGTTGCATCTAGGATGCATCAAAGGCTACACGCACAAAGTTCGTGTAAACTCGGATGTTTAGACCTGTGCGCCAGTCATCTGCGCCAAATTTCCTTCCTTTCGATCGATAAATTTAAAACACATGATCGATCCCCCTTTTACTAAGCATTCATACATTGACTCTCACCAATATCCTCCCAACATTTCTTAATAAACACTATCAGCATCTGTACTATTTATAATCCTTCCCTTCTTGCATAAATCTTTCCCACCTACCATCCCGGATCCTCACTCGAATCATTCTTCTGATGATGTGAAGCGAATACTTGCTGCCGATGTCATTGAGAGAGTTGAAGGCATCTGAGTGGATTACCCAACCTGGACAAAGTACAGAAAGCGAACGGGAAGCTTAGAGTATGTGTTGATTTGGCGAGCCGTGACCATCAAGCTGTCGGTGTTGATGGCTATCCGCTCCCAAGGATTAGAAGGAAGTACTGCACACCATGCAAGGATTCATTCCGTTTTTACTTTTTCAAAGCTAGATTTGTCAGAGCATACTTGCCAACTACCAATCCATAAAAGAAAGTCGAGATTTGACTACGATATCATAGTACCTGACGGTTTGTTCCGCTATCAAAGCGATGCCCTTACGGAGTTGGGCCTCCCATGTCCAACTAGCTCTTCCAGTCCGTCATGTCCAAGATTCCCTGAAAGGTATTGAACGGTGTTGTATGCTACCCTGGATGACGTTTTGGTTCCACTGGACCTTCTACTGAAATCCACAACCAGAGATTAAGGGCAGTCAGAACCGACTGAATAGACCCACAAAAAAAGTGAAGCAGAATGAAGGCCAAGTGCATTTACGGTGTCAGCAAGATCACATACTTAGGACACGATATTGACAGACATGGCATCAAGCCCTCATGTGAGAAAGGTCAAGGCACTGATCGAGTCCCCACCCCCGCCCCAACGTCCATTCACTTGAGCTTCGCACGACATTGGGTGCTTTTCGGTTTTTTACGCAAAACCACAATTCAAAATTAATTCAAACCTGTGGTAGAACCTTCTGCGGTGTTTGTTAAGTTCTCCACAGTTCACGGAGGTCTCCAGGAAGCTCCAAGTGACTTTGAACAGAATGAAGGCTACTTATAAGTCAAAGTTCTGCCCTAAAGCAACAACCTTTTTGATGCCAATCTGCCAGTCATTGTGTCGACTGATTGCATCAAATGTTGGACTAGGAGCTACGCTCCCCATCGATTTGTTGATACCACATTTTGGAAAGAGAAACAGTTGAATTTGCAATCCAAGAGGCTCACAGCATCAGAAAAAGAAGTTTTCCCACAACATGAGAAGAAAGTCTTTTGCGCTAGTTTGGGCCTCGCGAGAGATGGAGACCGTACCTTTTAGGAAGCAAAGTTTGTGCTTGAAAAAACTGACCATGGGAAACCGCTTACGCATGATTTTCTCAAGAAAGGGTTTTTTGACCTGAATGAGTTTGGCGACATAGCTCGCTGGGCAACAAGACCACAATGGCGTTTCAATTTCGAATGTGCAATATAAGCCGGAGTAGTTTAGATAACACAATTCCCCGATTTACAAGCATCTCGTTTGTCCCCGGTTGAGGGGACAATGGTTTACTTGCTATCGGTATGATCAGGATGAACGACTTAAGCTATTGTTTCAGTTCCATGTCAGCTAAAAAAAATTTCCAAGATGCGTGCGAGTCATGTCCAGATTCTGTCTTAGGATAAGAAATTTCATTTGAAACAGGTTGGAGCCAAGCAAGAAGAACATGCCTTACCGAATTGCAGCCCTATTTTCTGATTCGAGATGAACTCTCCTCATTCACCAGCATCAAGCTTTATGCTCGAGGAAGAAGCGTAGTATGCTCCAGTATCTTTTCTGCTCAGCTGAAGACGATTTGATTGACATAAGCACCAAACTCTCACATGGGTATTCAGAAAACCAAGACGAGACTCAGGTCTATGTCTTCGGTGGCCATGACTTAGACAAGCAAATCGAAAGAAAAATTAGAACTGCAGTGTTTGCCAGATGGCAAGCAAAACTTTCAAAAGTGGTCCACACCTTCAAAAGAAAATTTTGCCTCTTCCATAGTTTCCGTTGGAAGCGTGTGGTCCCCCCCCAATTGACATTAAGGGTCCAATGTACTAACTTGCCTTCATATCTAAGATATGCAATTGTTTTGTGATTGAACTCCACAGTAATGCCGAAGTTTCCTTTGCGTCGTCTGGGTATTTGATACTGATAAAGTCATCGAAGTTTTGTATGGTATTTTTCGAGGGAAGGATTTTCCAGAAGAGCTGGTTGTCCGACAATGTTGCTCATTACATCCACATCGTTTTCCTGTTTTTTCTGTGCAAGAGAAATATGTCCACAGTCGCGCACATCCATTTACAATCCTGAGATCCAATGCCGTCGTAGAGAGATTTAACCGCACACTAGCGAACAGATCAGTTGGATTCGTTTCAAGAAACTCCCATACCTCAGTACATTCGTCAGTTCCTTCTTACCTACCGATCCTCGCCACAACTCAACAACTCTTCAGTCTCCCAGATTTCGTCTTCACTAGAGAGAATGCGAACACAGCTCAGTTCACTATTCATGTGAAACCCAAGAAGAAAGTTTCGCTTCGAAGACATTCAGGTCAGGTGACCGAGTCTGTGGTGAAGCATCCGAGATCAGGAGAGATCAAGCGAGTTTAAAAGTCTCAAGAAACATTGTAGTTCGTCAGTCATTCTCATGATGGCCAGAAGTGGCACACACGAACATGTTCGACTGATCGATCGAACAGCAGGAATGGAAGAAGAATGCGAGCTGCCGGAACGTTATCCGCGAGAAGTGCGTGGTGCCGTTCGAGAGCTAGTGCAAGACGAGACTTGGAGGAAGCGACGAAAGTACAAGACGACGAAGACATGTGCGAAACGAAGAACTTTATCTACACTAGCTGTGGTTTGTTGATCGAAGTGATGAACATTTTGTAAACGGAATGGTGTCACGTGAAGTTCGTTATCAAATCTTTATACGCCTCTAGCGTTAAAAGCAGCGTGTTATGACATTTTCGAACATTTGACATTTGTTTTTCCTACAGGGAGGGAATATAGGCCTAAGTGAAAATCTATGACATTATATGACGTTTGTTTTGTTCACAAGCAAACTGTTCTTTGAATACCCTAACTTCTAATGGAACTTTGTTATTGGAGGAAATTTATGAAAAATACACAGAACTAGTTTCACCACGAAGTGCTTTTTGATTCTCTGACATTACATACGCAAAGTCAATACTGATGTGCATAGCGACCCTAACATAAAACATTACAAAACTGTCCTCAATCTTGGGAGGGATAAAAATGGTTAATTTTCAGAATATAAGTGAGGCATTCGCCGCATGCACCGCATCTATTGACCCCACGCCACTGAAAATCCTTAAATGCAACCAACACATTGCTCTTGTTGTCATATTATGACACACTGCAGACCTCATCCTCTATCTTTATCTCTTTTCCGATATAAAATTGGTGATTTTTGCAGTTGCGTACAATTGATAAACATTTGAAACCATGCTGTCTGTCGCACATTGTGATGGAGAAATAAGAGAGTTTTCATCAAAAGTGGACGTCCGGAAGCCTGTCGTAGGCTTATCGTATATAGGAAGGTTATCCTATATAAGGCTGAAAGAATGTGATTGAAATTTAAAGAAACGAAAAATATCAGGACTTTTAACTTCTTCAGTCAATCTCTTCAACAAATACTCCATCATTGAAACACTACTAATTTAATTGAAGATGAAATAAAGACAAGTAATTGCGAACTATGTAATCCAAAATAAATCACAATTTAATGAATGTGTTAAATTTATGTTATAGCAGAACAATGAAATCATTGTCACTTGGTTAGTCCTATTAACTCTCTGAAATTAGTAACCGAAATTGTCCGGGACTGTTCTCGGGAATACAGTAAGGCTATGAAACTTTCAAAATCCTACTGTCTCCATCGATTCCGCAAGCTACTTTTTGAATTACATTTGTTATTTGAAGTAGCACTGTCATAAATTAAATTCAATGTCATTATTATTTAAAATCATTTTTCATTGTGTTGTGTATGACTATGTGAATGACTGTGTGTGACAATCTCTTCATCTGAGACAGTCCACAGTTAGTGGAGGATTCCCATTTTCTTTGTGACTGCTGTCGGTCTGTAATGTGCTATCTTGCCATCAGTGTAGCTGTCAGACATTGTGACTGTTCGTTCATTACATCGATGGATGCGAGCCAACAAAGTTGTTTTCCTCTTCTCGCATCAAAATACAACACATTGACTAAGGCTTATTCCACTCTTGAAATTTACTCTTTTTCTCTTTATTATGAAGACAAAGTTCAGGTGTAGGTGGCCTGCGGTTGTAGGTTCGAATCCTAACAGTCGCACATCTTTTCCATGACAGTTTGATCTATCGTTTATTTCATTTCATTCTTATTGTTAATATTGCAAGTGATAATCATAATTATGTAATACACATAGGATCGGACTCTATTTTATAATATCGATATCATGAATCGTGACATTGATTTTATAGTCCTATATTTAAGATCATAATTCATCAACATGCATAATATTTTGTAGAGGAAAAGTACCACTAAGTTGCTCGAAGTCATTTTATTCGAAGTAAGTTAAAAGAAAATGAAAGTTAACACCGAGATCTTTCGCCAGGTCTTATCAAGGTGTACCCAGGACAAATACTGAATGAAGATGTTAAGAAAAGCTATAAGTCTACATGAATAAGGCTCACCATGGCAGAGAAAGCTGCCAAACAAATTCCTTTTGTGCACACAATACAGGCTTCTCTAACTTGATGTACAAGGCCTCTAAAATTGACAACAGATTTCTTGATCGTGCGCGACTTACAATTCTAAACTTTGATCTGATATCTGTGTCATCACGTGCAAGAGGACACTGGACAATATGTTTCGTCACAGAGGTGAGAGGCTTTCCAGACCGACCGACAGTAAACCAAACCGGCACATGCTCTCAGACACGAGTGGCCAGACGCCGACGAGTTCTACCAACGTAACTGTCTCCACAATTACAAACATATTTATATATCACTTTCGAACTCGCAGACGTCGGCAAAGCATCCTTCACAGAGGCCAAAGGTACTCGTCTGGTTGAAAAAAGAACCATAGGACGGGAAGCAGGAAAACAGAGCACAACCTGTTAAGTTCGGAACGAATCAAATTGACAGATTTGTCTCCGTAAAATGGAAGACTCACATAAACAGTTTTCTTCTGTGGACCAAATACATCAGACTTTTCTGATAATACAGTAATCTTATGCTTTGCAATAAAATGAGGAGGATATCCGTTTCTCATCAATGTACCTGTCAAAAACTTGAACTCTTCCTCCAAAAACTCAAATGAACAGATACGCAAAGCTCTGTAAAACAAAGACTTTACAACACTTATTTTGTACTGTAGAGGCACAAAACTATGAAAACTAGTGAACACACACACTGTGCGTTTTCTGTAAACTTTTGTCCGAACTCTACCTTGACAATTGCAATTAACGGAGACATCAAGAAAAGGTAAAATGCCTTCACATTCAAATTCACAAGTGAAAGAAATGTTTTGGTGAGCATTATTCAAATGAGACAACAGTAACTCTCCATCTTGGACACTCTGAACAATTACAAAAGTATCATCGACATACCTACAATAAAATTGAGTCAAACTTTCTAACTCATTGCATAATTTCGCTTCAAGACTTCCCATGAAAATATTTGCCAAAATTGGACCAAGTCCACTGCCCATAGCACAACCATCATGCTGACGGTGAAATTTTCCATTAAATACAAATTGCACATTACAGGTACACAAAACTAACATGTCCTTCAAAACATTGACAGGAATAGGACACAATTCAGGATTGTCTCTAACTTTAGATAACACAATGTCAATAGTCTCCATGAGAGGAACATTAGTATAAAGAGAACTAACATCGAAGGAAACCATTTTAAAATTACTTACATTAAAATTCGTTACTTTGCTTACAAAGTCATGTGAGTTAGATATACAGTGCTGATCAAAAAGCTTTTCAATAGGTTTTAACATTTCTGCTAACCATTTGGAAGTTTCATGATAAGCGGAACCTGTCATAGATAAGATAGGACGAACGGGTACATTTTCTTTATGGGTTTTCGGTAACCCGTACAACCTGGGTACCTGTGTCCCAACAGGGCACAAGCGTTCGAACTGAGCACTAGAAATGATATTTTTACAAAGCAACTTCTTCAGACACTTACGGATACGACTTTCAGTATCTTCAGATACATCTTTTTGAGAGATATCGAGAGAAAACTTAGATTCATCATTCAAAACATCATGGATTTTATAAACATAATCATCTCTGTTCAAAATGACTACACCAGAACCCTTGTCAGGGCGCAAAATTACAATGTTACGATTCTTCTTTAATGACAACAAGGAATTCACGTGAACTGGAAGGAAACAGGATTTCTCGATTGCAGATCTGTTGTAAGAGTAAGCAAGAGACACTAAGTTAGCACGGAATTCACTCAATCTATCCTCTGAAACCGGCTTGAGATCACGAAATTGAAGATATAGATTTTCGAATTCAGCCTTGACTTGGACGTTCGCACTACGCCGCGTTTGTCCTGGGTGCACCTTGATAAGACCAGGCGAAAGATCTCGGTGTTAACTTTCATTTTCTTTTAACTTACTTCGAATAAAATGACTTCGAGCAACTTAGTGGTACTTTTCCTCTACAAAATTACAACTAGATTCAAATGTTTTGCATGCATAATATTGATGAAAATGCTTCCACTGATTTTCAGATTCACGAATAGCTGACTTTAAAGTTATCACTTTTAATCCGCTACGCTTTCTAGTTTTCTACTTCTTATTCTTTATTTTACTACAACTAGCATCAGTCAGTCGCACGTATTTATCAAACTGGCAAATGTATACACAGTCAACAAGTTCGTCTCGTTCACAGGCTCACAGGTATGTGGTATCGCTTCTCTCTCGAACAGGTTAGCTTTCCCATTTCAGCTAGGAATAAGTGGGCCATTGCAAAGTACAGCATCGTTGAACGAGTTAATCATTTCGCACATGGGCAGTTTTACATGGAACAGAGAGGGCATGCCTCCAGGGAGCGTAATTTTCATGTGATGACGTCATCCGGAGAATTTTCAATGCTACTCACTCAGACCGTGATCACGCGACCTAATCAACATTTACGAATTTTTATTTGATTCTGTTCAAATGAGTCAAATTGCTCAAATGCTGTCTTTGGTGAATGACGCTATGAATCTGTGTTCAGGAAAGTGCAGAAGTTCACCTCTACGCTCTGTCTCGTCTCATCCCCGGTACTGAAGATATGCCTTTATTTCCTGACGGGGGGAGAATAATTTCAGTAGATAGGCCTTACATTGCCTCAACCAGATTGACTGAGCATTAATTTATTACTTTTGTTATGAGCAACACTGATAAGTGTAGGACTAATTTCCTCGCGATTCTTCATAAACTTAATTGTCTAATCATCAATTATTAACTTTCCTTGTTCAGAAAGATGACAAAGGAATTCAAGTTGGAGAAAATGCTTAATGGAATAATTAAAAGGAATTATTACTAAATGAATGCATTGGGGAATCCCTTTCAAGCATCAAATATGACTATCTCCTCATTGCATTTATGGTTTCCATTTATGCGACCATTTTTAAAATTATTCGCGTGCATTCTAGATGCGAGGATGAGATTGGTGCTATAAGAATCGATGTCCTTTTCCTTTTGATCACCACTTTTTTCCGGCTTCAGTTACGACGTTGACTCCAAAAACTTCCGGTCAAAAACTTCCCCCTACTATCGAGCTCAAATCTAGCACTGTCAAGAGGTCTCAACGTTTGTATTCCAGAACTCAAAACTCAATTGATATTCAGATTTTTTTCAAATTAGGATTTTTATCCCAGATAGAATTTTTGACGTATCAAGCCCTTTTCGCTTATTCGCATCATTTTCTCATGAAATCGTTTCAATATCTTATTATTTACCTCCCATTGGACGATTTCTTATTTTCAGGGGTTATAAACGTTGAACTTGTTTTTGTGGAGGAAGATCTCACGACAAATTTTCCATAATAGTATTTCAAACTTTGTTTAGTTGTCATCTGTCAATAAACAGCTCATGTATGTGAAAAAGGTCATTGACAGTCTTTATGAGAAGGACAAAAGAATTCACTGGCAAGTTTGTTTAGAAAAATCACTGTCGAAAGCGCCAAACTAAGTCGTCCTAAAATATGAACAATTTTATGATATATTCGGATGTGTCTCTCATAGAAAGTATAGAAAGTATAGAAAGTATATATGAATTTGTAAATGAAAATCAAACTATACAAACAAATTCAGAATGCTTCATAATAGTACAGAAAAAAAGATATCATCATGAGAAAGGTAGGAGCTGACTTCGAATAAAGGTAACTTTTTTTGGAAATATTCACCCTTTCGTGAAATAGGTTTTGATTTTACATCACAGAATCAGGTAGTCGCTTGAATAGCAATGGCGACTGTAATAATAAATATGCTAATAATTATAGTTTAAATAAGTTTGCTTGTGGTGCAAGCCGCCACTGATATGCGCGTATAGCAGTTTCTTGTCAACAAAGGATTAACAACAGAACATTTCAAAAATACTACGAGAACCTGAATAAGGGCGGTTTTAGACGTATAGTTTTGTATGCACTTGTTCGCCCATATGTAGATGCATGACATCACCTCACTGAAACTGCACACACTTAATTTAATTTAAACCGATAACGGTATATCGGACAAAGAATGTATAAATAAAATGTGTTATTGCAAATCGATGATAAAATAAAATTTCTTATCATCTATCAAGTCATTTCTTTGCGTTCTAGTGCCTGTGTTTTTCGATTTAAAATTTCTGATATTCTACTTCTTATCATCTTTTTATTGACGAGAGACGTAATTCAATACGATGTCTCTCAAATGGATACAAAATGTCCGCAGCAAGAAATGTCTCACTGCAATAAATTATCTCTGAATAGTGAATACCGATTATCATGTTGATCAAAAAGTCTCGAAGCCAATGG